>VZRH01004827.1:323907-335119 GCA_013397555.1 Urocynchramus pylzowi | reverse complement strand
AAAGGAAATATATATATATATATGTATGTATGTATACACAAACCCAAGTGCCAAATGCAATGTTTTATGTTTGCTGTTCCTTGGTGTCCTGCTTCCCGGCAGACAGGAGGTTGAGGGGGGGTGATGGGGAGCGTGGAGGAGGGAAAACCTGAAGGCCAGGGAGGTTGGGAAGAGGTGTGAGGAGGTGAAGGCGAAGCGGGGTCGGCGCTGGGGACCTGGGTCAGCCCCGAGCACCCCCAGCTCGTGAGGTGTGAGCGGAGCCGCCGTAGCAGGAGCCTCCCTCAGGGAGACTCCAGTGTATTTACAGAGCTGAAATTCTATTTATTCCTTCGCTGACTATGGACACGGAGGTTTTCTGATTGTTCAGAGAGATTATTTTGGATATTTTACCTATTAACTTGCTGTGGCTGGGAACCATGATAATGTCTGTTATTAACAACCACCAAATAATCCAATTGTTTTATCCTTTTGATGTTAAAAAAAGAAAAAAAAAGCTTATTTTCCATTGACAGTGTAGAGGTTAATAACGACTTAGTTGTGTTTGCTGTTTCTTGTTTTGTTTTTTTTGAGTAAAAACAACAAAAAAGTGGCTTCAGTTGTGTTCGGGAAGTGCTGCCTGGCTCTGGCTGCCGGTGCTAAGTGCTGGCGGCAGAGCTCCAGGGAAAGAAGCTTAAAAGGGGAGGGGAGGGGGGAAAGCTTGAATCCTAAAAGAAATAAAAGTTATTTATAGAAAGAAGAAAAAAAAAATACAACAAAAAATCCTCCAGCAGTTGCATGAGTGAGGCTGTGAAGTCAAATATTCAGTAATAAAGCGGCAGTGCCTTTCTTTTTGTATCCCCGCTCGCCCCACTGCAACTGTCCCCTCTCTGTCGTGGCGGGGATGTCGCCGCTGCGGGGTCCTGGGCGTCGGGCGGGCAAGTCCCCCCCTCCCTCTGCTCGCCCAGCTCCAGCTCCGGGACCTTTCCCTGGTGCTGTTCCCCCGAGCCGGCCCCGGGGAGCCCGGCACGCACAGGTGGCCTTGGGCGCACGGGGACACAGCCCTGTCCCTTCGGTGTCGTCCCCATCCCCAGGGACACCCCGAGCTCGGCCGGGCTGGAGTTGAGCTCAGCTCAGCAAAACCCTCGAAGGGGTTTAGGGTGGCTGAGCCCGGGCAGCATCCAGCAGGAAAATCCCAAACTGTGATGAAAGTTGGGTCAGCACTTAGGGAAACGATTTCTGTTGTCACCTTTCTCCATGTCGGGTTTGGCTTTCGGAATGTGCCTGAAGGAAAGTGGGTCCCGCAGACGTCTATAATTTGCACACAGCGACGATAACACTAAAGTTGATTTTATACGAGTCATCAGAGTTTGCAAAGTGAGTTTTATTTTTTGTATTCCTTTATCTTTACTTAAAGGTGAATGTGTATTCCTCTGGGAGGAATAGGAAGAAAAAAAAAAATACATAAAAAAACAGGAATGTTAATAATGTTAAACAGAATACTTCCTCCCTTATTAATATATATAACCCTGATGTATTTATGCCTATTGTAAGCTGACTTTAAAGAGCTTTGACCTCTCTTCTGTTGCATGCCGTTCCCGGGCAGCCTCTCCTTGTCCATGCATGCCTTTTGTCCTGGTTTTTCTGTACAAAGTTAGTGCACAAAAGAACTATTTTTGCCTAGTTAATGTTGCCGAGCAATGCCTATTTTTTAAATTTTAATTTCTTTTTTTTTTTTTTTTTTTGGTCATATACGGCAGTAGCATGTTTGTTACATGTAAAAGCTTCCCGATATAAAGAAATACTAATGTTTGGAGATGCCAGTCTTTGCAAGTGTACAGTTTTCCAATGTTGTTCCCAGTGAAACACCCTCGTGATTTCCACTTGCTCCGATGTATTTATTACTCATTTCCTCCCGTGTAACTAGGAACCATGGCTATATTTCATATCTGCGCTATATTGAAAGTGAAGGGAGATGATTAATACAAGGTTTTGTAACACTGGGGTGTGGCGCCTCCTTATTTATCCCCTTTCTGGCAGGCGGCTTCGGGCTCCTTAAGGCAAACAAAAAAAATCGGAATTCAATAGATGTTCGTCCCGTGGGCAAGAGGGGAGGAGCCCTCCACAGTTCCTCAGCGGGTTGGGGATCTTTATTTAAAGCCTGTGGCAGAGCTTCCAAATCCCTGGCATTCCCCACGCAGCTGCCTCACTGTTCCTTTGGGGACATCCGTGCCCATGCCCCAGGAGCTGTTTAGATGCAGGATTTTCCTTGGAAGTCAGCAGGAATTGGGGCTGGAGCAGCTCAGAGGCTGCAGAGGCACACGGGGGCTTGGCTCAGAGCCTCAGTGTGTGTGTGTGGAGACTTTTGGGGTGGGATTTTAAGGCTGGGTTCTTTCTGGGCTTAAAACCTGCACATTTCAGACCCTCCTGGGGCTGGATCAAGCAGGGAAGGACGCTCAGAGCTGGCACTGCCACTTCCCATGGGTATTCTGCTGTGGGAAGTGCCAAGGGCAGGACCTTCTGCCCCTGGTTTTTCCATATTTTCTCATACTGAGCCTCCACATCTCCAGGCTGATCAAGCCCAGCCCTGCAGGCTCTTCTCTGCCCCATCAGCCTGGCCATTCCTGCATCCAGGTCCAGGGATGTCCTGCAGAGATCCCCTGGGTGTCCCAGCCCTGCTGGCTGTCCCTCCACAGCCATCAGGGTGGCTCAGGCCCCCCGTGAGGAGCAGAACTTGCAAACACGGAGCTTATTCAGGTTGTTTGAATGCTTCATCTGCTGCTTCTCCTAGGATGAGGCTCCTGGTGAGCTCTCCAAATGCTGATGGTGCCAAGACCCCAAAACCATGTCCTGAAGCTCCTTCTGTTTGGGATGCTTGCAGGCATCTTGGGCCAGGCCACCCCAGAAGGGAAATATTTGCCATGGTGTTCAGTCCCACCTGAATTTCCCTGTCCATGAGAGCATCCACTGCCCACTGGCCACGGCTCCCTGCACCTGTCAGGCATTGGCCTCCCAACACAGCTCAGACAAACCTAAATCCCATAAAAAAGCCATTTCCTTCCATGAACAGTTTGCCTTTCCAGGTGCCTGTGCTGCTGTCTGGGTCTCACAGCACAGGGTTGTTGCACTAACAGAGAATGCAAAGAAAAAGGAAAAGGCAGAAAAAGCTGGGTTGGAAAAGTGGAGTTGTAAGGGCCAAAAAGGCTCCAAGGAAAGTCCATGGCAGCCACGTGTTAGGGAGAGTCTGTGGGTCCTGCTGCCTGGCAAAAGGAAAGAGCCTTAAAAAAGGAAAAGCAGGAGGGGAAAAAAAAACATTTCCATGCTGCCAGAAGCTGTTGGATGAATCCATTGAAGACACTAAAGGCTTTACCTGCAAGTGCACCCGGATTCCCCCACACCTGAGCCCCATCCAGCCTGGGGAAATCGGGTCCCCTTCTCCTGCCTGGCAGAGGCTGCAGCCCCTGTCCAGCTGGGAGCAAAGCCAGGAGCTGGTGGCTGCTGTTCCAGCAGCTGCTGGGCTGTGGTGATCCCAGCAGGAGCTGGATCTCAATGATCACATTTGTAATCACATGCCCACATTTGTTAACATGATCTTTTATTCCATGTCTGCCTGTTCCAGAGAACAGGAGAAGCAGCCCCAGCCCTGGAGCCAGGCAAGTGCCCCTTCCAAGGGGATGCTCCTATCCCTTCTCCCTGTCCTGCTTCCTGCTGTGGGTACAAATTCCTCATATTTTACAGTGACTGGAACATCCCAGGGAACAGCCTTCCAGCAGCAGCAGCAGGCAGGGATTTCCCACTCCAGGGAAGTTTTTATGCAAGATGGAGAGGGCTTTTCCAGCAGAGCTCCTCGGGATCAAGGAATATTTAATTCCCCACGTCTGCTGGCTGTGCTGTGCCAGAGGCAGGGTGATGCTGCTGGCCTGGCTGCCAGCCAGGAATGCTCCCAGGATATACAAATTCCCAGCTGCTCCTGGCAGCCCAGGCCAGCAGCGTGGCCACTTCACCCAGCATGGCCTCTGCCATCACCAGGAGCTGCTTTAGCTGGGATCAGCCAAGGGATCAGGAGTGCACACCTGGAGTGGGCACCCTGGGGCCTTGGCATGGCTCGTGTGGGTGCTGGAAGGGGCAGGGATGGGTGGTCCTGGCATGGGATCAGCTGGGGCACCTGACACCCACAGAGCTCCCCATGGCTTCTCCCAAAGCCCAGCACTGGCAGAGCTGGTGCCTGGAGGAGCAGAACAGCAGGGGAACAGTTTTAAACTAAAAGAGGAGAGGTTTAAAGGAGATGCTAGGAAGGAATTCCTTTCTTAGAAGGTGCTGGGGCCATGACACAGGTTGTCCCAAGAATCTGAGGCTGCCCCATCCCTGGAAGTGTTCAAATCCAGGTTAAACAGGGCTTGGAACATCCTGGGATAGTGGATGGTGTCCCTGCCCAGGGCAGGGGACTGGGCAGAAGACAATCTCTTTTTTTGCAACCAAAACCATTCTGTATTTCTATGATTTTCCCTCTTTTCCCTACAAAACACCCCCCTGACAGCCTGGTCAGAGGAGATGTGGTCCAACACAGCCAAAACCCCCACTTTTCTAAAGAAAATCGATTTTTGGGCTAATTTTAAATAACAATAAATTTTAAAATACCTCATCCTGGCATGTAGCCTCTGCTTTTGGACAAACCAGCTCCATCCCCCCCCCTGTCGAGAGGCAGCACAGGTGGGTGTTGCAGCATCACCGGCAATGGGATGCAGTGGGAGGGCTGGGTGCCCCTCTCCCACCCCCACGCCCCCAGCCTGGCGTTCGGGTGATCCCAAAATCGCGGTTCCAGCCCCACGGAAGCCCCTGCTCCTCCTGCGGCCGGCAGAGCTCGGGGCCGGGCTCGGCAGAGGGAGCCACAGACTGCGCGTCCCCGGGCAGGGACGGGACCGGCCGGGTCCTGCCTCTGTCCACCCATCCCCGGCCTCGGGCATCACCCAGCTGCAGCAGCGCCTCTGCAAACCCCTGCCAGCTCTTATCCCTCCCTCTCTCCCACTGCTGCTTCCCTACAAAACCTTTCCCGTCCTTCTTTTTCCCTCCTCCATCACCAAGACCCGTTTCCCCCCTCCCGCGGGGAAGAGCCGTGGCCAAGAGGCTGCACAAGGTGAGCACAGCCCGGGGTGCAGCCCCCGAGCCCAGGGCTGGCACCCGGGGCTGTGCCAGCTCAGGTGCCCCGAGCCCAGGGCTGGCACCCGGGGCTGTGCCAGCTCAGGTGCCCAAGGGCTGGCACCCGGGGCTGTGCCAGCTCAGGTGCCCAAGGGCTGGCACCCGGGGCTGTGCCAGCTCAGGTGCCCAAGGGCTGGCACCCTGCCCAGCATCAAAAACCAACAGAGATCACAGAATGCCCTGAGCTGGAAGGGACCCACAGGGATCATCCAGTCCCACGCCTGGCCCTGCACAGACAGCCCAACAATCCCAGCCTGGGCCTGAGAACATTGTCCAAATGCTCCTGGAGCTCTGGCAGGACTGGTGCAGTGACCACTTCCTTGGGCAGCCTGTTCCAGTGGCTGCATCCTGAAATTTTGCCTTTTTCCTACACATTGATGCACCTCAGGCTGGAGCAGTGACTGTCACCTCCTCCAGGCATTCCTGCAGCTCTGCAGCAGCTCCATGCCTTGTTCCAGGACAAGGCAGCTGAAGAATTGCCAGCTGTAGGATGAGCTGTGGTGGAACCAGGGGAGCTGAGAGGGTGCACAGGCACCCACAGGCAGGGCAGGAGGGAGCTGAAGCACAGACACCTTCCCACAGCACCTGGCCAGGGGTCCCAGGAATCACTCCCTCCATGGCATCCACACACCTGAGGCCAAAGCAGCACCACTGTGCTTTGCCTTGGCACTTTTGAAACCATTTTCAGGCCTTTGCAGTGGAGTTGATCCCTCTTAGTGTGGGTTTTTCACCTTTGCTTCACTGTCATAATCCTGGTGTGGAGAAGGAGAGCAAACAGAGGGAAGGTGGTACAGTTCACCTCCCAAAACCACCCCTGCAACACCCCAACACCAAAAACGGAACATAAACTTGTTAAAAACGACAAATAAATTCCTTGTGATTCTATTCTTTGTGTATTTTAGCAATATTTCTTTGAACACTGTGATTCATTTTCTGTCACTCCCAGGCCAGGACTTATTAACAAGAGATTTAATGTTTTATGCCCCCTCAACTCCTAAATCATGAGTGTAACTTCCAAAACAACTGGAAGGCAAAGCTTGTCCTAGAAGTTATTTCCAGGAGCTGGCAGAAGGGCTCAGCCAAGGCTCAAAGGGCACAGCTGGTTTCAGGCTCTTTCCCAACTCCAGCAGTGCCCCAGAGAACAGGAGCAGGAGCCAGGGGCAGCTGAGGAGCTTTTGGAGCTCTTTGAGCAACTCTCCAAGGTGTGCAAGGTTGTGGAGGCTGCACAAAGCCTCTGGGACGATCCCAGCCCCTGCCTGCAGCCCTTTGTTGCTGGAAGGCAGATTTTTGTCTAAAAAGAGCCTAATTTGGGGTCCAGAGCTGGGGGAAGTTGCCTGAACTGAAGCCTCCTGGTGGGCTTGGCAGTGCTGGGGCAGCTGTTGGGCTCAGTGGCCAGGGGGGCTCTCCCAAATTTAATGATTATATATATATATTATATATGTTATAAAATCCTGCACCTAGAGGTGGAACACAGGTGGTGAGGGCCAAAGAGCCCAGGAGCTGGCTGGATATGGCAGAGGGATTTATGGACTGGTCACTCCACAGCACAGGGGCAGGAGGTGATGGGAGACACCCAAAATAACCAAAGTGAGAGAAAAAAACCTCAAAGATCCTGCTCAGATATTTTCCCTTGACAAAATAAAATTGATAAGCAACACATAGCACTGGAGAGCATCAGGAAAGGAATGGAGCACAAGATAAATCAGGTGAAATCCTGGGAAATGGGACAGGTCAGGGGTGGGAGGATGTCCCCTTTTTTAACAGGCTTTGATCCTTCTGTTTTAGCTTTTTGTTTCAAGTTTTTGGGGGTTTTTGGTTTGGGTTTTTTTTTTAGCTATGAAGTAAAATATTGGAAGCAAAATACTTTGAAGCAAAATATTTTTTCACCCCAATGAAAACAGATTTTCCCATGATGGCAAAACCAGTGAGGCTCCTTCCCAATCCCACACCTTTAAATAAATAAATAAATAAATAAATAAAGGAATAGATAATTTCTTGCAGAAGTGCCTGCTTTCCCAAACAGACCATTTCCCACCACAAGCAGCAGCTTTGATGCACAGCTGTGGGAAAGGCAGGACTCAGCCTCACCACAAGGATGGGTCTTGCCAGTGCCCCTGGGGCTTCCCAGGAGTGTTATTTCCAAACAGTTCAGACCATCTGGATCAGAAGGACAGAAAGGGCTGGAGGAGGCTTCATTCATCATCCCTTCTCCCTTCCTGACCACCACAGTGGACACAAACCCTGTGGCTCCCCTTCCCTCTGCACTTGGGCTGCCCTGCTCCTCACGAGTATGGGATCCATGCATTTCATATTTTTTTCCCCTGAATCCCAGCAATATCTGCTTCCTGGGAGGCTGGAGGACAGTAGGAATGGCTCTTAGTCAGCCCACCCACCCTGCACCCCTTGGGGCAGCCCAACCCAACCCTGGCTTCACCTTCGAGGTCCCTTGCCACAGATGCTGATGGGATTTATTTGTTCAGGTAACTTCAGCATCTGGCCAGGAACCAGGAATTTCCTCAGGCCAATGTGAGGACTCCAGGACAGCTCAAGAAGGGTACAAGCAGACTGTGAAACACCCCAAGCTCAATGCCAGGAGCAGCCACTGCCACTCACCATCCCTGCTCCAGTGTATTTGCTCTTGATTCCCCTGGCTCCAAGGAGCAGTAAGAAGAAGGTGACAACAAATCCTGGAGGATTTTTTTGCTTCCCAGTCACCAGCTGGGGACTCAGCTGTGGATAACTGCACCACCCATCCCAGAGGAGCAACTCAACACCTCACCCATGAGTGAAAAACCATCTCCACCTGGGGGGAGGGAGCCCTGTGCAGTGCCATCACCTCCAGGTCCCCCAAGGATGCTCCCACACCAAAGGATAACATTTTGCTTTAATGTTCCAGAGACAATGGACTGGTGAGCAGTACAACAGGGGCTGTACATCCTTTACATATTTACACACGGGGTGTAGTTAAAGCTGCTGTGTTTGAACGATGCTGACATTCCAAAAAACGCACTGAGATTTACAACAGCAAAAATGGGAACAAAATCCAAGGCCACGAGTAGAGAGAGGTATGTTTGAAGGACTACAGGTCACATGGAAATAAAAAACAGTGGTGGTGCAACGTGAACTTTATCCTGAATAGAGATAAGTGGTTAAAACACAACTTTTTTGGTGCCTCAGGACCAAGAGAGTGTTTTACAGAGACTTAATTTCCAAACTGAAGCAAGGAAAGAGAAATGAGTGCAGTGGTGTGTGCCCCTTTGGTCCTCAAAATCTCCTTCCAGCCAAGCTAAAAGGAGAGGTTTACTGCCAACTTCAGGCAAGAAAGATTTAAGGCTTTTCAGCTGGATATTTGTAACATACTGAACTGAAAACTTTTGTTTTCAGGAAAACAAATGCCATGGGGTTGGTGTGGCTCAGCAGTGTGCAGCACAGCTTGTTTACACCAGAGACAAACACTGTTACAGCACCTAATCCTACAGAACCCAGGACAGAGGATGGTGTAAAAGATTTTTCCAATAGTGCTGTGAAGGTCCTCAAAGTAAAATTAGTGTAATTAAACACATGAGCTTGTTCTCCTTGAAAAAGATCTTTAGGCCCAATCTGACCAGACATGATTTTAATCCTAATCCTACAGAACCCAGGACAGAGGATGGTGTAAAAGATTTTTCCAATAGTGCTGTGAAGGTCCTCAAAGTAAAATTAGTGTAATTAAACACATGAGCTTGTTCTCCTTGAAAAAGATCTTTAGGCCCAATCTGACCAGACATGATTTTAATTTTGTTCCCAGCTGGAGCAAGAGGGAGGAATGTTGGTGAGATGGAGGGGGCCAGAGCAGGAACTGCCCTTGCTCATGGACAGGACATCTTGGAATGATGTCCAGCAAAGCAGAGAGAGCCCTGGGAAGCTGTGGGCACCCACCCCCCTGGCTGACAGCTGTTTTGCAAGCTCAGTGTGAGGAGGGTGGTTTTCATTTGCTCCTCATCTTTTCCCAATTAAGAGTTACAAAACACCCATTAAAATGGTAACAAAGCAGAAGTTCAGCCAAGTCCAGCTGGACTGAAACTTTTTGTACCAATTCTGCCACTTACAGAGGTTGCCACATACACAAGGAAAAAAAAAAAAAAAGTGGTTTGATTCATTCTGGTGGCCCTGGAAATGATTTTCTCAGCTGCTCTTACAAAATGAGCTGTTGTCATTCCAGGTTACTCTGCCCTGAAATAACCCAACCTGTCAGCAGGGAGGGGAGGTACCAAGTGCTGTGCTCAGGATTTCATGCTCACCTTTGCTCCAACATTGGAAATGGAAACCTTGGAATGCTTGCAAATCTTCATTTTCACATTATCAGACTAATCTTAGCTTCTCAGTCTAACCCATGGAAATCCAAGAAGGAAAGCTCAAGATATAAATATCATTAAAAACATCTTTGGATACCTCAGTACTCTGCAGATAGACTCTGCAGGGTTTTTTCCTCTCCTCTGTTAAAGTTTCCTTAAAAACAGTAAGAAACTGACAGTTCAAGTGGTCAGACCTTCTGAGGCACAGAGAAAAAGGTGCATAAACCCCTTTGAACTGAGACAGGGCTGTGCCCCAAATAATTCAGAAGTTAATTCCCTGCCTGTTAAGAGGACAGGAAAAATGGAGTTTACACATTTCTCAAACAAAACAAAACAAAAACAAATTACACAGAAAAGGAAGGTTAATACTGGCAAGAATATAAAACATGCCAGAGGTAACAATTCAGAGGTATAACACACATATCCAGGTACTGAAACAGCCATTGCAGGACTTGCAATAAAACACAGTCCAATAATTCAGGACAATCCCAATCCTACAAAGATCCACATCCTTTCAGGTGTTTCCTGTGCTGCTCCACATTTATTCTAACAAACACAACTATTTTATAAATATCCACTTCATCCCTGAGCCCCACTTCTCTCCTGACAGTTGGATATTCTGCATTATGGATGGAAAAACATTTCCAAACTCCTATTTGTGGCTTGTAACTCTGTGACACCAGTGGAAATCCAGGAGGAGCCTCCCTCATCCCACCTTTCCCATTTGCCACCAGAAGCCTTTCACTGCACAAAGACTATGACAACAATTCACGACCATTTAGTTTAGAACTGGGAGGTGGGAACAAGGACAGACAGTGACACAGACAGGACAATCCAGAGGGCATCCAGAGGGTAACACAATTTCAGCTCCTGATGAGTGTCAGGAATTCTTCTCGGGTCTTTGGGTCTTCCCGGAACACCCCCAGCATTGTGCTGGTTACTGTTTTACTGTTCATTTTCTGCACCCCACGCATTACCATGCACATGTGCCTAGGAGAAACCAGAGGGAGTCAATGCATGGGAACACTCCTGGGGAAGGGGGAATCCCACAGGGACAGATGTTTCTTACAGGGTCACATTCAGTTCTGGGAAGGTCACAAAACCTCCACCACCAGAAAGGGCATCTCAGCACCTCAGCTGTGGAAGAGCCACATCCTGAGCTCTGCCTTCTCTCCTCTGATCCCAGGAACATCCCACCTTCCCAGGGTGCATTCTGATCACAGGACATGCCTGCTGCTGGTCCCAAGCTCTGCACTGCTTGAGGAGGCAGAAGGAGCACAGGGCATGGGTCTGGTGCAGTGGGGACAGCTCCCCACTGCCCCATCTCCACAGAGGGTCAGGCAGCACCCACTTTAAATGGCGCCAGCACATCAGGATTATTATTTTTTTTATTACTACTAGTAATATGTTATAATTCTTAGGGTTATTATTATTATTATTGTTATTGTTATTACTGACCTCTCTGCCTGATAACCAAGCATAGCACAGAGCCACCATGCACCAGCCCTGCAGCACAGGGATCCCACAGAGCCATGATCCCACCCATGGAACACCTGGGATCCCACCCCTGGCACTCCTGGATCCCACCCCTGGCCCTCCTGGGATCACACAGATCTGGGATCCCACCCCTGGCACTCCTGGATCCCACCCCTGGCACTCCTGGGATCACACAGATCTGGGATCCCACCCCTGGCACTCCTGGGATC
>VZRH01004827.1:306568-323575 GCA_013397555.1 Urocynchramus pylzowi | reverse complement strand
CTGGGATCACACAGAGCGTGGATCCCACCCCTGGCACTCCTGGGATCACACAGAGCTGGGATCCCACCCCTGGCACTCCTGGGATCACACAGAGCTGGGATCCCACCCCTGGCACTGCTGGGATCACTCACGTAGCTTCCACGACGACGCCGACCCCGGCGGGCTGTAAGGCTTCTGTGATGGCGATTGCAATTTGTTTGGTAAGGCGTTCCTGGACTGAGGGAACAACAGGGAATTCAGCCTCCCAGAATGGTTTGGGTTGGAAGGGACATCAAGGCTCATCTCATTCCAAACCCCCCACCACGGGCAAGGACACCTTCCACTAGACCAGGTTGCTCCAAGCCCCATCCATCCTCTTTTCCATTTGTATCCTGGAACAGACCTTTTATTTTCTTGTTTATGTTTGGAGCCATTTTGCATTCCATCTCTCCAACCACAATTTGTTCTAACAGCTCCCCCATTTCCTATTTTGCAAGAGGATTTTCTTGCCTCTCTGCTCTGTTTCAGTTCTCAATGTGTTTGTTCCCAACGTTACTGCTGCACCATTTATTCCACACGCCCAATTTCTCTTCTTAGGGAAAGGAAACAGAGATAAAAAAATGAGCTTTGTCCTGCAAAGCTCGACTTCCTGCAGCTCTAGCACCCTCTATTCACCAGCCTGGTGGTCACTGAGACTTCTCTTGCCAAGACCAGGCCAAATTTAACTGCAGGACAAAGGCAGCAAGTTCAGCCCAACCCAAGGCTTTGGACCCTGCAGCTTCCACTCCTTCTCAGGGGCAGGAGGCAGCTCCTGCTCCATTGCCTCAGACAAGGATTCCTGAAGGCATCTCTCCAAATCTCTGCAGGAGAGCTCATCCCCAGCAGCATCCAACTGGTTTAGCTATTCCTGGCAGCTCTACCTGGAGCACATTCATCCTTGGAATCAGTTCCAGCCTCCATTTAGCTTCCTAGGCAGAAGTTACCTTCACTGGGAATGCAGGGGAGAAGAACAGTAACATAACCTCTGCAAGAAGTGTTTTCTCCCCTCTTAAACTCCACATCTACAGTCCACCCCCAGTCACCAGCCCCCTGCACTGACCAGAAGAGGAGTGCACACAACAAACACCAAATTTTGTGTTTACCTTGTAATCTTCTACTGTATATTTCCACGATCCTAAAGGAGAAATGAAAAAGACAATATTACAGTTATTTCCAGCTGGCCACTGACTGATCTTCACAATTAATTTGATGCTGTCAAAAGAGACCCCTGTGCTGATCTGTGTAAATCCATGGCTGCCCAGGTATTCCTCAGGGACTACCCTTGGCACATCACTGTGTTGAGTGACAGGTTTCCCCCACCTGCAGCACCAGGGACTATTTTAGGGCAAACCAGTCACTCCTCTGGTCTCCTTCTGCTGGTTTGGAATTCCTTGTATCCTCACCCACCTGCATCACACAGTTGTGGGGGAATTCATGTCCAAAAACTCCCTGAACCCTAATTCCTGAACATTTCCCTGTGCTTTAGACTAGACCAAATGCTGCCTTAAGGTCAGCTCAGATAATGGATGCCCAGAATGCTGAAATTGAGCAAGAAATGTTTTGGATTCTTGCATTTAACCACAAATTTAGCTGAGAACAATGAGACAAAGAATTGGTCTTATTTAAAACAGCATCTCTCCACCCACCCATATCTCACCCCATCCTTCACATTTCAGTGCAGGGATCACCTTAATGGTCCCCTCTAATACAACTTCAAATTTAAGCCATTGGTGGGCAGTGGAAGTGACACTCAATGACAGCTCTAGAATCCACACATTTAAGAAAATCCATATAATTGCTCTGTAACTCCAGGGGTTGTTCATGCCAACCTCAAATGCTTAATTACACTTCAAGTGGCCACAAAAAGGAGTTGCTATAGCAAGCTTTGATACCTGTCTGGTCACACCAGACAAAAGCCAGACACTGGCTGGCAGCCTGAAGCATCACTTACAAGAATCATCCCTGACAATGAGACTCTCCTGCTGTTTTTGAGAGAGAATTAAATGCACAAACTCCCCTCCAGCAATGAAATGGTTGTGTTACAGCATAAAACAAAGCAACACAATATTTAGATTAACCATATGGATAGGAAACATGCTCAGATATTGCATAGAAGAAGTCCTAACAAGGTGTTTATGTAAAAACAGTTATTTGAAAGGGCATTTTCAAGCCTGAGCTTAAAACCCAGGGAAAGATGTTTGTTTACTGAATACAGGTCATCCAAAACTACAGAAACTCACCACATAAGACTAATCCTATTATGAAAGATTAGGCCTAGAGCACCAACAGCCTCACAAATCTTTGCTTGAACACTGGTTGCATTATACAGGACACGAAAGGGAGGCACAATTTGGCCCCCCAGCCTCTTCATGGCAAGCACTCAAAAGTGAGAACATTTTGTTATACAAGAATCTAATCTTTTCATTATTGCAGTATATGGGAGCTTCACCCTCACTTTAGAAAGAGGCAAGATTTAACCTTTGGGCACATTGCAGGAAGCCTTGCACATATTGATGCAGGTTTCCATTCTGAGGATAAACAGGAGGAAAATTGTATCTTTCCAGCACCATGTTACCACTTGCATTAAAAAAAAAAAAAATCCATGAAAAACATTCTCAGCTCCTTTTTACAACTGCAGTCAAGAGAGAAATAGAGACCAGAGCAAGCACAAACCAGTGGATGCACATTTCAAATGTGATCCTTGATTTCCCCTGCAGAAATGAAACCACGTGCTAAGGACGATCTCCTCAGGAGGAATGGATTCTCTTCAGAAATCCAACTCCAAAAACCAACAACAAAAAGCCCCCAGCCCTGCACTACTTAAAGAGACCCACCCAAAACTCAAAACATTTCATCCCACAAGCCATGGGATGCCACACACATCCCAAGCATGAGCAGCTAACAGGAGATGAGGACTTTTGCCCAGCAGCTGCAGTTCTGACAGCTCAGAACCCCAGCCTACAATTCCAGCAGCTCCTACAGCCACAAAAAAACCATGCAGGAGAAAATCTACACATTGAACCCTTTCCAGCCTTTTAATCAGAGCCAAGCCCACTCCTAAAAGCACTGCTGGGGGTAGGGAGATGCCTCCCTGCAATGCATGGTTCCACTGCAGAGATGTGACCTCCAAGGATCCTTCCACTTCCAAACCCAACTCCCTGTTGTGCAAGCAGAGCACAGAACAGATCTGGCTCACTTTAGGACATTTTGCTGTCATATCCTACACATTTCTCACCTGCTAAGAAAACCCAGCAGGCAGGTAGATTTGCAGGGCTAATTTCTCATTAGTGTTACTGGAACTACAGCAGGATTAGCAGACCCATCAGGGAAAGCAAAACCTATGTGGTCTTTCTGAGCTTCAGCCACATTTTTAGATTTGTTTCTTAAAAAGGGACCCTTCCACTCTGATCCCAAATAATCTGCTTGCTGAAGGGATCTACCATCCTCTTCCTCACCAGCACAAGAAAGTGTCACTTAATAACTAAGAGTCAGTGCAACAACTGACCCAAGGGTACTTACTGAGGAAATAAGCTATTTTAGATAATAAATGGATTTCTCAAGTGTATCACAATGCTTTGTTTCTTAGGCTGAACTTTATCTATAAAATCTACCCCACAGCACTCACAGCAAGTTTTCAGTGAAAGAAAGAAATGTCAATTTTTTCTGAAGAGTCAGCTAAGAGATGAAAGCTTTAGATTGAATTTATATCCATAAAATGTGTTCATTTACAATTTGGAAGTTTTCAGATTTTTGTTCTTATTAGTCAATTTACACCCAAGTGGTAAAGAGCTAGAAATTCTCAGTTTTTTTATGGCCTGCCTTAGAACAGAACAAAATTCTCTTGTTTTTTTGCCTCAGAGCTCCCTGCAGACCCCAGTGCTCTGGGGGAACCTACAAAAGCATTAGGGCTCTGCTGCAGCCACTGCTGAGACTTAACACACACTCCAGGACTTATCTGTCCTCTCCATAAATAAAACAATGCTGAGGATTGGTCTAAATCCAAATCCAGGACACAAAGTGGGCTGAGCTTTAGAGGGAGAGGAGATTAAAAAGATTAGCACAGCTAGCACAGCCTGGAATCCTTTTTACAAATTAGCATCACTTTCATTAGAACACTTACCTAGCAAGCTTGCTGAGGCCAAGCACTTGTTTGTTGGGGAGATAACCAATGTGTACCTAGACAGGGGAGAAGAACCATTAACAGCAGCAAAACCAGCCTCCCAAGGGCATGTGAAACTCATGCACAGACAATGGGATGTGCATTTGCCCCAGAATTAACTCTGGGACAGCCCAGAAGTCTCAGCATGTGGGAGGAACATGGCACCATGCAAGCCTGGGGAACCGTGGAGCTGAGGCTGTGAATGTCTCATGAGGTCCTGGTGAAGAACAGGTGAGTTTTTCTGAGGGGGAGAAAAGTCACAGCTCTTCAAGAGTCAAGGCTTATGTTCCAAGTCTCAGGAATGCTAGAACACTGCTGCATTTGGGTCCAAAGGCAGTCTATTACTCAGCACAGCACTATTTGTCTAAAATAAACATGCTTTTCTTTCAAGACCTTAAATGGATTCAGGGAGCGGAAGGAAGAGGGACTGTGTTTTACTTCTAGTGAAAGTTCTGGTGGCAAGAAGTACTTTGCTACCAAAAATCAGGCTGCACTTCCTGATTTGATTATTTTTCTTGTTTTAGTATCATAGATCACTGGTGATAACTCAGCTTCCATCCTGCTCAAATATGGATTTGCTGAGCATGTACTTGAACTGAATTGGAAGAAGTTTAGCAGAAAAGTGATCAGATATGAAGGAAAGGACATTTAGCTCCTTGTTTTTAGAAATCCACTGAATTCTAGTGAGTTCAGAGTTATAACAGTTTAGAAACCAGTCCTTGTACCAGAGACTTGAAAAATTAGCCAAGATACAGCAGGGGAGTGTCAGTGGGGGATTCTGGCTTTGCCTGGAGGCCCCATCTCAGAATCCTGTGCTGCTGTACCTGCAGTAGAGGCACCACAGTGCACCTGATTACCTGGCTAACTGGCTCATTCCTACCCCTTCTGTTAGGCAATCAACCCACTGACACCTGAAAAGACATGAAACATTTCAGACAAGGCGAGAGACATGACTTAGAAATAAGCTTTGAATCCTGTTCCCCATATTTTTGCAGATTTCTTTATTTCCTGTAAGGTAGAACTGCAAATGCAAGACCTTCAGGTCAGTGTTTGCAGCTTGTTTGGTGCACCCAGCAGGGCAATGGTTACTCTGAATATTTACAGCCATACCAAGTCATTTTGTAGGATGAGTCGGTGTTTGTGAGGAGATTTTTCCAAACCACACAAGCTAAACAGCTGGATGTAAAATAAAATGCACACATTGCCACAGGAGTAATGGGGAGAATGTACACAGTACACACAACCAAGAGTAGCAGGCACAACAGAAAGCTTGCACAGAAAAAGAGGTTATCCTGTTCTCCAGCATAAAACACCAACAGCAAGAAAAGAAAGCAGACTAACCTGAATTGACTCAACTAAATAAACAGCTGGTTTCTGTTCATGTATTTTATTACTGGGAGACAATTTGCTTGGAACATATGTGGCACTGATTGAATTTTATAGACAACACAAGCACGTGCTGCTCTTGGACCTGTGAGCACTTTATGGTAACAGATGGCTCAGGCTAAGCTCCATCCTTCTGTGCTTATAAGGGAGTGAAGAGGCTGAGATGTGCAGCTCCCACTCAGAACTCTTCATCACCTCTACAGTGGTTAACTGGAGAAATTTTATTTCCTTGAAGTTGTTGGCACTGCAATTCCTGCATCCTCTGAAGCACCAGCCCCTTTCACAGGACTCCCCAGTTAAGCATAGCCAGTTTTGGCCACCCTCTCCCTGACTCGGCTCACATAATTAAGGCAGGGCTGCTAATGAGTTTGTTCCACTCACAGGGGGTTTCAGAGAGATGAATGTGCTCTGGATAGCTCTGAGCCAGGAGCTAAATCCATGACAGAGCCAGTGTGCAGGGTGAGCTGGTTTAATATCGAGATGTCTGCCCTCAAGGCTTGCTGCTGCTTCATGGAGAAGAGCTTTGATATGAAATGTCAGAAACCATTAGATTACTTAGACTAGGAAAGGTTGAGCATTATATTTCAGGAGCTTAAATTCAAATAAAACCTCACATTAAGGAGGCCTTCCTTATTTGTATTCTGAAGATTAAACTTCTAGAACTGTAGCCGTAAGCAGCAAGTACTTACAGCCTTAAAAGCTTTGTAGCTACAGCTACAAAGTCTTTTACATGTACTTAAGGTCTTTTATTGTGCATTCCCACATTTGTTCTGTGAGGGAGAGTTACCTTTCCAACAAATGGAACGAGGTGATGCTCACACAATGAGAACATGTCTATGTCCTTCACAATTACCATCTCATCATGGTCTTCGTCGAAGATGGCGTCGTTCAGGACATCTGAAATCAAACATTTGCATTAAAAATAAAGCCAAAAAGCACGGCAGGCTCTTGCAGCCAGTGCCTGAGAAAGCTTGTAGCAAGGACAGAACTCTCTCAGGGTTATAGATTTTAGGCTTAAGGTCTGGGAGGGAAGTAAGGAGTAACATCACAATTACGTTTTGGTTTGCGTACGATCCCGTGTTTGCCCCGGTGTCACACTGCCTACGTGCTGCACCAGAAGTCAGCCTGGAGTGTTTTATTTAATAAATAGCTTGAGCATGGGTTAGAACAGGTCTGGTCTCTGCAGAATTCCTGACATCTTAAGAGCAATTAACAGCTGACAAAGAGAGCACCTGGGCTTCCATCGGTGCTTCCACCAAGCAAAGCCAGCCCGAGGTCAGGGAAAACCTGAGCCATCACAGTGGCTCCTCCAAACACTTTAACAGCAGCGTTATGGTCTCCAAGGAGGCTTTGCATGTAAATTTCATCCTGTAGCACATCAGGCAGCAGCTCTTTAGATACAAACAGAAGTCAGAGACACATCTGGGGAGAGATTTGTTGCCCTGATCTGGAACAGGCAGGCACATCCCCACTCCAGCCTAATTCTGCACCTCAGAGTTAGCAGAAGAGTGAGGTGCAGGAACCCACACAGAGACAGAAGGGAGAAGAGACAGCTCAGTAAGAAAAGGAACACATAATATGACACCTGGCTAATCTCAGAGCTCAGCAGAATGGATCCTCAGTTGATTTTCCACTTTCAGCAGTCCTTGACAAATCCCCAAACAGCCCTGGCACAGGTTACAGCTCATCAGTCTCCACAGAGATCGCAGGCACCTGGACCATGCTCAAAGAGTTTAAAAGTAGAATAGTCCCAAGTCAAGAAACCAGGTCTTTTGAAGAACAAGAGAGAAAGGCTGTGTATGAAGGAGAAACTTGCAGGAGAGGACCAGCTGTACAGATGGGCTGATAACAAAGACAAGGAACTCTGCAAACAAGCTCAGCTGGAAGCCACGCTGGCTCCTTGGAGTTACTTCCAGGAAAGCAGAGTCTCACACACCACAGCCAGACCAGGGCACTCAGGGACTGCCCTGCATGCACCACAGAGCACCTGCAGGGGTGGTACACAAATCCAAGAGTGGTGGTGACACAAATCCAAGGGTGATGATGACACAAATCCAAGAGTGGTGGTGACACAAATCCAACAAAGGTTCTGCTCTGCTTGCCTTGGTGCCTTCCCCTGACACGTACAGCCAGCTAATGGCCACCATCTGCTGTTGATAAGGGATCATCATCATGGAGCATTTTAATTTCCTGCCTACTATCAGCACTGCACAGGTAACCCTGGAAACTGCGTGCCAGTCGTTCCGGCTGCGACACGGGCTCCTTCCTGAGAAGGGCTGGCAACCTGCAAGGCAGCCAGGATGAACCCCAGAAGGGTTTGGATCGGGTCAGAGAGCACGAAAAAGGCCAGGGAACAGCTCTGTGAAGGCACATGATTGTGTGCCTTCAAATTTCTGGGTCTGGTTTACACCAAGCACTGCTGGAGAGGGTTTTGATTGCATGGGCAGCAGCATGCAGTTGTGTAATTATGAATTCAGCCAGGCAAAGGGAGAACCCAAAGCAGAGGATCTGAACAGGCTCACAGGAGAGGGAAGGGGAGGCAGAGCAGCTGTCTGGGTTCTGAGCTCCCTCCTGCAGCACTCTGCAGCCGTGCCATTTCCACAGCAGAAAGGCAAACAGTGGTTGCACAAATCCTGCTGCTGTGGCCAGAGTTATTAAAACAAAATCCAAACAGATCCACGAAGCATCTCCAGAGTGACTGCTGCTGTTATTAGACCCCAGCTCAGCTCACACCAGCCTCACCAGGAGCATATCAGAGCCCGATGTCAGATATGGATTTACGTCAGCGCACGAGCAAAGCAGATTGTTCAGAACAGCCAGAAATGGCCAAATTCTCATTAAGAGTCCTGGTGTGTGACACAGAGCAGGGCCAGAGCTACAACAGAAGGTACTTGACTCATGAAGCCTCATATCCATGTGTATATGGATGGATATACACTAATTAACATACAAAATATATATTAGTAGATCCTTACCAACTTTCTCTCACAACTGTGTTGTATCATGGAGACAGCTCAGCCAAAGAGAAGTTTAAGTGACCTCAGAAGTACCACACAGGCAACTCCAGGAACAAAAGGCATCCTTCATCCTTCTCATGGCCAAAGCAATCAAACAGGAGCACAAAGGGCATCGACCCTTCTTGCACATCCCCTCTAATGCCACAGCCCAGTCACAGCAGTGTGGGCAGTGCCCCAGTACAACCAGGGGAGTTTTAAGAAAACAGATCTGCAAGTCAAGAATGCAGCCACAGAGCTGTGAGGTACTTCACACTTCTTATTTGTAGTGGTCTTGCCATTTTTGCACCTTTCATTTATTTAATATTAGCAGCAAGTTGCAGCCAGGTCACAGACAACACCTGCAGCTGTGCCTGCAGCAAGATGTGCTGATTTTGTCAGCACCAGCCACTCCTTGAGAAGAAGGGCCCACAAAGGAAGAAACCAGCTCTGTGTTAGAACCTCCAAAAACTCCTCCACAAGTGCCAGGTGATACAAGGACACAAAGGTAAAACCAAGTGTGAGGCTGAAGGCCACCACCTGAGTAAATGGCCACGGTCTTGAGTGGCCATTCACCCCTACTCTGCTCCAGTCCCTCCTGCTCACACTTCACACGTCTCTCTTCCTGAAAATCAGCACAGCTTGAAGCCTGCCCATCCCTACACCTCTCCCTTTGGAGCCCAAGCCCATGTTGACAAAAGCAGAGTGAGCAGAGCATCTTTTCACAGCTGCTTCTACCTGTGTCCCACTGCAGCAGTTGTTTGCAGTAATTACACAGGAGACACTTCTCTGGCAGAGACTCAAACACCTTGTGCAGGGAGGCAACACCATTTTATCTAAATTTGTCAGGGTTCTTTTTTAGGGGTTTTTTTAGAGGTTTTTGAATTTTTTCTTTCTATTTTTTCCATTTGCAATAGCATCAAACAGGGCTCATAAAAGCTCAGCCTGTGTACTGCATGCAGCACATGTTCTGGAAAATTTAACAGAGCTAAAAGGACAGAAGGGGAAACAGCCTCAGACTAACCAGGCCAGAAGCAAAGCTGGGGACAAATTTTTGCCCCTTTTTCCATTCTTTCACTTTACTGACCAGACCATGCTGCCTGCTTCACTAGTTTGATTTCGTGGTTTGCAGTCAGGGTGCTCTCTGAATTATTCCAGCTGATTTTTCCTTCAGCCAAAAGTTCAGTTCCTGGTGCAAAAACTTCAGTGGGCTGTTGAAACTAAACAGTCACCTGTGCTGCAAGTTAACTCCTGAAACAGAGCAGAATTAATTTGCCCTTTATCTTCAAAAAGAATTGATAAAATGAAAAATCAGAACTGGATGAAGACAGAATGAGAAAGACCTTTCAGGATTTTGCGTCAGAGCTCAGCAAAGATACCTGTTGCTATAGAAACTATTTGCATGGCTTTAATGTGACACAGGAAAGCAAAAGCACCTCTGGCAACCAGAGAAGGCAGAGCCCACCCAGACTGGGCTCAGGAGGTGAAAGGGAGGAAGGATGGCAGCACTGCAGCAGCTTCACAGCACTCCAGAGCTGCCTTTTTTACTGAGCCTGGGAGTGAAGTGATGCAGGTTGCTCTCACCAGGAGTTTAAGCACTTCCCCGTGGTGTTAAGTTGCCTCTCAGCTCCAATTTAAGTGCAGGTTGCTCAGTGCCAGCAGGATCAAGGCAACCTCAGGAACTCCCTGACACTGCTGCTGGAGCTCATCCATCCTGGCAGAGACAAAAGGCTCAAGGTTCTCCTGACACCCATTTCACAGGTCCTGCTGTCCCCAGTGTCCCTTGCTCTCCACAGCGACCCTCAGTGCCACAGGCAGGGCAGGAATGGGCTCAGGCCAAGGCAGGATGACATCCTATGGGACAAGTCACACCTCACCAACCCCCACCAGCTGGAACAAGCTGAAGCACTGGCTGAGCTCAGACACCTCCAGAACACAGAGTTACACCCAAAGCAGTGGTAGGGACCTCTTATGAGCCAGGAGCAGGTCATGGTTTGGAGGCTGCTCCAGAAGAGCAGTGCCATGAGCCAACCAAGGCTGACTGGTCTTTAAGGCAGAGCCACCTGGGGAATGCTGGCAGATATTCCTGATTGTCTTTCTCAGAGTTCCTCCCCAGCTGAGGACAGATGTAACTGGCAGCAGGAGACACGAGATAACAGCTGAACATGTGGCAGGGAAACCAGCAGACTGCAGGGTCAGGATGAAATCTGGAAGGGAACTGCTGTAAAAACCTCTCAGCTACTGCTGGGTAAGCAGTAAAATGTAAAGTCAAACCCGACTTCGTTTTTCATTATTCATGTGATGACATTACAGGTAACTGTAGTTAGGGAAAAGACTCCAGACAAGCAACAAGAAAATTATTGCAGCCTTTGAGTATAAAAAAGGCACTAGGAATTTATTATGTATTCAGACACCCAGGTTATAAAAACATTAATGTAAAGGGCTTGTACTGCTGCAGAAAGTTAATGACTTCAGGTTGCTGAGAAAAGGGAAGCTCTGGGTATGTCATTTGCTTCAAGAAGTCTTGAAGAGCTCTAGAAAAAGGCACAGCCTGAGATGCCACACGAATGTTTAAATAGGCAATAGAGTTCAAAAGCTGCTGAGAAATGAACACTTGTCATAACCCACCTTCCTAGCAGGAACCAGGAGAAACCTTAGACACAAAAGAATTTACAGCTTTCTGGCTACTGTTTCAGATTTCATCACCAAAAGACTAGAAAGAGACACTCAGCTTCAGACAGGAACATTTGCTTCAGAAGCAAAGCCTAATCCCTCAGTTACCAGAAGGGAGGTGAACCAGACCTGTGATTCAAGGGACATTTCATAGCAGCAAAGATAAAGGAGCAGCATTATTGCTGTGCAGCTAATTCTGGCCATGATTTGTACAGATTTGTTTATTTTCCTGTGAGATACCCTCCATGTTGAAGTGAGGCTGGAGTCTATTCATAACAGACCAGCCACTGCAGACAGATGAAGCCAAGATTAGGTTCTAGAAGTTGTCCTCTGCCAGGAGGTTTATTAATATGAGGAAAAGCAGTGTTATGGAGATGCTCATTAAAATGTATCAGGATTTTTCAATAACCATTTCAATGTCCCATGTCACAGAAGGTGCTTATCCACACTTCTTTCTGAAACTGAAACAAAGGAAAAATCAAAGACAAAACACTTTGGAAGAGCAACATGAAAGATCAGAAGCCTGCAACAGTTCAGGTCCAAGAGGTTACAATTTTTAATAAACTCCTGACAAAACCCAACCAAGCTTAGTGTTACTTAAGCATTAACAGGAAAGGGAGACAATCCAGGAAAGTCCCAGTTCCCAGAAGTGTCACTGCATTTAATGTGTGTTCCATCATAACAGGCTTCCCTTATGTGGGGGCAGAGGTTGAAGAAACCCCAAAAAGCCTCACTCTGAGCAGCCCTGTATTTCCCACCCTCTGGTTTACCTGAAACAAGCCCTGGCTGGAGCACAGCATTGCTGAGGTTTCAGCTGTTCATAGATCCCAGTGCTGCATCCATGTCCTCATGGATGAGCCAGCAGCACCTCGATTCCAGGAAAACACAGCACCTCCCCAGCTCCTAGCAAAGGGCAGTGCTGCTGATCAAACAGCCTTGTTTGCTTAAGGCACTGTGTGTTTTGACACAGCAATGCTTAGCACCTCAGCACAGCAAACCCAGCAGGCTGGAAAAATTTAGGAGCCTACACCATTGTTGTCCTCTATAAAAATACGAAATCCACATAGACTAGAAGAAAATATTATTAAGGCTGAATTTTTTCACCCCTCAGTGTAGGAAAAGCATGTAAGCTAATGAGTGAGGAAATGACCTAACCATTTTTTTGCTTTGAAGTAAAAGCTGCCCAGCAGAGTCACTTGGCTTGCAGGCAGATAACACGCAGCCTTTCGAACCACAGAGGTCCAGGAAGCAAAGTTATCCCCTCCCAGTACTTCTGATTTTCATTTCCCTGTTAAACACACTGAAAAGACAGATGAACCTGCCAACATGCCTGAGAGCTGCCATGCTCCCATGAATAAAGGCTGGGAGACTTCCCTGGCAGCAGCTCCCACCATCACCAGCAAGCCCAGACTGGTGAAAAAGTTTTGCTTTGAGTGTTTGTGACTGATGAGAACAACTTAACTTCCTCCTGCAGATGCAGGCAGCTTGTCCAACCCTGTGCCTAATGTTTCCTGCAGGATTACACAATCCAAACCAACTCATTTATGATTCACCTTTCAAAGGCAGAATCATTGACATTGTTTCTGTAACTTACCAGTTGCTTGGGTCTGGAACCTTCAGCTTCAGTTGAGAGTTAGTGCTGTCTGCAGCCTTGTATTTCCATTTATTCACTCCTTCACTGCCTTTGCACACACTTGTGCTTTGTAGTATTTATTATTAGACCCTCAGACAGCACCTCTGAGCATGACACGAAACCTTTAGTAAAAGGAGGGACAAGGTTTGACCTTTGTGTGGCAGGTAGCTGCCTGAACCAGCTCTCAAAAAGCTAAAGGCACCTGGCTCTCAGAGGCCTGCTGTTAGCCCTCACCAGCCAAGGGGGCCATTCTGAAACACAATTTACACCCAGAAATAAGAAGCTGATAGATCTGACCCTGGAAAAGAACACAGGTTCTTGGATGCTGGCACAGCAGCACTGCATGAAATTGGAAGTTACTTTTTTGGTGACTTTCCTACTCCGCCTTCCTTACCAACACACTGAGAGGTTTCTGTTGCAACAGCTGCCAGTCTACACCAGTGCTCGAGTGTCTGAGTGTCTACACTGAGCTGTCAGGATTTTTAATCTGGTCTCCAGGTGGATTTTGTTTGAAATCACTAGAGGCATTCTTGCCAAGTGTGATGACTGGTACTACAGAAGTGGGAACAGCACATTTGAATGCATCCTGTCAATGAAAGAGGTTGAGGCCTTTAGTAAAGGCAGGATTAATAAATGACAATCTGGAATTAACAGAAAGAGCCAGATACAGATATTTAACAAGTAAACTCTACTAATGGCTCTGACACACAACACTGAGCAGCTGCAGAACACAGATAGCAGAGATGAATAGAGGGGAAGGCAGGAACACTGTCACTCTGCACTGCTGAAAACAAGGGAGGAAATACACAGAGTAGAAGCTGGAAAGCAGATTCAGCTTCTCTGCTGCTCACAAATCTGAATGGAGTGAAAGAATTTAGGTGTTATCTTCCCTGCAATACTACGAAGTTAAGCTATGGGATATACAAACATACAAATACAATCAGGTGTCATGGAAGCAAAGTGACAACACCCAGGACAGGAGATCAAATGACCAGCACATTTAACCATGCTCCAAGTGTTTTATGTTCTCAGACACACAGAAACCAAAAAGATCATGGAATGGTTTGGCTGGAAGGGATCCTTAAAGGCCATCTAGTCCAACCCCCTGCAATAACAGCAAGGGAGGCAAAAATCAAGCACACCAAACACAGACCTGGCAGTGCACAGCAACTTTACACCCTCCAGGAGGGAACAGAGCTGGGGAAGGGGCTGGAGCACCAGGAGAGGCTGAGGGAGCTGGGAAAGGGGCTCAGCCTGGAGAAAAGGAGGCTCAGGGGGGACCTTGTGGCTCTGCACAGCTCCTGACAGGAGGGGACAGCCAGGGGGGTCGGGCTGTGCTCCCAGGGAACAGGGACAGGACAAGGGGAAATGACCTCAAGTTGTGCCAAGGGAGGTTTAGATTGGATAGTGGGGAAAATTTCTTCAGTGAAAGGGTGGTCAGGCACTGGCACATCTGCTCAAGGCAGGGGTGGAGTCCCCATCCCTGGAGGGATTTAAAAGCCATGGGGATGTGGCACTTGGGGACAGTGGTGGCCTTGCCAGTGCTGGGGGAAAGGTTGGACTCTATCTTAGAGGGCTTCTCCAACCTAAACAATTCTATAAATTGGGTGTATATCTATCCCATCTTCCTTTGTGTTCCTTTATGGAAAATGAAAACTCCATCAGACATTAATTGCTTTCTCCCTGCCTCTCCAGGGCAGATGCTGCAGCAGACGAGGTCACAGGGCTGATTTTAAATCCTGTCCCTGCTCTGACATTCACTGCCCTGGTTCACCTGTGCCACTCCCTCCTGGCTGTACACTCTGGCAGCACCTCCATGCCCTGGCAGGGTCTGTGAGCTCAGCAGGGACCAGTTGCAACACACTTTGCCTCTGGCCATGTGGCTGTACAACCACCACCACCAAGCTTTTACCTGAGGAGCCTTTCTTGGGAAGATGGAACTTGCAGCTACTGTAAGAGCCCCTCATCTTCTGCCTGTTGCAGGGATAAAATGGAAACACTCCTCAAAACACACCCTGCAAATCACTGCTTTAACCTCTGCCTACCCAGACAGCTCCACAGGAGGAGCTGAATAAGCTGCAAAAAAAGCCTGGGAAAACAAGAGCTCAGGGTTGCTTCTTGTCAGGTTTTTGGGGAGGGTTTGGGCTTGTTTTGGTTCATTTTCTTTTTCACAAGCCTCTTGCTGGTCCAGTTCACAGCCTGGCCAGGCAGAGAGCTGGGTTAGTATAACCAAGGGAACAGCACAGGATGCTACAGCAGAGACAGCAGCAGTCCCAAAGCTACTCTTGTGCCCAAATATTCTGTACTTGTTAGCTCTAGGGTTCATGAGGTATTTAAAACTCTCTAAAAAGAGTTTACTCATACTGACTCTGCTAACAAACTCTTCATCCACCACTTGCTTTGCTATCTGCTGTGGGCTTGTCCTTCAGCTGCAGCTCTTCCTTCTGTTTGGCTGGGAAGAGTGAGAAAAGAGGAAGCTGAGCATCCTGCAAGAAGTGGTGAGTAGCTGGAAAGTAAAAGGATTCCCCACCTGACACAAGAAGGAATGTTTGTGTCACAGCTTCAAATGATTTCCTAAAAATAAAAAAGCAGTCCAGGACTAGAGCATGAGCAGTGACATTTTCTATCCTTGGATATAATACAGCTCTCTCCCATGGATAACCAGAGAAGGGGAGTATCAGAACTACTCTGCTTAACTAATGTGAGAGATCAGAAGACCCCAGAGATCCCACAGAACCCACCTTGGAGCAGAAAAAAAAAGTTTTTAAAATAACCTGTGCATACACAACTGGCAGGAAGATAAGAGAGGACTTAAGAAGGGCAGCAACCTCATCCAGGTTCAGCACAGAAATTCGTGCTCAAATTATCACTGAAAACATTCCTTCTGCTAGAGCCTGGCAGGATGACTGAGAGACCTCCTGTGGTTTACACAGCAGTACAAGGAGGAAAGTTAATCCCAGTAAACAAAAGATGATACCTGATGAAGCCTCACCTCAAACACACCATGCAGCAGGACTAAGAGAGGAGCAAGGATGGCCACTGCAGCCCAGAGCCTGCTCCCAGATGTGAGCCAAAAACCTGGCTAGATCTGAAAGGCAGAACAACTTCCAATGCAGAAATGCTGTTCCTGGGACACAACAGTGGCACAAGAGTTTGAGCTGGCCATGAGTAAGTGAATGCTGGATGTTGTAGAAATCTGATTTTGAAAGAGCCAACAGCAGAGAAATAAAAAAAAGAAACTAATCACAAAACCCAGCCTTTAAGCTGAAGCACAGTGCACTTAGAAAAGGAGTGTGCCAGCAGGAGCTCCCTGATGCCATCAATCAGCACAGCTCAGCCTCTGCTTTCGGCTGCAACACCCTGGTGCAGCTCTGGGGCAGGCTCAGCACACCAGGGCTGCATTCCAGGGAGCTGGAGCAGCCCCCTCCTCAGCCACACTCCGAGATCCTTGCTGACTCTCTTTGCATCCCTCACTGACAGGAATTCCCCTTTTACTGTAAGAAGGAGCAGAAAGGGGAATTCCCAAGCTCTCCAGGTTCTTTTTTACTGTTTCTACTGGGCACAGTCCTTAGTCAAGAGGCTGAGAAGAGGAAAAGTGATGTCAAAAACCAATTTTTCAAGTATTTACCCTGCACTGGAGCCACGAGTTGCTGATGAGAACATATCCCAGCCAGTTCCTTTCCTCACACTCTCGCCCAGCAAGCCGAGACACTCAGCTGGAGCAGGGATGTGAACCTCGGGTCCCTCTCCACCCTGCACTTGCTGCTGGGACCCTGAGACGGGGAAGGGATTTTCCTGTCCTCTTCCCTTCTCCTTACCTCGCTTCCTTAAGTTTCATTCCCGCCTTTGAAAAAACTCAATTGATTAAAGCATCGGCAGAACAGGACTTTTCCTGAGAAAATTCAAACCCCTTCTGTCTGCTAATGGAAACAAATATTCCCACCCGGTCTGAACACAGCCTCGCTCGGGCAGGGAGGGAGGAAGGAGGGAACTCACAAGTTCCTACGCCAGGGCTGGAAAAGTTTCCATCAGAAGAGAGAAAGCAAAAGCACTTGCTCTGCTCACCCAAACGAGAGGTTTACGACAGGATGGAAACTTTACCTGCACAGAGTTTAATAAAAAAAAAAAAAAAACAAACCGAGATA
>VZRH01004827.1:283806-305846 GCA_013397555.1 Urocynchramus pylzowi | reverse complement strand
CCGGGTTCAGAGCCTGGCTGGGGGTGCAGGGGGGTCCCTGTGCTCAGGTTTTGGCCGGGGGTACCCGAGGGAATCCCCGGGGCTGGGGATACCGGGGATCCCCGGGCTGGGAGCACCGGGGGATCCGCGGGGATCGCGGGGCTGAGGGGACGGGGAGCATCCCTGGGCTCGGGGCTGTGCTGGGGTACGGGGAGCATCCCTGGGCTCAGGGCTGTGGGTACGGGGAGNCCGGGTTCAGAGCCTGGCTGGGGGTGCAGGGGGGTCCCTGTGCTCAGGTTTTGGCCGGGGGTACCCGAGGGAATCCCCGGGGCTGGGGATACCGGGGATCCCCGGGGCTGGGGATACCGGCGATCCCCGGGCTGGGAGCACCGGGGGATCCGCGGGGATCGCGGGGCTGAGGGTACGGGGAGCATCCCTGGGCTCGGGGCTGTGCTGGGGTACGGGGAGCATCCCTGGGCTCAGGGCTGTGGGTACGGGGAGCATCCCTGGGCTCGGGGCTGTTGGTACGAGGAGCATCCCTGGGCTCAGGGCTGTGCTGGGGGTACGGGGGTGCTCCTGGATCAGGGCATCCCCCCGAGCTGAGAGCCGGGCTGGGAGGGCAGGGGGTCCCCCCTGGGCTGAGACTCCAGCTGGGGGTATGGGGGATCTCTGGGCTGAGGTATGGCCAGGGGCTGTGGGAGTATCCCAAGAGAGCTCCAAGATATGGGATCATGGCCAGGGGCTGTGGGAGTATCCCAAGAGATCTCCAAGATGTGGGATCCTCTAGGATGAGGTGTGCAAGAAGGGGGCAATGCCCTGGGCTGGGGCTATGGGAGGATCCAGAGTGATCCCCAGGCTGAGACCTGGGCTGGGGGTCCAGGGGTTCCAGGAGGGAATCCCACAGACTGAGGTGTGCTGGGGGTGTAGAGGCATCACTGGGGCTGAGGATATGGGGCACCCCCGAGGCTGGGGGTGGGGGGATCCCTGAGCTGAGATGTGTGATGGGGGTACAGGGGTACCCCCCAGGCTGGGAGTACAGTGGGAATCCCTGGACTGAGGCATGGCAGGAGGGTACAGGGAGATCCCTCAAGCTGGGGGTATTGGGGTTCTCCAGGTTGAGGTGTGGGCTGGGGTCATGGGGGGGATTCCCTGCGCTGAGGCAGGAGCTGGGGGTTCAGCCCCAAGCTGCTGTAGGGTGCCTCCTTCCATCCCTCCTTCCTTCCTCCTGTGGGGGAGGGTTGTGGGGAGCCCAGGGTGAGCAGCAAAGGAATGGGGATGGATGGGGCAGGTCCTGCTGGGATGCAGATTTGTGCCCTTCACGGCAGCTCCCAGCATCATTCTCCATGTTCTCCCCAGCCCCTCAAACTCCCAGAGCTGGTCCCTTTCCCACCAGGGTGGTGTTGCACAGCCCACCCAGTCACTCCCTGGCACTGCTGGAATGCCACCACCACCATTCTGAGGCCACTGGGGTTGGGAGGCAGTCACCAGAACTATCCCAGGCATGGACTGACCCTCCTTGGTGACCATTCCCACCACCTGATCCCAGCTGGGCTTCCACCCTCCAAACCCCTGATCTCTGCAGACACCTTCCTGCTGCAAGGCTGGCATGTCCCAGTGTTTTCATATTCCCACCCAAGATTCTGGAAATGTGCTAACTCTCATGACCAAGACCAAATATTTTGAAGTTTCTGTAGGGCACTTATTGGTGTGTCACCCCAAAAGGTGGTTTGAGCATCCTGCATCCTCCTGGGCACTTCTGGGGCAAACCCAGCAGGCAGAGCACAGCTTGGGCTCAAGAGTTGGTGAACAAATAAATGCTGGGGCAGATTTTTGGAACACAGGTCCCCTCCAGCTGGAGCTATTCTGGGATTTTATGAGCTGGAAACTGAGTCTAAAGGCTCAGCTGAGCATAGGGTGAATGCTCCATCACCCAAGCACGAGCAGGGGACTCATATTTTCTGGATTGCAATCAAATAAATGGCCAGGATCTAAAGGAGCCACAAACCCTTCTCTTCACACCACCGATCCTTAAGGCAGCAGGGACAAATTGTCCCCCTCTTGTGCCTAGGAAATGGTAAATTGCTGGGAAGATAAGGAGGGGAAGGAGCTGTCAGAGGGTGGGGTGTGACTCACTGGCTTTCCTCCTCCTCCTCCTCCTGACACAAGAGCTGCATTTAACTAAGACAAGCAAGAAAGAAAAAAAAATAAGAAAAAAAAATAGCCCAGCAGCTGTAACATGCTCCACATTTCCACATTTATCATTTGGTTTCTGATCACAGGTTTTACCAGAAGAGTCAGGATGACTCAGGTGAAATCCAGGGCCCTGCAGCCAGCCAGGCTTCACTCTGTTTTATTGCCCCGGGCTCTGATCAGGAACAGGAACTGCTGCACCAGGAGGATTTGGAGCCCTGAACTGCATCCCTGCTCCTCCCCAGACACCCAGCTCATTTCCCAGTCCTCTGAGGACGTTCAAATCCTCTCTTTGAACCAGACAAGTTCCCTCACTAAAAACGTCCGTGGGCCTCGGCAGAAGGATTGCGCTTCCCTTTGGATCCCGGTTCAGAGGGCTGGCTAACGTCCTGAGGAGCTTCAAACCACTGAGACCTAATCATCCATATAGAAAAGGGGTTAGCAAAGGGCATCTAAGTATCTTGGCCCTCTCTAGTCTTTGTTTTCTTGGAAAAGAAGATAAGCTCCCTCTGGAGTCAACCCCGACTTTGTTACCGCCTGAGCTCAGCTGCTGTGGGAGCTGGTTGTAATTTTTCTCCTATTTATGGGGCAAGAAGGGCAGTTTCCAGCTTATTTACCAGTGTGATCACTGCCTGGCTGTGCAGAAAACCACTTTTTCTGAGGATGTTTGAGCAGGGGTTGCACACACGGGAGCTGATGCCAGCAGTTCTGTTAATGGCCTTTGCCAACATGGAATTAGTAGGTTCAGGTAATTGGGATTTGTGCCAGGATGTGGAAGGACACAGCCCAATTTCCCTCTCTCTGAAACACAACCCCACATCAGCTGGGTAAGAAGAAGCACTAAGACTTTTGGGATTTTAAAGTATGTTATGATGAGATTTTATTGATAGTTCCCTGTTATTTACACCCCATGTTCTCATTAAGCCTTCTCAAATAAGTTTTTCTTTGCTATTTCTGAATACATACCCAAAAAAAAAGTGAAATACAGACTATAAACCAGAGGAATCAATGAATATTTAAGGTAGGAAATTACCTCTAAGACCATCAAGTCCAACCATTAAGTCAGCACTGCCAAGGCCACCACTAACCCATGTCCCCAAGTGCCACATCCACACGGTTTTTGATCACTTCAAGGGATGGTGACTCCACCACTTCCATTGGAAGCCTATTCCAATGCCTGACCACCTTTTCAGTGAAGAAATTTTCCCCACTATCCAATCTAAACCTCCCTTGGCACAAATTGTGGCCTTTTCCCCTTGCCCTGTCCCTGTTCCCTGGTAGCAGACCCCCCTGGCTGTCCCCTCCTGGCAGGAGCTGTGCAGAGCCACAAGGTCCCCCCTGAGCCTCCTTTTCTCCAGGCTGAGCCCTTTCCCAGCTCCCTCAGCTGCTCCTCCCAGGACTTGTGCTCCAGACCCTCCCCTAGAGGGAATGTGCCCTGTTTTTCTCTCCTCTGCTTGCTTAGAGCTTCAAGGGTATTTTCACAGTTTAAAGAGAAGAAACTCTTATACAAGGAGTGCAAAAAAAATCCTGATACTGTAACTTGAATTATTTTCAAATAAAGAATAAGGTTTAGAGGAGGTGAAAGCCCTGTGAACCCCCTGAAGGGTACTGGGGGTTCCCTGAGAGAGCCAGGGGATGCTGCTGGGGGCCAAGGTCCGTGGGAAGGCCCTTCAGAGGCCTTTGTTGTCTTTGAAAGTGGGGAAAATGTCAAAAAGGGACAGGATGGAGCAGGTCTGTGTTCAGGCTCCTGCTCCTTGGACTGTTTTAGTCTCATGGCTTTGGTGGCTTTGGTGGGACCCAGCTGGGAAGGGCTGGAGCATCATTCCCTGTGTGTGGAATGTGCTTCTCAGGGTTGGAAGAGTGGAGTCCCCAAGAGAAACCTCTCCATGCCAAGGCTAAGGATGAAATACCCTGGGCAGTCCTCACTGGGGCAGTGAGTGAATCCATCAAAAGGGTGTTTCAGAGGGAATCTCTGCACCAACAGCTGCTAAAAGCTGTCAGATTAAATAGAAATCATGCACAGAAGACACCTGCTTTTCCTCTGCTGGCTACAAAATGGGATCATTCAGGACTGGGCTCAGAACTTAAAGTTAGAGATGATGAATTCCACTCTCTCAGTCCAGCTGTGCTAACCCAGCACATCATTAACAGCTCAAGCAGCAAAAGAGCAAAGCAGATCAATCCTGCTGTTAACAGCAAGCCAGGACATGGCCCCAACGTGATCCTGGAATAATAGCTGAGCCCACAGAGGCCATGGATGGCAGCATCCCAGCCTACAGACATCCTTCCTATGCTCTGGAAACAGCCTGAGATTTATCAGCCCCTGGAATCACAGGACGTCAGTTGAAAGAGTGAATCACGAGCAGTTTAATTCTATTACCCAGAATAACAAGCAAAATTGATTACAGGCTCCTAAAATACTAATTTGTTACAGGAGGATTTGTTGCTCCACGAGGACAGAGGATCCCCAGAGTCTGAGGGATTTTCTGCAGGTGGGATCTGCACTTTAACTTGCTTGGTGGGGTCTCACATTTTAGGGATGAGGCTGGAGGTGGAGGCAGCAGTTTTGCCCTGCCCCAGATTTCTTTTCCTGCCCTCACAGAGCAAGGACACAGGGTCTCTTGCCAATGGGTGTTTCCTCCCAAAATTTGGAAAACATCAGAAGGATTGGCCTGGGTAAGCTGTAGCAGGTGAGTTCATATTTATGAATGTGAAACCAGACATATGACACAAGTCCCCTGGCTCTCGGGGACCTATTCCCAACAGAAGGTATCTGACATCAGCCAGGATGATCTTTAGGCCACTCCATTCCATCCCATTCCATAACCAAGGGTGGCTTTGGACTCCCAGCCCAGGCAAATGGGAACAGCAGCCGTGTCCCTGCATTGTTCCCCTCAATTGCTCCTCACTGTTATTACCCCAAGATATCGATAATGTGATTTGGAGACCAGACTGTTCCCTGGCAACACATGGCTTGAAACTATTCCTGCAGATTTTCCCTGCCATTTGTGTCCAATTGAGTCAGGATCAAGTGGCTCTTTTCACAGCCTGGGTCTGTATTTGTGTTTTGCCTGCCTTTAAGTAAATTATTTACTATTAAATTTGTTTGGCAGCATTCGGCTGAGCACGTTTAGTGCAACAACCAGGCAGAGGGAGAAGCCAGATCTGCTGTTCTCTGTCAAAGAGCTCCTTGAGGCACCCACCTTCCTCCCAGGCAGCTCTCATAGCCCATCTCCTCCCTGGATTATCCAGTCAGGACCACCAGGTCACTCCATGACCAGCACAGTTACATTTTTTGGGAGGAAGCTGGGGTGCATCTCATAGCCAGAGGACCTCTGAGAGGGGAAATCTTGTCCAAACACAGGATCTCCCTTGCCCAGCTCCACGCTGAGAATCCACAAATGATGGATCCATCCTGACTCTCCCATTCCACAGAATCATTTGGCTTGGAAAAGATCTCTACAATCACCAAGTCCAAACCTCAAACCCAATCACTGGGATTTCTAGCACAGCTAAAGGAAAAAAAACCATCAGGCAGATTTCTTAGTTCCTGGTTTTTCAGAAAGGTGGCAAATTCAGGACAAACAAACATTTCTGAAGACTTCAGTGAAATTCTATTGAAATATTTAGCAATGAAAATTAAAAGAAATTGAAAACAAGTGTACAAAAAAACCCACAAACAAAAAAAATCAAAACCAGGTAGTAGAGATTTACTTGTTTTCACTTGAAAATCCATTCCACAATTTCTGTTTCTTGGTCTGGCATTTCATTTCCACTCAAATTAGGATTTATACTTCTCCCTCTCCTGCCTGTGCTGTTGCTGGATGAGTGCACCCTGTTCCTGGCTGGCTCAGCACAGCTCCCTGGAAGGCTCCAGGTGATGGAGGATGTATTTGTAGTTCTGCCTGGAGCTGTGTAATAGAGCAAAACCCATCTTTGATGATAGAAATGTAACAGCAGCCTCATGGGAGATGATCCTCCCAGCACTAAAGCAGCTGGAATATTCACTGCTGTGGTCCCAAGAGCCCGTTTGGTGTTTATTTTAGGGCCATGGACAGCAATCATCAGGGAACAAGTCCTGGGAGGAGCAGCTGGGGGGGCTCATCTTGGAGAAAAGGGGGCTCAGGAGGGACCCTGTGGCTCTGCACAGCTCCCTGAGAGGAGGGGACAGCCAGGTGGGGATCAGGCTCTGCTCCCAGGGGACAGGGACAGGAGGAGAGGAAACAGCCTTCAGTTGTACCAGGAGGTTTAGATTGGATATTAGGAAAAAATTATTCATGGCAAGGGTTCTCAGGCACTGGAACAGCTGCTCAGGGCAGGGGTGGACTCCCCATCCCTGGAGAGATTTAAAAACCATGTGGATGTGCTCTTGGGGACCTGGGGCAGTGGTGGCCTTGGCAGTGCTGGGGGAATGGTTGGACTCTGTGGCCTTGGAGGTCTTTTCCAGCCTTAAAAATTCCATGATTCTACCCACAGTCACACAGCTGTGATGGAAATTTTCAAATCTGGAGTTGGAAACAGCTCTAACCTGCCCTGAGATCCACACTGTGACCCCAAGGCTGGGGACATTGGGTCTGATGAAACCACAAATGTTATGCTGCAAATGTTACTATTACACAGGGAGAAAAAACTCTTGGAAATCAGGGTCCTGCAGGATGGTGCCCAATATCCCCAGTGAGTTCCATGAAACCACCCCTAAATCCAGGAGCCTCCTTTTAAGCCAACCTTTGGTGTGTTTGTTCAGAAGGACTGTGTGATTGCAAACATCCAGCTCCCAGAAAACTCCCCTGGAAGTTTATTTTGGCTGTTTTCCCCCCTCCACTGGGAGCCAAAAGGACTTTGGCTGCTCTGTAGGACCAGTTGTTTGCAGCAGTGGATGCCTCCCAAGACCCCTTGGAAGTTTTCCCTGCCCACTTCCAACATCAGGTCTGTAGAAAGGGCTCTGGACAAGCAACCCAAACATGGATTTTGGATGTGGATGACAAGAATTACCTGGAAAATCTCCCAGCCCCACACTGGAGATGCTCAAGTCACTCTCAGAACAGCCTAGTCTAGAAGAAAGAAAACATTTCAGTTCACCAAGCCCAGTGATTTGTCATCAGGATGTTTTCCTTACCACTGCAATCCCATTTTCCCCAATACACCCAAATAGGCTTTACTAGCTAAAAATAAATCCCAGTCTCTGATACTTCTTCCCAAAGTATGCAGAAAACTCAGAATGCTTCCTCATTTATGTCAGTGCAAAAAGTTATTATGTATGTTAAATATTACCTGCTGTCCACTATCAGCTTAAACAAATAAAATGTGAAATGATAGATAAGAACTGTGGATGACAGAAGTATTGAAGTTGTCAGGTCTTCAGGATTTTCTGTTGTATTTCCCATCCCTGGTTGACATCACCACCCTCTTTTTTTTTTTTTTTTTTGTTTTCTCCAAAATTACCTACAGCCATTGCTAAAATAGCCTAATAAAACATTTCCTATGGTAAAATTTAATGGTTTTTAGTGAAATCTCACTCAATCTTCAACCCACAGATTTCAAGGCTTAAAGTGTGTTTTGAATTGAAAGTCATTTGCCTTTTATAGAACCAAAGAATTGTTAAGGTTGTAAAAGATCTTCAAGATCAAGTCCAACTGATGTATTTTCAGTAATAGTGATGTATTTTCAGTAATAATCACAGTGGTTTGGGTGGAACATCCAGTCCCACCTCCTGCCATGGGCAGGGACACCTTCCCCTATCCCAGGTTGCTCCAAGCCCTGTCCATCCTGGCCTTGGACACTGCCAGGGATTCAGGGGCAGGCACAGCTTCTCTGGGCACCCTGTGCCAGTATGAAGAGGAATGAAAAAAGAAAACAATGAAAGGCTGTGCAAACACAGGGAAAAAAAAAATAATTTGAGAACTCTTAAGTCTCAGCTGTTACATTAAAAAGTTACATTATTTTAACTGATCTTAGAAAACGTTTCAAAATTTGAGTTTGCTTCAAAGACATTTATTAGACATAGTGCTCTGTTTCCAGAGCAGGGTAAAGTCAACTGACTGCCTTAGGGCTGGTAGGTACAAATCTGTTTACTTTCATTACAACTGCAAAGAAGACTCTACCACCTTAAACAAAGAAACAGCCACATTTTATTTAAAGAAACAAACATTACAGACACAAATGTTAGAAATATTACAAGTTCTGAGCAGTTTCTGGATCCTCCTGAGGCAGGGACTGGGAAAGCACCTTTGCACAGACTGGAATGGTTTGGCATGGCACACCTCACCATCCTAACTCAGTTTCTGCTCTGGTTTTCTATCCCTGCCCATATCAGGCCCTGCCACTGTCACAGGTGTTGAAAATGCAGCTGAACATGCTGCTGGTGTTCAGCTTCCTCCCCCTCACACCCATTTCCTGGAGTATCTTACTCTCCAGGCAGTAGGGATGGAAGGGAAGCCACTCTTTTGCCTCTCTAAAATCACAGGGCAGATTTTGGATGTAGTTTACCCTCCCCAGAAGGATTAATCTGCATTTAGCACCCAATATCACTGCTATCAAGGCACACAGGGTGTACCACAGCTGCACAGCTCTGCTCAGGGTGTGCTGACATGGAACAGGCCCATGAGCAGGAACTTGTAAAAACTGTGGGAGGGGATTCATTATTCCTCTCAAAAATTGATAATAAACCACTTTCTATCAGACTATTTGGAGCCAGGCACTCTTTTTGCCAGTGCTCTTCAAGCATGGCAGCCAATTCCTCAACACAGAGGAACTTCTTCCATGAATTCTTTCAGAACACAGACACTGAGAAAGCACCACTTCTCTAGCTCTGCTTGAAGGCAAAAGCTGTCAATCTGTTGTTTGTGGATGGATCTAAAGGCTTGGATTTTTTGGATACATTTGTGTCCTCAGATTTCTGCTCCTGGCTCTTTTTCACTTCATCTTCCTCGGCTGTGGGACGCTTCCTCTTTTTGTCTTCTGCTGAGTCACTGACTCTTCCTCCTCTTGCTTTCTCAGTCCACACCTTTGAAGGAGAACAGAAAGCTACAAATTAGGCCACAAAACTCACCACTTTGCTTTATACACATTATTACTCTGATTTTAAGGTACTGAAATAATTCCTGTGAAGAACTAATAGGGATTAAGTAAGGAACTATTTCCTCACTTTCCTTTCTTCTAACAACATTCTCCTTAAAAACTGGACTTCTTTTGAAACTGTGTATGAAAGTGAAGCTCTTAATTGTCTTTCTGGAGAAATGAGAAACCCAAAAGACCCAACAAGTTAAATGAGAACAAATTTAATCCCCAGTGAATTAAGCCTGGCTATGTGACTTTGAACTCATTCCTTTTGTTATTTGTTCATTGATTACATTCCTCTCACAAGCCTCACTTTGGAAAAGCTGTTTTCTGATATTGCTCATAATTCAGTTTATATTTTCATAAATTATATGTCATAGAACATGGCACAATTCAAAACTGAAATCCATAAAGATGGATAAGAGCGGATTTTCCAGAAAAAATTCCTCACTGAAAATAACCCAGGGATTCACTGGAGGGAAAAAAATTATCAAACCCACAGAATTAGAGAATGTTTTCTTACCATCCTTTCCTCTGATGTCAGCATTCTAAATCGACTCATTCCTTCTTTTATTACTTCTGCTTCATTCAGATCAGGATTATCTGTCAAAATGTTTGCTCTGTTCTCTTCTAGCCACATCTGAAAACCTGTCTTTGGTCTAAAGCAAGCACACAAAAATTGTCTGGTTAAGAAGATTATGGGAAAACCATGTCCTCCCAAAACAACATTTCTGAGCAGCACCTAAGTGGGTATTTTTGATCTCAGAAGACCTCTCAGGGCAGCAGCCTCCTCTCTCCCACTGCAGGATGCTCTGAGAACATGCTGACAAGGCAAGACTAAGTCAAGCATTTTTATTAAAACTGTGATATATATATATGGAGATTAACATTCCAGTTTTAGAATGACAAAGCATAATGGTTCTCTTCCTTTCTGACAGGATCCCATCAAGCTAAAAATAGAGCACATTCATTAGCTCAGCCCATCCTTCTCACAGCTCTCCTTGCCACTGGTTGTAGAACATCATCTGTAAAGGTTAACTGGAAGAATGCCAGTCCAAATGAGTAATAATTACCTTCATCTTCCTCAGCTAAATGAAGCCTAAATGAAACATGATTGCAATAATGCAGGTTTCATGAGGATTGGGATTGTTAGGAAATACATCTGCTTCCCAGGAACAAGACAGATAAGAGCCTTAACTAGGAAGAGATGAGCTCCTCAGGTGATTCAAGGTTTTCAGACTTCGAGATTTTCTAGAGCTGTTGAAACTTTCACTATTTCCTATACTTGGAACTGTCACAGCAGCATGGTTTCATTTATCAAAGGTCATTACAAGCAGTATCAAGGCAAAAATTGTTGCTTAGAGCCCCAAAATTATATTCTGAACTGCTCATTTATTATTCCCTCCCACATTTTTCAAGTGGGTTCACGAATGTGAAAACCTGTGAGCTAAACTTTAATGTTCATGTTATATTTCTTTGGCCAGTCCAACATCTTCAGAAATAAAACAGATTTTGGTCTTGCATTTTTATCAAAATTGGAACATGGCACTGAGATGCAAGTGTCTCTCACCTTCTGTTTTCAGTGTTTTCCTGTGCAGTGACTTTGGCTTCCTGGGACTCGTTTCCTGCTTTTTCTTCTCTTTCTTCCACTATTTTTTCACCAGGATTAGTTGCAGGTGTGCGAGGCTGGAAGAAGGAGGCTGCTGAAGCCTACAGAAATGGAGAATAAGAAAGAAAAAAGTAAAATCACCTCACTCTCAGGCAACATGTACCATGTAGCCTAGCAAACCCCAAGCCTTTCCTAAAGACATAATAATCACTTGCATTAATAGAGTATCTAGTCCATCCAATTTCAGCCCAACAGATGTTTACATTATTTAGAATAAAAGTACAAGGCTCAGTACAGAAACTAATTTCTAAAATTGATTTTTTTTCTGCTGTTTTATGTGCTGTCATAGTCTTTGCACTATGCTTAAATGAATTCTGCCATCTAAGCTGCTTTACTCACAGGGTTTCATACTTGATAAAAGCTGGTAAAATTCCATTTTTTGCTCTTTCCTCACTGAAATGATGCAAGAAAGACTACAGACATTACCTGCTTGGTCTTGGGTCTGGGAGTCAGAGGCTTTATAACTGGAGGGTTCTGCTTGTCTGCAGCTCGACTGCCAGACAAAGATGTTTTCTTTGAGTATTTGGTCATATTGTCTAAAACATTTCCTGAGGGGACCACTGGGTCCTTTTTGCTGGATGACACCTAGCAAAACAAAGAAGTAGAGTGTTTTATTTATTTTCTGTCATGTTCCCCTCCAAGGTATCAGTTATATTGGAAACTCCAGACAGAATCTGTTGTGATTTTCAGAGCATCACAATCGACCCAGCTGCAAAATTCTTACCTTAAATGGATTCACTCGTCCTCTGCTGCTGGATGCAACCAGAGCTATTTCAGAGGAGAGAAAAAAGAATGTAAAAATGTGTGCACTCACACATATATCCAAATCTTTAAGGCAATTTTAGATGAGTAGAAAGACACTTTTATAACCCTGTGAAGGTTATGCTGTATGTGCTCAGCTATTCTTAGTTATCAGAAATGCCACACAGGACCAACAGCTTCAAATACAAACCCAGAGGAAGACCCAGTACTTCCTCCACTCCCAAATCCGTTTCCACTCCTATTATTCTTGCTCAAGGGCTGGCAGGTTGCTGGAGGTCACATTCTGCCCCTGCCTGCCCACACTCACAGCTCTACCTCAGGATTTCTCACTCTGCCTTGCAAGTAATAAATGTGCCTGTGAGTAGTGAAACAAATCCATTGATCACTGTTCTCATTTCTCCCTTGTCCCAGAGAATGCCTTCATGGCATAGGCAGGCAGGCACTGATTCAGCATTTGGCACAGCTGAGGCAATCAGAACAGTTATGAACACCATTAGCTAGTGAAGACAGGAACAGGGAACCTCTTAAAAACATGAGAACAACAACCTGTGTGACCAGGCCGTGCCAAACAGGGCTTGGAGCAACCTGGGATACTGGAAGGTGTCCCTGTCCATGGCAGGGGGTTGGAATGAGGTGAGCTTTAAGGTCCCTTCCAATCTAAGCCATCCCATGATTCTGTGAATTTACCATTTGACAGCACTGTCATGCACTAAATTTAAGTAGTAATGGGAGAATGAAGGATAAAAAACAGGACGAGATTTGTGAAGGATGACAAAGGTGTCATCTTTTTATCATGGAATAAATTATTTACTCACCAGGCTTTGGAGTAGTCACCTCTGCTGAAGTGACATCTTTGGAGAAACAATTTGGCTCTTCTGAAAAAGGAAAGGAGAACATATTTAAATGCAATAAAATACTGTAGCATAAATTCTTTAAAAAAATCAAACCGAACTGACAATTAAAGAAGGATGGGGCTTGAGCAACCTGGTCTAGTGGAAGGTGTCCCTGCCCTTGGCAGCAGGGCTGTAACTGGATGATCTTTAAGGTCCCTTTCAACCCATTCTGTGATTCCATGATTACAGTAAAATTATCAGACAGTACAAACACTTTTACAAAACCATCTGTCACCTCTACCTAGATTTAGAGTTGTAAATTTATTTCTTAAACCTTAAGCATATTCCTTAAAGTGTGCTCAAACTACTCATCTATCAATCTACCTCCTGCAAGATTGGAGCTGAAATCAAAGTAACTGATTAGAAGGTGAGCCAGTCCTTTAGGAATAAAATCAGGCAACAGGAAAAAGTCCCCCAGGGCCCCTCTAATGGATACTGAGCACAAAGCACACACAGCTGTGACACAGCAGATGACACACAGTGAACTTGTTTCTCTGCAGTGACTGCAGGCACAGGCTGGAATATGGAGCCACTTCATTCCTTATTCAGTCTGCAAAAGCTATCTGGGTAACTCCCAGTCTATTCAGAGAATGTATTTTTCTTACTCTCTTTATGCACTTCTGGGGTTTCTTCTGCTTCCTCACAGGCATCAGTTTCTTCATCATCTTCCACTTCTTGGTCCTGCTGAACATTCCTGCCTGGCAGCTGACCCCACTTGGTGGCAGAGCTGCTGGAACTAAAGGAAGGAATTCAGCAGAAAGGAAGTGGTCACCAAGTTCAGAAGGAAAACTGAAACCACAGATAGCAAGCTCACTTACCTAATTTAGGCAATAAGAACAATAACATTTGGCATTTATGTGCATTATACCTTGATTAAACTGTGATGATTAAAGATTCATTAACCACTCCATAACTTTACTACCAAAACACTTTGCAACAAATATAAATGCAAATATTAAAGATCTTCTCTAATCTCCATGTAAACACATATACCTCCAGTATCATCAGATTACTTTTCTGCATCCATAAATACACACACAGTATATTCATATAAACTGTATTTATGTATTTTTATAGATATACATATATGTGTGTGTATATATATGTATATATAATACATATGTGTGTGTATATATATATAACATGGATATATAATTTCATACTGAAGGCATCAAGTTTGAACATTTAATCTGATTATTCTCTAAATTCCCAATATAGTAGGATGTACAATTCTTGCATTTTCTTCCTAAAATTTGCCAATTACCAAAATCTGTATAATATACATAAAAAAAAGGCCCATTTCTTTCAACCAAAATAGCCAGTATTAGATTACTCTGGCACTAAGAACAACATAATATCTGTGATGGATTTCAACCCTTGGAGTGGTTGAAGTTGCAGACATGTGATTACAGCTTCCACACAGAATCCAGAAGAACAAGCCAGAATATTTAGAAATTAGTTTGGACTGTGCAGTTTAACACAGAAGAATAAGGGAAAGGCTACAGATAAGTTCAGGGACTTATCACTTCCTTTTGCTTAAATAAGTCCCAAACTTCATACATAAAATTGCTATAGGGAGACATTGCTTTCAACAATATGACATAAATGAATATAAATATACATTATTATTATAAATTTATATATGTTAAAAAGCAACCCCATAACAATTTTTTAAAAAAACTACCAAAACACAAGCACACACCTTTTGCCTCATCATGCTATACAAAGCAGATGCAGGTTGGAGAGGAAAGATTGATAGCACAAAGACAAAAAGAATGCAAAGCCAACCTGTAATATGTTCCATAGCTTTGGAGAGCTGGGATAAGTTAGGAGGGAATAAGACTAAATAAAATAAACTGATATGAGATATTGAAAAAAAGGGATGGGTGGAGAAAGGATCTTAAGACAGGTGCGGAATGAATCAAGATTGAGAGACTGAGATAAAGAGGGAAAAAAATAGGTGTGAGTCACCAAAGGTAGGGAAATGTGGGAAGAGAAAAATTCTAGTCAGAGCAACTTTAGCATTGAGCCTGCTTTGGCTCTGAGGCTGTTGGACACAGGCACACAGGAAGTGAGGAGGGGAGATATTTCCCTCTGTGCTGGTATCCTGGGACTATTGAGTGCTCACGAGACACCAGCAAGGATGTGTCATTTCACAAGTATCACTTCCAAGCACAGCAACTCGAGCTGTCACTTCACCCACAAGTACCCTGCAAACTGTGGGCCACAGAAGTGCATCAAACCCTTAACAGAGCAGCAAAAACCATCCCAGTTTTTTAGCCACGGAAATTGGCGTTACCCAGCGCTCGAGCGCTTTCGAAAATCCTCTTCCTCCTCCTCATCTTCCTGAGCTGCTGCCAGCTCTGAGGCTTTTTCCACAGCCAGCTCACTGAGGAGCTGGGCTAAGTTCAGCCTGCGGGAGCGGGAGGCGTATTTGATGGCCAAATTCAGCACGTTGTGGGTCATGAGGTCAGCGAGCTCCACGCAGCGGGACTCGCGCTCCAGCTTACAGGAAAGCTGCAAGAGAAGAAGCCTGAGGAGTCACACACCTCAGTTCCACAGCTCCCTCAAGACTCCAGGAGCAGAATATCATGGTCTTGGTGGAGTGAATGAATAAAGACAAGACACCAACAATCATGAGCTACAGATCAAAGAAAAAGCTTTGTTATTTCCTTCTTCCCTCTACCCCTCACACTGCAGCCCACCTTTCACCTGAGTCTGTACTAGCTGGATTGCCAATCACTAGCCAGACTCCCAACAAGAGGAATCACATCAGCATTTGCATCAGATGCCATCTACAAATAAATTATAGAATCATAAAATGGTTTGGGTTGAAAGGGACCTTAAAGCTCATCTCATTCCAACCCCCTGCCATGGGCAGGGACACCTTCCACTATCCCAGGTTGCTCCAAGCCCTGTCCATCCTGGCCCTTAGCACCTCCAGTCTCAGGAATAAATCTTAGGGATTCTTTCTATTATTTATTTGTACTTACAGCAAACAGCTTCATTAGAAGTTCCTGCTGTTCTTTCACCGCCTGATTTTTAGCATTTTCATCAAATTCGTATCCATTTTTTGACAAGTAATCCATGTGGCTGTGAAACAAAACAGAACGCCAGTACTGCTCCTGAAAAAAAGGGAGAAGGAAGAGTGCTGGAATTCAGAAGGGAAAAACAGTCCATAACATAATGCCTAATAATTTACAATGTATTTTATTCACTTATTGTTAAACATTCCTTTCCTCTGATAATGAGGATGAGGGGCAGACAATTCTCCTTCAAGTCAATGCTACCAAGGAAAAGATGGATAACAACCACACTTATACAAACTGATCCAAACAGTTGCCATATATTTTGAATTCCATTTATATTACAGGCTTGCAGCAGGATGAAACTTACATGTTCACCAACAAACTATCAGGATAGACAATTCTAGAACAAGTTATTTTATGTGCTGTCCCACAGCGAACTGGAAGTTCTACAGAATAACTCAGTAAACTTAGGAGTTTACCTGAGAGACACATAAACAGAAACTATAATGCAAGTTAGACCAGGCTAGCCTTGTTCCAAATGATTAGAAACTTATTCAAAACCAGTATGTTTTTATCAGATGTATTAGAATAACTTTTTTTTACCTACACATATTCCCTCAAGCCAAATTAACAGTTCCTGGCATTCTCATCCCATTATTTTGGGTGGAGGAAGGAATGGCAAACTATCAGTTAAAGAACAAAACACTTAACCAAATGAAGGAGAATTAATAAAAAATGTCAGAGTGTTTACTATTGAAACTTTTTATCTACATTTCTATCAAAGAGAATACATTCCAAATAGCATTAAACTGTTCAAAAGTTGAGGTAAAAATTTCATGTTCATTTCTCTTTTTGGGCATTACAGCTGAGCACCACAAGTTTGAAATACTTAAACCAATAAAAACTGAAGAATAAATACACTTATTTTTCTAGAAGTTGTCCACAGGCACATCTTGTTTCAACCAGCCTCTAAATAAGCCAAGCCAGAAGATCTGTGTTTTCAGTGATTATGAATTTGGATACTTAGTACACCTTTCACAAATTTTGTTATGCCTAAAATAGTAAAACCCAGACATATTCAAGGGCATCTTGACTGGAATCCCCAAATCTGGTATCACAACCCATTAAAAAAACAAGAGTGAGAAGACTTCACTGGTCAGAAACAGATCATGTGGAAATACAACTTTGCATCAGCTCTGCCAGTTTTATTTTGTGCTATTCTAGGAACAGTTGTGAACCAAACCAGAGAAGCTCCATAAAATACTGAACCCAAACAACCCCCTTGGCCACGTGTTTTACTCAGGGTTTGCACTGTTCCTCTTTCTCAGCAGAGTGGATTAACAGGGGTCTTGTACAATCCCCACTGCAGGGACCCCTGAGCCTCCCAGCTGTGGACTCCACACCATTCCATACCTCCATCTGTCCCTTCTCTGTTTCAACTTGACAATAAGGAAGTTTAAAAGGCAGGATTGCTACAGCAGGTCGTGGCAGGGTGGGAGGGAACCGGGCTCCTTTACAAGGGATACACCTGAGCACAGGAAACAAAACACAGCCACACTCACCAGATGGTCCACATCCAAACCAGGTCTCCTAAGCAGCAAGATACTTTAAGAGGATTTATCCTTTGGAAAGTAGCAATTAAATGACTGGCTTAAATACAGCAATGTGTAGGACTGCATGATAAAGGGTTATGTTTACATGGCAAGCAAGAAAAGAGTTCAAAACCAGCAAGGCACATGCTGCTCTTGTTCACACTTTAAACTCCAAATGTGGCACTTAACATACTCTGATCTTGATCTCACAGAATGTTTGATTTAACAGCTGTTACAAAGAGTAAATGCAATATATTAAAATCAGAAACCATTGAACAACTGAAGGCACAGACGTATTGCTTCATTATATTTAAAGGAGTAATTTCTGGTAACAATCACTTAAGCAAACCATTGCCTGGGAAAGAAGAGCTGTGTTTCCTGCAGCACCAATGCAGCATTGACAAAAACATCTGGGTTTCTAAGCTGCTGTTTCAGAGACTTGAAAAAAAAAGAACAGGAAGCATCAGTGTTCTGGCTATCTCTTAATTAAGGCATGTGGTGTTTCTACAACCCTCCCCCCTCCTTGTCTTCGTTATGCTGCTGGCTTTGAGTAAAATGTTCTTTGCAGTTCAGAGAGCAGCACTCTCTTGCTTGGAGTAGAAGGAAAAACTCAGGATGAGACTCACAGTTGACCATCTTATCAATGTGATGGGACCTGCACATTTTTGGTGAATTTTCTGGAGGCCAACATAATCATTTGGAGGGAGAAACAGGCAGGGAAGTGACATTTTTACAGAGGTATCAAATTATTTCCCTTATTCCAAAAAACCAGAGTATTATGAAGAATGCCACATAAGTTTAAATAAAATTCACTCTCCCACCAAACTCTACAATTGTCCATAATTAGTAAAGTAAGAGAGTCTAAATTTCAGTAAAATATGTGAGCTGAAGCATTCTGTACTGGTAGAAAAAGGACACAGACCACAGAATAAAAATGGCTACAAATAAAGCTTAGCAACAAAATGTCCAGCCTGCATGTCACACTAAAGAGAAACAGTTATTTAGACACACCAGTATAACATTTTATAAAGAAATGGTTACCTTTCAGCTAAATATTTGAGCAATTTTATATCCAAAATGGTTCTTCAAGGCCACAGTTTAAATATAAATGTAATAACAGACAGCTCTGATTTATCTATGTCTGATGATGTAGATGGATTGGATTATTTTCAAAGTCAAAAAAAGGGGAAAACATTTTGGGGGGGGAAAGAAAGAACCCCAAGAACTTGAAAAAAAAAAGAAAAAACAACCAAAGCCATCAAAAGCAGAAGTAGATTTCAAACAGCCACCCTAACTTTAGAAAGTTTCTCTTGCAAAATGCAGTTTTATGAATGTGTCAATAAAGTGCACACACACCTCTGAACCAATTAATCAGTTACAAATTAGAAAACTCTAATGAGTTACTCAAAGCCAGTTTAATAAAGAATCCTCCATGCAGAATGCTATCTGGGGAGTTACCATTTGCTGTGCATGTTTACCAGGCACCTGTTTCAGCACCAGCTGAAGTTTGCAGTTTCTGTCTGTAAAAAGGGATTGAAAAAGGATTCTCTAGGACTGAAAACCAAGACAAACAAAGCATGAATTATCTGACCTGAGCTGCTGGGGATTTTCATGGATGCCAACGACCCAATAATGATCATATTTCCCTTTGCAATGCTCTCTGGTGTTGCACACTGGAATCCAAGTGTTCCCCAGCCCTCGGTTCAGCATCCGCACGATTCCCTCGGAATCCACGTAACAAGGGGTACCTGTTTGGTATAAATGAGGGCATTTCCTCTGCCAGGCAGCAAATTACAGCCCAGCAAGATGGGAGTGCTGGGTACAGCTGGGAAATGATGGTTTACAAATTTCAGACAGACACCCTCTCTCCCAAGCACAGCAGAAATCAGTTTGGAAAAGGCAGTTTCCTTGGAAAGATGCGCCACCTTCTGTCAGCCAGCACCACTGCTGGTCAACTGACAAGTTCAGAATGAAAACATTTTATGGAGAAATCGAATTTATACTGCTTGGGCAGATTCCCAAAGGAAATCTGCCCAAGGATTTCAAAATTATAATAATTCAGGAAAGAGGAGGTTTACACCTCAGCTATTATACAATTACTTTTTATGTTTATTATAAAAGGTCCTCCCAGCTACCAACTTCAGGGGGTTGGGATGTTCTCATGGTGTATTAACACAGTTTATTTCTACTGACTGAGCAGGAAAAGCAATCAGGAGAACAAGTTCTGATAACAGAAAATTGAAAACAGAATTTCTGAAAACAGAAATTTGTTTATTGTTGAGGAGATTGGAAGAAAAAGTCCAACTCCCAAGATCTGCATTACTGAAAGGGCATTAATTACCTAAACTTCTCCATAAAATAACAGGATGGTCTGGGTTGGAAGGGATGTTAAAAACCATCTTCTTTCACCCCCTGCCATGGCAGGAACACTTTCCACTATCCCATGTTGCTCCAAGCCCCATCCAACCTGGCCTTGGACACTTCCAGGGATCCAGGGGCAGCCACAGCTTCTCTGGGCACCCTGTGTCAGGGCCTCCCCACCCTCACAGGGAACAATTCCTTCTCAATATCCCATCCATCCCTGCCCTCTGGCAGTTTGAAGCCATTCTCCCTTGGCTTGTCCAAAGTCCCTCTCCAGCTTTCCTGTAATCCCCCCCCAGCAGTGTCAATATTTCTCAACACCTCTCATGCAGGTGTTTCATACCTTCTGCAGAGAATCCAACCCACACCAAATAGGATTTCCTTGTCAGAGAAAGAGGGTCTCCATGCAAAATTTGTCTTTTCTTCCTTCCTAGCTCCATCAGCTGTACCCCAAGGCACTGATCCCCATCAAACCCAGTACCTAGGAAGAAGTTGTTCAATGACTGTGTTAGAAAACAGAAGAATTGGCTAAATCAGTTTTGAATCAAAAATTAATTCTAATGCAGTGTTACCCATGGATACCACTGTCAGACACACAACTATTTGTTATTTTGGACACATGAGATGTGCATAACAACAACTTCCTTAATTTCCTGTCGTAATTCCTTCTGGCACATCTGAAATCCACATTTAATTTATTAATTTCACTGTTGCAAAATTCTCCCTTTCCCCACAGTTTAATCTCAGCATCCCAATATCAAACACAGGCTCTGCTGTCACAAGTCACAGGTCCATGAGTTGTGATGGATGTGCATATAAAAGCATGACCCAGAAGAGGAAAAGGACAAACACCATGAAGAAAAGAAGAAAACACTCTCTGGTGATTACAAACAAATTAACCAGTGTGTGAAGCCAGTGAGAGGTAAGGCTTGAAAACAATCCCAGTTCAAAAAAAGACCAAAGGGAAAAAACTACCTCTGTGATAAACAACCATCAGCTGCTCTCCATGCCCTGCCATGGACACCACTGGGCCTGGGAGACTGAAGATCTCTTTCTGGACTCCTCCAGCTGTGAACACACGGACCAACAGGGCACTGGTGGCACAGGCAGCCCAGCCCTGACCTAGGCAGATGGCCTCAATCTCTTCATCCTTTGGCATATCCACAGTCCACTCCTTGTTGGCATCCCAGGAGCCAAAATGGATGCAGTGGAGCTTGCTAAGGCAGAGAGAAAGAACCAACAAACATCTCAACATGAAGTAATTACAATATCTGAAAATACACCAGTAAATAAATTTTTGTCAGAGATCTCTGAAGGAACTACAGATGGCACTACAAATTTCAAGTGGTCATTTGTAAAAGTGTTGCTCTTATTATTCAAAAATTGAAGAGCCAGCTTGACCTCCAGCACTGTAGATTTTAAGTCTCTAAAGCCTGAAGCAGAGAGAGCCAAAAGGTCTGAGGGGAGATTTTTTAGATGGAAGCAGGTAAATGTCCTCCTTGGCACCCTGAATATCAGCCCTTATTACAAGTCAGTCACGTTATGCCATCTTTCAAAAAGAAAAAACATTAGAAACTTCAGCTCTTAATAATTGAAAACTGCCTATGACCAATCCACAGACATCATGCCTTTTGAGAGGTTACCCATTTCCACTGAGGAAAACACTGACACTTTCAAAATCAGACAACCAATATATAACAAATAATACCTCTAAAGGGTGCTTTTCAACTTACCATAAGGCTGTATGTGTGAAAATAAGAAGAAAGCTCTTTCTTCAAGATATTTCCACAGAAACCAACAATAAAATACTGTTGAAATTGTTCTTAAATGCAAGAACAGAGTTTAACTGGCCTTAAATCTTTCTGTGGTTTTCATAAACTTGTGTTCTTCACACTTGAAATTCTTATGGGTATCTCCAAACATCTCCTTACCAACAGTGTGAAAAGAAATAGCTGAACCTTATGATTGATCTTTGATCTGAGAAACCTGAAAAACTGTTGTTCATGTTTACAATTCCCTTTGAGCCTGCAGTGTGTGAAGTGTCCAGTATACATAGATTTGAAAAAATAATTAAGAAGAAATTCCCAAGAAACAAATTACATTTCTCAATACTCTTGAAGGCTTCAAGTAGGTGGAAGCTAAAATCCTCCTGGAGAGTGGTCCCATTGCCTCAGGTTTAGCTGGGTGTGTATTCAATTATCATCTGTTAGAGGTGGGGCAGTTATCTTCTACTAATTGGGCAGTTTTCTTTATCTCTTCCACAACCAATCCTCCCTCCAGGAGATCTCTGCTGTCCATGGCCACTGAGTGTCCCTGCAGGGCTGATCAAATTCCAGCATCCCTTGGGAGAGGCTCTGCCCAGGGGAGCAGCCAAGCATTCCTACCTGGATCCAATCTGCCCTTGGCAACACCCCAGCAGCCTTTGCCCCCTGCATTCCCAGAGGAGCAGCTTTCTGCTCCCCTGCATTCCCAGAGGGAGCCCAGGCCCATCTCCAGCAGCCCTGGAGCT
>VZRH01004827.1:270459-283795 GCA_013397555.1 Urocynchramus pylzowi | reverse complement strand
CCTGACCCACAGCTGGCACTGCAGGAGGGCTGAGCCACCCTGGCATGGCCCTGCTGCCACCACCCTGACCCACAGCTGGCACTGCAGGAGGGCTGAGCCACCCTGGCATGGCCCTGCTGCCACCAGCCTGACCCACAGGCTGTCAGCTCCTGTTCTGACTCTGTCAGTGGGTTGTTTTTTTCTGTTTGTACTATTGCATTTGTATTTGTAATTTTCCTAGTAAAGAACTGTTATTCCTATTCCCATATCTTCGCTTGAGAGCCTTTTGTTTCAAAATTATAATAATTCAGAAACAGGAGGTTTACATGTTCCATTTCAAGGAAGGCTCCTGCCTTCCTTAGTGGACACCTGTCTTTTCAACCCAAGACACCCATAAATAAAAAGCATGATCAAAAGCCAAAAGGCTCAGAATCAATAGAAGCTGATAACAAAAGCCAAAATACTTGAAACAAGTTAAAAGCACCTCACTATTATGGGTTTTGCAGAGCAGGGCCATGACTTACCTTACAAGTTCCTCTGTACTCTCACAGGCCAGCAGGATGGCTTCAGTGGAGAGGTCAGCCATGGTGTGGCCCAGGGAGTTGGGGAGGTGAGTGGCATGGTGCACAGAGGTGTCGTGGAACTCGATGTCTATGGCGTTGTCCTGCTCGTCGTTGTAGCAGCGAATGATTCCAACTGAATTCCACACCTGGCAAAAGCAACCACACCCAAAAAACCCCATCAAGTCAAATGCCCTAAATCCATCAGATATACTGCCCTAAACCAGCTTGCTGTAATTATTTTATCTGGAACCAGAGTGGGTGGCAGGCTAGGGAAAGATTGAAGACCCGTGTAATCAGGATTTGTGGTTCCTAAAACAGCTGAATTAGGCAGAAAGTAGTTTCACTCTCACTGCTCAGCCATCTTTCTCCCTACCAAATTAACTGTAAAGAACTTGCAGATAGAAAGAAATAGTGAATGATTAACATACAAGTCTTAACAGCACAAAATTATCCACAGTTCTGACATAAAACTAACTTTTTAATGGATTTGCTAGAATTGAGTAGCATGGGTACAAACTGCATAGCTTGATTTTGTCTCAAAGCAAAGTATTTATTTCTAAAGCAACTGAAATTTAAACCAAAACATTATGGAGTCCTTGTATGAAAACAAAGCTACTTTCCATTACTTAGCTTCACACTGTAAAGTAGTAAAAAATATTGGATTAGATTAAAACCCGACACAAATTGGACAATACTAAATATAAAATTAATACTTTAAATCTAAATAACCACACAGATTTACCATGAATCGATGCATCAGATGCACAGGAGTGGAGCCAGACTGGAAGGGCTTTTGCCTGGGGGTTGGCACTGGCCCATCATAGAAAGGCTGTTGTGTAGATGATGGTGGCAAAGCTGAAAAGCCACCAGTCTGATCATCACCATCGTTCTCCTTCTCAAGAAGACCAGAACTAGCTTTTATCAACCCAATATCTAGAAGTTAAAAAAAAAAAAAAAAAAAACAACAAAACTCACACACAGTATTATGACAGAATATAGGTTAAAAAATTTAAAACAGTCAAGATTTATCTGGAAAAACAAAGCAGAATATATCTGAATAGAGGATGCTAAAAGATCATCCCAGTAAAAGAGCTCTGGAAAAACAGTTCATTGTGTACCTAGTGAGTTATCATCATCATCATCAATTACTGCCCGTCTCACATGGCCTGGGGGTTGCATAAGGTCATCAGCATCATCCTCATTATCTCCAGTTTTTGGGGAAGAAGGTGGCTCAATCATGCCCCCATTTAAGTAATCATCATCATCTCCATCAAACAGGTCGTTGTAGTCTTTGGCCACTGCACTGGCAACCTACAACCAGATCAGCCATCAGCACAAAACTTCCTTTGGACATGGAACTCAAAAAATAAATTAACACACAAGAGGGAACTTGTAAAGCACAAACCAGAGTGTTCCACATAACCTAAAGAATGATATTCATTCAGGAAGTCATTGGTACTGAGCACCTTGTCATTTGGCTTCTCTACATCACCAACATTTTCCAACAGCCCCAGATTTCCTTCATTGTCTGTGTAAGCAATTTGCTTATATTTAGGGTGCCATGCCAGTCCACAAATGGAGTATTTTTTCTCATGCTTCATCCTAAAAAGAATATGAAAATAATGGATTTTAGTAAGCTCCTCAGGGCAAAACCTTCCCCTCCAAGAGTTATTGCAAAAAGTGGTGATTTTTATTTAGTACAAGAAAGTGATATCACACATAATAAGATAATTAATAGGTCACCTTCAGAGTAAACAGCTGCTATAAAAACAGAGCAAGTCTTCCTCTTCTATGAGGAAAATAATTTAAGGTTTAAAAATCAATCAGAATCATATTCTTAAAACAACAGCTTCCTGATACACATTTAGAAGACAAAGGAACTCCTCAGCACTTATTTATTCCAGCACCATCCAGTTATAGAAAGAACATTATTTGTTTCTCTTGAATAAACTGATAAATTAATCCTCTATCTTTTCCACCCTTTATCCTTACAAAAATCATCCCATTAATTATTTACATAATCTGTCTATAATTCTTAACATAGAGATTGCAGTTACAATCATGTTTCTTAATCAGAATATTCAGATAATTCTCTTCTTCTCTACCTCATTTAACAATACCTTTGAATTTAATTGTGGGGATATTTAGAGTTATTTAAGAGCTTTAATTAACCAAATTGCAATTTGCCAGTCTGTCCTTTTTGGCCTACAGGTGAGGATGGCTGACTGACTGACCTGTGTTTCCCTCTCTCTCTAGAAAACATGTTACTGGGGCCTGGAATGAGAGGAAAATTTGTTTCCATCAAAGCTATCCTTTAATCAATCATCAGTTTCAAAAATAATAACAGATACACACAGAAAGACAGATTCTGGGATTTGAACAAAATCCACATTCAAGTCCCTTCCCTAAGGTGCCTGACAGGTTAAACCAGAAAACTCTGTAAATCTCATCAGGGTTTTTGAAGATGCAGAGTTCTACATATGCACAAAAAAATTTTACAGAGAAGAACATAAAATTTTATTTCAAGAAAAAGAGATGAACTTGGGGACTTATAGAACAACACTGAATACCTCTCTATGCACTGCTGGGTTTCCACATTCCACACCACTAAATTCCCATCCACACTTCCAGCTGCCAGGAACCGCCCACAAGGAGACCAGACCACAACATTCAAGGGCTAAGAAAAAAAATAAACCAAATTATAATAAAAAGGAACAAATGCATGCACAGCATTCCTATTCTGGAGCTTAAAACAGACAGATATTCTGGAATAAAAAAAAAAATAATCATCTTTAGCAGACCATATCCAGCCTCCTGTATATGGGCTGGGGTTATGTAGTTCTTTTTCTTTAAAAACTATTATAAAATGGTTGCTTTAAAAAAACATTCTTCAAGATAGCACACCTATTTTTGTTTCAGAATATGCATCTTTTGTCAAACAGTGCCATGAGGCCAAACAAAACCCAATTCTAGACATGCAGAAAGAAGCATAGTGTATTTTGCAAACTCAGCACTAAACATTGCTTTATTTATTTTGAACTTCATACAGTCCCATAAATTAAAATCCTGTGTGTTCTGCATCTTAATAACACTAGGAGGTGGTTCTCTTCAACCCAAAAAATCCCAAGTACATAGTGAGGCCAAAAGAAAGAAGAAAGTGGCACAGTCAGGTCTACTAAATTGCAGCTCAATAAAATAGAAAATGAACAACTGACATCTCTGCTCCATACAGAAATAATACTCCTGACATTTTCCCTAAAAAGCTCTGTATTTAGAGCAATTTGTGGAAACAGATGTTCTTCAGCTGCAGTGGGTGAGTCACCAGGAGACTTTAGAGACCTGGTGGGTTACTATAAATGAAGGAGGGAATCAGAGCCACAGGAAGGTGTTTGACAGCACTCAGAATCTCTGCCTTGTTTTCCAACAGAAAGCAACAGGACCAGAAATTAAACAGAAAACGAACAATCATTACCAAGAGAAGGGGACCAGGGAGAGGTTCTGTGCAGAATACAATTTCTTGCAAAGTAACATTTAAATTACAGAATATTTAACAAGCCCCTGGTTTCTGCACCTACCTGTGTGATGGAGGCGTCTGACAGATCAAATTGACTATCCCAGGTCTCTCTTCTGAACAGTTCAACAACTTTATCTACAGGAACTGCCAGCAACTGCTCAAAGGAAAAATATTACACAATTCAGAACAAGTTACCTGTCAAACAGAACACTCAAGCAGCACATTTCCTTCATTCAGAAGCCTCACAGATGTGACTGCCTCAGGATTTAACAGCTCTCTAACATCCCAGCCATGCCAACTGAGAGAGCAAGCTGAAGTAATTTAAATTACAAGGTTCTTTAATGCTTTCCACAGGCAACAGAGAAAAACATGCCTGTTTTTACTGTAATCTTCATTTCCTTCTGGCAGAAAACTACACCATAAGGTTATAAGTTCTTATTTATCAAAACATGACACACACAAACACAGTTTTCAATGCTCTGAGCACAAGGCTTAGGTGATTCTTTATCCTCCCTCCCCAAACTCCTTTTGATCAGGTTACAATTTCTCAATAAATCTGATTTGAATAGCTGATTCCTAAACCAACTCATTTCATTCTCCATAAAACTACATTGATGTCACTGGCTGGTTATTTCTTTAGGATTTATTTTTGTTAGGATTCTAACAATTTACTTTGTAAGAGAAGCAAGACAACTGCTTACATTTTGAATACATGTGTGAAGAATTAGCCTGAAAATGGAAAGTATTTGGTTTTATCCAATATGGATATTGAAACAATTTGTACTGAGGGTGACATTCACTCTTCCATGGAAAATTGATATATAACACTGTCATAGCAGCCAGGAATTTTGAAGAATCATGGAATCACTTAGGTTGGAAAAGCCCTCTAAGGTCATCAAGTCAAATCATTAACCTGACAGTGTCACCTTCACCACTAACCCATGTCCCCAAGTGCCACATCCACACAGCTTTTAAATTCCTCCAGGGATGCGGACTCCACCACTGCCCTGGGCAGCTGTGCCAGGTCTGACAACCCTTTTGGTGAGGAAATTTTCCCTAATATCCAACCTAAACCTCCCCTAGTGCAAACTGAGGCCATTTCCTCTTGTCCTGATGTTCATGACCTGGGAGAAGACACTGACCCTCACCTGGCTGCAACTTTGATCTTCAGGTGAAAAGAAAGGGAGCAACTTACTGAGGAAATATTTAGTGACTAGGGCAATATTTACTCAAAGCAGAGAAGAACAGGACTCCTCTGGTGCTGTGTTGTGAACAATTTGATTACTTCCCTCGTGTACAATGTTCCTTCCTATTCAAGCACACCAACTCTGTTTAATGCTGGTTAGGGCTGACAGCTGGACTCCTGCCAAACTCAGTCTGCAGCTTAAACAAGGAGCCATTTTCAGCTTTTTATGTTTCCTAAAAGGAAACTTCACCCCAAATATTTTCCTTACTCCCAGAAGGTGCAATTTGGGCTTGCCCAGATTGAATTCTACCATTGAACTCAGAGGCAAAAGAAGGATTAAGATGTGATAAAAGAATGCCACTTACCTTGCCAGTGCCAGGTTGCCAGGCAAGCCTGCAGATTGATTTAGCATTTATCACATCATTACATTTCTGCAGCAGCAGCCAGCTTGTCGTGCATGTCTGAAAACAAAATTTTAAAAAATAAGCTTTTTAGCTCAGCAAAAATCTGCTGTTTAGGACAAATTCTTTAAAGGAAATGGGTGAGGAAAAAAAACAAAAGGAAGAAATATATCTGAACTGAAATAATCTCTTTCATGAAAATACAGTAGTACATACTGCCTTAAAAATAATTTGTCAATGTAGCCCTGAAACTACTTTAATGACAATAAAACTACTTGTAACAGAAATAAGATCACAGAACATGTATTTTTAACCAAGTACAGAACAAATGAGCCCATCTATTCTTAGGTTATAGAGAAATGTGGCCAAAAAGCATTTGTCAAACCCAGATCAACTGCAGCAAGGTGACACACCACAGCCTGAATATAGTCCCAGCTGTATAAAGAATGAATGGCTGTAATCTCAAATCACAGCACAGCTTCATGCATCAAACTGCCCCAACCCTGGAACATTCTCAATATAATTTCCCCAGAAGGCAGCCTCTGTCAGTCTGGAACATGAGATTTCACATAACTATGCTTGTGTCTTAAAAAAGTAGCAAGGCACAAGTGTGGGGGGTATATTTTCAACTGCACTTACAGGAATAATTCCACAGGGATTCTTATTCCAGTCAGTGGCATTTAGCAAAACCAATGCTATATCCATATGCAGAACTGTCATATTAAAGCCTTCACCTGAAATTCTCAAGTTCCTTAGAGTTCTACGAGCAGAGGCTAAATGTTTTTACTACAGTTAATAAATTGTTATAATCAAAATTCCTCAGTCCTGAAATTCTGAAATGAGGAATCTGATGTCAGTTGTTATCCTCATTTTGTCCTTGGCACTTACAGTGTTGGCCAATTAGGAGAGATGAACGGAAGGAATCGGGGATTTCACAGGCAGGAAGAACAAAACACAGCTACCCAGGCAACATTTCATAATCAGGTTTTGGAATTTCTCCCAGAATCAGATAGAAGTATTCTGTGAAGTGTAGCTAGATTTCATCCCCAAAAGGAAAATCCTAATCCAGAAGGGTTATTTCAGTCCAGCTCTTCTCACTGTCTGTGAAATCCAGGATTGCTTAGGAAAGATTTCATGTGGAAAGGGCAGCCTTTACCTGATCTGCAATGTTCCAGACTCTGACAGAACCGTCACAGCTCGCCGAGGCCTCGGAGAGAGAATGCAGTAAACAAATTAATAATTAAAGACATGGAGAAATTGATGCTACAAAATTGAAAAATCCCTATAACCAATGCCACAGGATACACAGGCAGTTTTAAGAAGAAAGCCTTCCTGTTTAAACCACTTTAAGGTTTAAAACTTTCCAATGCTGTCATCTTGATAATTGTACTCAGCTCCAAGCTGCTGTAATTACAAACCCTCATACTTCAAGTGAGCTATTTATTTGCAAAAGAGGCTCAAAATTAATATTAAATATCTTTAGTCAGGCACCTTTTCTCCTCTAAATTAGATTCCAGAGGAACACAGACAGTAACTGATTAGTAAAGCAAAGACTGAGTTCTCCTGGGATGCAACAAGTTGTGACAGACTCCATCACCAGCAAGGTCAGATGAAATGAAGTTGTCTCATCTGCCCAGTCACTACTGGTTGGTTTTCTATGGTATAAACTACATTTTAAATTTTTTTCCCCTGGGGAAAATAAGATTCAAATAAGAAAACAAATAAGAATTATTTTTTTTTTTTACCAGGTAAACATCCTTGGGGTCAAAAGAAAGGCTTAAAACAGGAGCATCGTGTCCTCGAAATGTTTTCTGCTTGCTGCTATCAGTCACCTCCACAACTTTGATCATAAAGTCACTGCAGATCACAATGACATAAAATTGTTAACATTGCTATTAACAATGACAAACTGTGTTTTTATGGCAATAAAAATTGGGCATTAAATATCTTTTGGGGAAGTTATAGCTCTCAACACTATATGATGTAATGGAAAATGAGGATCTTGAGGCTTGTTAGAATAGGAGTCAGGCCAGACTGGTTTTAGCAGAAAATTATTTTTGTTCATGTTAAAATTCATAAAATATAGTTGTTTTTTGAAGAAGACATTATGCACACACCGACCATATATCTCTTCAATATAATATTCTGCATGATCTAATAAAAATCCCTGCTCAGATACCAGAGAGCTGATGACTTAACAAGAACTATCTGCTGAGTGGGACCAACATTCATTAATGTAATTATTTGGCCAAGTGGCTTTAAAAAAAAAAAAAAGATGGTGCAAGTAGTTTATTCTGTATGACTTTTTTAACAGGATCTTTAAGACTATTTAGTGTATCAGATACAATAAGAGAATTTTAACAATTTCATCCCTTCTTCCAAAATTTCAGCCATTGCTGCAGTTTAACTCAAAATATCAATCCTAACTCCTAAGACAAAAAGCTGCTGTGATAAACTTCCAGTACCACTCCCTCTGAAACCTCATTGCAATACCCTCAGAAATTTCATTTTAGGATCTAATTCTATAGTGTTAAGCATTACTTTCAACCTTTTTCATGTAGTTCATGCTAACTTTGGCAGCCAGTTGGATGTTAAATTTATATTCAACTGAAGTTTGAAGATTTCATGTAAAAATTGAGAAATCTGGGACCAATAAAAGCAATTCTTCTCAGCTGCACTCTTCCACTTCATGGCTTTCACCATTCTCCTTTAGTATGACACGAAGACCTCACTGAGGGGTGGCCTGACAGTCTTGTGAGCTCTTTTTCCTAAAAATGTGGGAGCCCCAGCCAGGCTGCAGGAGTTCTGTGGGGTTATAAAAGTTTTAGAAACAGCAAAGAGTTTGCTGTCTGCCTAATCTCTCTAATCAAAGCCGGATCCTGGGGCAGAGCTGTTCTCTCAGAAACAAGCACTGGCAGAGGGCCCAAAGCCATGATCCCTGTCAGATTTGGAGATTACAGTGGTTACTGCCCAGCCTCCCAGTTTTGGTGGAGCTGCTGCCAGAGTTCACAGTCCAGCATGTTCATCCAAAATGCTTTTCTGGTTGAATTCACACTTAGAAGAGTCAGGAAGCAGATCTCTGCCATCTCCCCTGTGGAGCAAAATTTCAGAAGAGAGGCAAGCAGACAGCTTGAATTAGCTGACTGCCCAAAGAGTTCACCAAATCCAATTAAGAATCACCTGAGCCTTAAATACATGAAAAAAGACCACAAGAAAACATTGTCTGTTGGCTATTTTGCCTCCTCTGTTAAAAGACTAGAGTATATTCTGCAAAAGCACACGTGCTGCCCTAAGAAAAGAACTAAACTACATATTAAATTCCCCTCAGGCAAGTCTTGAAAGTGTCATCTGTTATCATTTGGCAGATCAGTGATGCTTATGCCAGAGAATGACTCAAAGCTCTCAAACAAATCAGAACCAATCTAACTTTTAGATGTGCACATTCATCTGCAGCTCCATGATCCTGAGCATTTGGGACATCATCCTCAGCTCCCAGTGACAAAACCCTCGATGAGAGGAGACATCCAGAAGGGTGAACACTTGTGCTTCAGACTGAGAGCTGAAAACACTCAAGTCTCCTAAAGAAAAGAAATTATTTCACACACAAAGAAATTATTTCTACATAAAACTACTTAGTGGATCAAGTATCTCGCAGAGCATTGTTTCCTAAACTCCTCTTCATTCCTTTCTTCCCCTCCATCCCCTTGAAGGCATTTTCCAGCCCTCAGAGGTTTGGGGGTTCATGACCTCGTTGGTAACAATCAGCCTGTGAGGAAGTTTCCAGATTCTGAAGCAGCAGTGCTTTTCCTCACACATTACCTGGATCCAGCAGCAACTTTGGTGCCATCAGGACTAAAGGTGATGTGGTTGACAGGCATGGTGAAACGAGTGAGGATCCCATCTGGAGCTCCCTCAGGAAATGTGTGGATCTGGACAGTGTTGTTGGAGACTGCTGTGATCAGCCTTCCATTCTGACAACAAAATCAGTCATAAAATCTCTCACTTAAAACACATTTATGCCACAGAGACAAAAACCCCACTCTGATGTCCCGAATATTTTGGCAGATTAACTTTATTCATTCCAAAAAGGTCTGACTAAGATTAGTAAGGGAAATACTCTTTAACTTATATTTTTTCTGCCCAAAAATACAGACATAAGTAATAAGCATAGTAGCTTAAATAATTTATCACTTCAACCAAACTAACTTGCATGCTATTTAGATTCATCTGCTGCAGGTGAATCCATCAGGATTTCCATCAGGAGAGGGCACCCTTGGACTGGAATTCTCAGTTAAATGCCATCAGGGAAAGATGAGAAGTTCATGAACTATAGCTCAGTTCTTTGCAGAAAACAGAAGACAGATGTTTACTAAAAATTAATCCAGATTTTAAAAAGTGCAAAACGAAAAATAAATAATTATCCTGTTCTTAGGAAATAATAGCTCTTTGAGTGACAATACTATTCCTCAATTGAACAAAAAAGTAAAACTTTAAAATAAATATAAAGAAATGCCTTATTTTATTTTTTATTATGTGTTTTTTTTTTTTTTTTTACAGGGGGATGCAATATTGTGATTGGGGTTTTTTGTTAAGGTGTATAAAATAATAATAAAAATCCTGAAGGTAAAGGAAGCAGCAGTCAGTAGTAAATAACCTAAAAAAATAAGAGACTAGATTTATTACCTAGATTACATCAACATCTCAGAACAGTCCCTCATGGCATTTCATTAATGAAGGGTAACTTTTGAAAAAGGATTTCCTGACATTTAAGTCTCCCACTGCTTAAAAATAAAACATCCCTCAAAACTAGGAGCACCTTTTTCAATTTTTACCAGGATTTTTCCTCAACTATTCTTTAATAGCTTTAGCAATTTCTGGTTCTGCCACTGATTTGCTAAGAGGACCCATTCAGGTCACCTCACTTGGTTTGTGAAACAATAATTAATGTGATGGAAATCTACAGCAAAATACCCTAAAAAACAATGGTGAAAATAGATTTCACACCTATTGAGGAATAGATATATGAGGTATGTTAAAAAGGACATAAGAAAGAAGATTCAATTAAGGCAGTAATTCTGACTAAGATTTCAAATTATAATTCTTATAATGTAATACAAATATGTTAATACTCATTTATTTCCTCTTTCATACTCCTCTAGAAAATCACAAGTAGTTGAAAAACAATTTTAAAATTTCTCTTTATCACTGCCAGGTCAAATGCACAATATTTGTAGTATTGATGTAGGCTTCTGGAAGTCTTCTCTTCTAAAAGTGCCACAAAGACAATATTTTAGACCCACTATGATTAATGTAATATAAAAAAAATTGGACATGAAGGAAGTAATGTGACAATTCTCAAGCTAAATACATGAACATGCATAGTAAAAATAATTATTTTCTATTATATAAATCCTCTTCTCACGTCAGGGACACTGGGTCAGAGGCATCTTTAGGCCAAACAACAATTTTGAGAGTGAAACATCAACCACTTATTAAAAAAAAGTGTTACCAAACCATTACTCACTTTGTGAAAGCAAGTTTTGATTAATACAGATTATAACTCCTTGGACTTTAACACAGGCCCACATAAAACAACCTCTTGGCTTTCTTCCTAATACTTGATGATCACATCCTATGCTGGGAAAATTCTTGCAGCTCACATGGTGAGAAAACACTGAAACAGCCTCAAAAGTTCACGGCATAATTAGCTTAATCTGCTGGGTTTGTTTCCTCAGAAAAGGAGATCAAAGTCAGAAATTAATATAACTGAACATGAAGGAAGAGGAGGGAAAAAAACATTACAAGAGTTTAGTGTAAGTTAAAATTCCTCTACAACTCTATGGGGTAGAATGAATTGTCAGAGGTAATTCTTGTTTATTGTTACCCCACAGAGGCAGCATCCCCGAGCTGGCAGATCCACAAGCTGGAGGGACAACTGTGAGGAGTTGTGTTAACAACCCTACCTTTAGAGCACATGAGTAGGCCTTTTCTCCCACATTAATGGACTTTGGATCATCATCATCCAGGTTTTCCCAAATCCTAACATCTCCATCACTGCCACAAGTCACAATGCAGCTGTGGAAAAACACAGGGTTCATTAACATCCAAGAGTCTGCACCCTTTTGGAAGCATTTGGTTGGAATGCCAAACGAGGCTTTTTGTTGGTTTCAAGGGATTGTTACCAGACCATCTCTTACGAACAGTCTTTGCAATATTAATGAACTTAAGAAAGGAATAAAATAATATGGACTTTAACCATAATCAGTATATAAGGTGTATCCTCTGAGTTTGTTTTGAGAGGGCTTGGGGTTTTTTTGTTTACTTTTTAGTCTATAAAAAGTTAATACTAAATATACAGTTTGTATTTATACATTCAAGAACTAGCACAAGCAAGAGATGAAAATATAGCAATCCCAATATTGCATTCCTTCAACTATATTTTTAATTTCTTAGTGCATACATAAACGTATTTACTCCCACACTACACTGATTTCTGCTAAAATCTATGAAGTCACTCTCATAAAATGTGCATATAGAGTTTTTAAATATATAATACTTACTATATATATACACATGGGGATATATATATATATATGCTTACATTTAAGTTATAAATCAATCACTTCTAAGCTCAGAGCACCTAAATATGCGACACAGCCAGTTTTCAACACAGGCAAAACCCAAAGGATTTCTTGGACCATGCCAGGCCATAAATCCATCCCAGTATCTCACACAGTATCAGTGGCTGATATCAAAACTTACAGAATAATTCAGGTTGAAAAAGCCCTCTAAGATCATTGAGTCCAACCATTCCCCCAACACTGCTGAGGTCACCAAAAATCCGTGTCCCCAAGTGCCACATCCACACAGCTTTTAAATCCCCCCTGGGATGGGGACTCCACCACTGCCCTGGGCAGCTGTGCCAATGGCTAACCACTCTTTTAGAGAGGAAATTTTTCCTAATATCAAACTCCTGGGAAAGCATCAGACAGGAAGAAGCCCATCCTCTCTCGGCCTCTGGAATGGGGCTGTTACCTGCCGGTGTCATCGAAGCAGACATCGGTGTGTCCCTCGGTGTGGCCATACCGCATTGGCTTCTGCTTTGATGGCATCTCTGCTCCCACCTGTCTGCTCATGGAGAGGAAAAAAGAGGAGAAATAACATCAATTAAAGGGAAATGCTTCAGGAAGTGCGTAAGATGGGGGGACAAGGTGAGAGCTGCTGGGACACCCACCCATTCAACCACCTGCAGGGATGGAGACGTGAGCTGGGAACACCAAGGGGATGGGGACACAGGATGGGAGATGAGGACACGGGAATGGGGACATTCCTGGGAGGGGAGCAGGGGACACTGCAGGGATGGTGACATCACAGGGATGAGGGCATGGGAATGGGAGATGGGGACACTGTAGGGATGGGGACACAGAGTTAGGGGGAGCCACAGGATGGGGGCATCGGGAAAAAGACATGGGGATAGGAGATGGGGACATTGGATACTGTGGTGATGAGGGACATGCTGATGAGCTCACAGGGTAGGAGATGGGGACGCTGTAGGGATGGTGACATTTCAGGGATGGGGATATCGCAGGGATGGGAGATGAGGACACAGGGATAGGCAGCTTGGGGATGGAGACACGGGGATAGGGGGCTTGGGGATGAGGACTCCGTGGGGATGGACACACGGGGATAGGGG
>VZRH01004827.1:242844-270083 GCA_013397555.1 Urocynchramus pylzowi | reverse complement strand
GGGGAGCGCCCCGGCCCCGCCGCACCGCCGTGAGTGGGGGTCGGGCCGGCGGGGACGGGGCTGAGGGCGGCAGGCGGGGGTGAGCGGCGGTGCTGGGGAAATCGGGGTCTCCTGTCACCGGGGGCTGCGCCCCTGTCTGTCACCGCCGGGCTCGGACGGGTCTCCTGTCACCGGTGCGGGGCTGGCCTGCGGTCCGCCCTCTGTCACCGCGGTGCTCGGAGCGGGGTCAGCGCTGTCCCCCGCTCCAGGCTCTGCTGTCACCGGGGTAACTCGACCCAGGGGCTGAGCCTTGTCACCGGCGGAGACTCGGTCCGGGGTCTGCTGTCCCCGGGGGCCTGGCCCGGGATCTGAGCCGCTGTCAGTGCCCGGGGGGCTCAGGGTCTCCGCACCGAGGGCGTTCAGCCCGGGGTCTCCTGTCACCGCGAGGGATTCGGTCCAGGCTCTTCGCTCTGTCACCGGGGGGTTCGGTCCGTTTGCTTCTCCTCTGAAAAACCCCGTGCCCGACGTATGTATCCTAACACAAATAGGGCACATATACTCCCAGCTTATCCTTCTGTACGTGGAATTAATGGCAGCTCCTCCAGAGGCACAGGAGCGGCAGGGAAAGCCCAAATGAGGGGCTGTGCCCTTCACCCCCCTTGGGCAGCACCCCCGTAACAGCGGGGGCTGCGCTCACCCAGCCGCAGGACTGTCCCTTTGGAGATCCTTATGGTCATGATGGAATTATTGCTCTGGAATTCCAGCCATCCTGACGCGTGTGCGAGGTGGAGTTGACAGCAGTGGCAGTCAGGCAGGTAGCGATTGCACTGCAAAAATCATTAAGGTTTTTTGGGGTTTTTTTAGCTGAAAAATAGGAAGAAAGCATCCTGGCTGATCTCTTGAAGGATTAAAAAAAAAATGCTAGAATTGAACATACCTGAAATAAAGAGGGAAAACCAGCATTATCTGTTTTCCCTTTATGTAGCCTTAATGATCTGGCCCAGTTTATTCCTGTTTCTAAGAAAGAATTGCTTCCAGGCAAAGCCCTTTTATCTTCAGTTTTGCTCTGCAGCAGGGTTATTGGTTGTTGGGGTGAGCAGAGTGATTTATTTATATTGGAAATGTGTTTCTCTCTAACACTCACATTGCTGGTAGTTTCATGAATGAATAAGTGACAGGATTACAAAGCAGGCACACTTCTGTAAAAAATTTATAGAAATATGGCCAGATTTCATTATTAAACCTTGTGGAAGCTGTGTAGAGACATGTTTTCCATGGGTGTATCCTACATATTTCAGTAAATCGTGATTTCTGGCGAGGATAATGTGTTCTAGAGAAATGATTCGGAGCTGAACTGCTTATCAGATGAGTGGGAAGACCAAGCTATTCCTGCTGCAAGCCGCTGCCTGGGATGGAGACAAACGCCTGTCAAATGTGTTTATTTTTCTTAATCACTTTAATTTTCAGCATCTCTGATAGAAACCGCACCTAAAGTGTTTTGCAGTATAAAAGCCATTTTACATTCACTTATGTGTAGCAACTAATTTCCTTGTCTGGAGGTGCTGCCTGCTGGGGTAACTCTTTGAACGGCACAGGAAAACTGGGGGGAGGTTTTTCAGGGGGATGTCAGGGAGAGGTTTTCCAGGGGTGGTCCCTTGTCCAAGGGACTGCAGGCGCTGTGGCTTTGTCGCGTCCGAAGTGACACGGCACCAAATGCAAAGTTTGCCTTTAAATGGGGTTGGGAAGCCGGGCTGCTGCTGGCTTGATTATTAGGTGTGAGTGGCTGCGAGCGGGGCGGGAGCCGGGAATCGCTGCTCCCCTCGGTTTCTGGGTGGAGCACGGAGTGTTGGTCATGGACCATAAAGCTTTCACTGATTTAGTGCTGGAGAGGCTGCTGCGGTTTGCCCAGCGCTGCCTGCATCTCTCCTGCCACACATGAGCAGAGCTTCATTAAGGCAGGAGACGGAGCAGCCCTCACCTCTGGCACCTGCTGCCAGCTCAGTTCCACCTCCTGGGAGTGAATAAAATATCCCCCGTGTTGGGGTTAGCTGGGCATGGCCCCCCTCCTCCTACAGTTCTGGGGATAAATCAAGGGTATTTCCAAGGAAGAAATATTTAGGTTGCCAATGGTACCTTTAGAAAGTCTTTTTCTTTTGTGTGTGTGTGTGATAATTGTTTTAATTTGCTGTAAAGGCCTCTGGAGTCAAGCTTAGGTATTTGTAGATGTTATCATAAATCAAAGTAAAGACAAAACTGAAGAAAAGTAATTTAAGACAAAGGAATTGAGATTTATTGTTAGACTTAGTAGGTTGGGAAGTCAGGTTTTAAAATGTGGTCTTGTGGCCAAAATCTAATTGGGTGAAATTAATGAAAGTAGCTTGTGACCAATGAGATTTTGTTTTAAAATAACTTTTATGTAAATTATGAAAGAAAAAGTACTCCAGTTTATTGCAGCTTGCTCTTCTCTCTCAAGATTTTATCAGCTGTACAAAATCAACTTCCATAACAATTCCAAAATTGATCCATTGTTCTTTGTGAGCCTTCTTTTGTTGTTTAATTAGAGGAACAATACAGCAACGCTTCGTGTGCTTGGACAGAAAACTTTCCAAGTACTTCCTGCACTAGGAGGGCTGTGCAGCTGGGAGCACCAGAGAGGTGGTGGGACCTTGATCCTGGGAGCTTTTCAGGACATGGCCAGGCCATGCCATGGCTCCCCTGAGCCCACACTGGCAGCAATCCCACTCCAAGTGGGAGGCTGGGCTGGAGACCCCCCACCATCTGCTCCTTCTTTATACAGAAATATGATTCTTCATACTCCTTCTTTATACAGAAAGAGAAGCAGCTTGATGAAGAGGACTGTTGGGCTAGAGGCAAGGATCCAGCAGCTCAGGACAGAAGTATCTGGTTAAAGCAGTTCAGTATTCAAGTATTTATTGAATAAATGAAAAAAAAGGCTGTCTACATGTATGGTATTGGCATTATTGATTAGACATATGGTGAGGCTGTCGCTGTCTTATCACAGCTGTGGGTTGCAGCCTACCCCTGCTAGGAGGGAATATTGTTATCCCTCCGAACAGCAACTGGATATTGTTTTTAGTCTGGGCTTGAAATCTCAGTGTAGAGGCATCAGCTCGTGAAAGAAAAAGCACTTTGTCTGCAGATGAGAGAGGAACCTCTGAAGGAGGGAGCTGGGCACAGCACAAAACCAACAGCAAAAGCCACCCAGCTCTCTGCCTGTCCTCAGGGACTGTAGCTGTGACAGTGTTGGGTAACCTTGGACTACCAGCCGGGTCCCGTGGCCCGAAGTGAACTCTGCTCATCCCCCCATGTGTCTTTCTCTTTGCTGTTTCTTAGGGGAAAGGGTTTCCAGCATGAGGGTTTTGTCAAATCTGCCATCATCGGAGATGCCTGAGGTGTCCCCGTGCAGGACGAGGCTTTTGCAGGCAGAACACTCATTATTTCTCCCAAAAAGAGCTCAGACCTGAGGTGTGTGAGCTGCACAGTGCTGGACTCCTCCATTTAACCTTCCCCTCTAGGGAAAAGTACACTCTGTGTTCCCTCTCTTTTATGCTTGCCCTCCTGTCCTGCTCTTCCAGCAGCTCTCCAGCCGTTAATGGAAGAACGTGGCATTTCCCTTGGATGCTGCAGTGAAAGGAAGGGCTGCTCTAGATGGATGGCCCCAAGTGGTAATAGAGCACTGAATGCCTTCCCTGCCCTTTATGCCTTTTTCTTCCTGACACTTTAATTATTTTTGCTCCCCGTTTTATTGGTGGGGCTGTGACTCCCTGCTCCAGAAGGGTGTGAAGGTGTGATCCCTCACTGCAACGCCAAACACTGGGATTTGGGAGGCAGCTCTCCCACAGCACACAGTTTATAACCCATGGTCAGGTTCAAACCTGGCTTTAGTAGGATGAGTTCCCTTTTTTCTTCATTTGTTCCCTGCTCTTTTCACAGCTCTAGTGTTCTGTCTGATTAGCAATTCCTGCTCTGACGTGGCAGAAGCGGCGCCTGGGCTCCAGCAGCCCTTCAAACCCCAGGGAAGCAGCTCTGGCTAATGGTGCGTGGCTTTGCAGCATCACGTGCTGCTTCCCCAGCTTCTCTTTCAGGGTTCAGGTACCACTAATGATTCATGACAGGAGAAAGGTACAAAGGAGAAGGTGGCTTTACAGCTCAACACAAAGGCAGCCCAGAAATTCCATAAAACCCAAGCTTCTTTCAGTTGGAAGGCTGAAGTTAGGAGATAACAGGCACTTCTGGGCTTTGTATGTTTTGCAGTTTTTAATTAAAAGCCCAAAATCTGCATGTTCTTATTCCTTATATGGGCTGGATGAGCAGAATGAGATAATTGAAGGTTTCAAAAGCAATTACAAACTGTCATATCCTAATTTTTAAGTACTTGACTTTGCAACCTCAGTGATATCTCTCTGTCCAATTAAAAATCCCATATATAGACAATTAATGTGTTTTACTACAGGATGAATCTAAAAACTTTTTGTCTTCAGTGACTTCAGGCTATAACCAGGGTAAATGAGATTGCTCTTTTTCCCTCTTTTTTTTTTGAACTGTGGAGAAAATTCAGTGCTTCACTCTAGTTATTGCTGGATGAAAAATATCAAGGTTCCAAAAGCAATCAATAAATCCTGATCTAAATAAAGATGTTTTGAGTCTCATATGCACGTTTCCTTCCTCCTGTCTTCATTGTGTCTTGCCATGCTTTCACTGAAAAGCAATTTACAAAACCCTGAGAGAGGAAAAATAAATCTTTAGTTTAATCTTTGATTTGTAATTGCTGAAATATGGACCCTCTCCTGTGATTCCTCTTGGTACCAGTGAGGTGATACTCAGTGATATTCATCTGCATTGCTCTGATGCCATTTTTCTTCCCAGCACATTTCCAATATTGAACTTCCCTTACCTTCATTCTACATTTCTGCATCTCCTCCCTTCCCCTGCCTTTTCCTTTCCCCCACAGCTCTCAGGTCTGTGGGTTTTAAATAAGGAACGCAATGTGAAAAATTCCTGGGTGAAAGTTCCATCTGGGATGCATTTGGCCCACAGATTGCATGTGAGCCTTTTGGCAAGGCTGTCTTGTTCTTTTACTGAAAGCAGAGGCTCCAACTCAGCCTGCGCAGCGCAGCCCCGGGGGACTGCAGAGAGGTTGTGTCATGCTGGCTAATCCTGATGATGAGAATGGATTGAATGGAGAGAGGAAGTGGATGCCCTTTTCTTTTCCTGCTTAGTATTTGCCATGTCAATTAGTTGTAAAAAAAAAAAAAAGTCCAAAACCCCAAAACAACACAGAAAAACCCACAGCTGAAAAAAAGCCCCAGTGCAACAGAGGAGCTGTGCATGGTTTTGGTGCAGAAGCATCACAGAATCATAGAATATCCTGGTTGTGATAAGTGATGGGAAATATTTCTACATCCTGCCATGCCTCAGGGGGTATAGCATCCATACCATATTGCTATCTATGTATCTTGAAAAAAATCCTGCTCCACTTTCAACTGAGTAATCAAAAGAGATTTTTTCATCTTTTTTTCAAAGTGCAGCAGTCAAAAGGAAACCTCTTATCTATTTGAGAATTCAATATAACTTTGGAAACAAAAGAAAATGAAATCAGCAACCGTAGGTCTCAAAGCAACACTGATTTTAATAATGTAAACTTCCTTCTCTAATGAGTAATAAGCAGTTCCATCTTTCACAGCCTTTTAAAATTGCTTTTAGTAAGGGGCTGGATTGTTTTAATCCTTTTCAGTATGTAAAGCCCCAGATATTTCAATCCCTTAGGGCCTCAGTATTTCCGAGCTCCCTTCCTTTGAAAAGGCAGAGGAAAACAGCTTTCAGAAACTGACAGAATCTGTGACTGATAAAATTTAGGTTTGTTTTTTTTTTTTTTTATCCCAAAAGTGACCCAAAAGTGTCAGTTAAGAAAAAGATCTCTGGCATCCCATCCTGTGGATTAGTAGCAAACAGGCATATCATCTAGGTACAGTAGCTCTTTGTACTCTGACCTACTTGTTTCTGTTCTGGTTTGTTCCTTCTTGAAAGGTTATTTGGAAGAGATGCAGAATTTGCTCCATGAACAGCTAAAGCAGCATCACCTGCCCCAGGAAGGGTTTCCTTCTGAAACGGGCCCTGGCACAATGGGGTTGCCAACGCCTAAAACGTTCTGCTCTGCTGCATAAGCAGAATGAAAACTCAACAAATATGTAAAGATAGTTTTTTTTCTGGAGGGTGCTTTTCCCAAGGAAGGGTTAAGAGAGCTTTTTCTGGGATCAGGCTGGTATTTGTGGGGTGTGCTACTGAATTCACCTCAATCACACAATTTTTACACGGTCAGGAATTAATTGTCACTGTTGTCCTGTATCCACCAGCACTGCTGTTGCATTGTGTGCGTGCATAGCAGTTCACTGAGCTGTGTTTTCTTTTTCCTCAGATATTTCCAGAAAGTGCCTCGAGGAAGCTTCCTTATGTAGAAAAACCCCACAAGAAACACAGTGAGCGCTTCCTGGCAACTTGTGAAGCAAAGCTGTCACAATGGCAGAAAACAAGGACAGCAGTGCGAAAAACGCAGATGTGAGGCCCAAAAGCAGCCGGAGCAGGAGTGCAGACAGAAAGGATGGCTATGTCTGGAGTGGGAAGAAGCTCTCCTGGTCCAAGAAAAGTGAGCATTGTCCTGATGCCGAAACAGCAAGTGCTGCAGGAAGGTCGGGGACTAATTTAAGGAGCCAAGAGAGGAAGTACAGCTGCTCGTCCATCGAGCTGGATCTAGACCGGTCCTGTGGCCACAGGTTTTTGGGGCGTTCTCTCAAACAGAAGCTGCAGGATGCTGTGGGTCAGTGCTTTCCCATAAAGAACTGCAGCAGCCGGCACGCCTCCGGACTGCCATCCAAAAGGAAGATCCATATCAGTGAGCTGATGCTGGATAAGTGTCCTTTCCCTCCACGCTCAGAGCTGGCTTTCCGGTGGCACTTGATCAAAAGGCACACGGCCCCTATCAGTCCAAAGGCAGAAGAATGGATAATTGCTGATTTATCCCAGCACGAGGAAAGGGAGGATCAGCTGCGAGACGAGGAGATTGCCAACGGGGGAATGGACTCTCCCTCCCAGTCCTGTGACTTCACTGACAGCAGTTCCTCTCGGGGTGACCCGAGGCCCGAGCTGGTGACAGGTAAGGTGGCAAGGAGCAGTCGAGATGAGAGCGACATGGACTCCGATGACGAAGTCATAACTCTGTGCACAAGTTCTCGAAAACGAAACAAGCCCAAGTGGGAAACGGACGACGAGCTGCTACGGATGGAAACGCCCCCGAAATACCACACCCAGATTGATTATGTCCACTGCCTAGTGCCAGACCTCCTCCAGATCAATAACAATCCCTGCTACTGGGGAGTCATGGATAAATACGCAGCTGAGGCGCTGCTGGAAGGGAAGCCAGAGGGAACCTTTCTGTTGCGAGACTCTGCCCAGGAGGACTATTTGTTTTCCGTCAGCTTCCGGCGCTACAGTCGCTCCCTCCACGCCCGGATAGAGCAGTGGAATCACAACTTCAGCTTTGATGCCCATGATCCCTGTGTCTTCCATTCTCCTGACATCACGGGACTCCTAGAACACTACAAAGATCCAAGTTCCTGTATGTTCTTTGAACCGCTTTTGTCCACTCCCCTGAACAGGACCTTTCCCTTCTCTCTCCAGCATATATGTAGAACGGTCATTTGCAACTGTACAACTTATGATGGTATCGATGCACTTCCCATTCCTCCCTCGGTGAAGCTGTATCTGAAGGAATATCATTACAAGTCAAAAGTTAGAGTGCTCAGGATTGATGTACCAGAGCAGCAAAGCTAGAAAATATTTTTGTGAAAGAAATTTTCTCCGAACAGACAATAGTATGTTCAATCTCTTTTCCTTCTAGGTTTTTTTTTAATAGCGACTTGATTATTTTTTTCTTTTTCTGCATATTATTTACCACCCAAACTAGTCTCTGTTTCAATGTACTTTTGAGTCTTCACAGCTCTCTTTTTTAGAAATTATATTCGTTGTGGGCTTTTGGTACCGTCCCTAGGCTAGAGTTTTATGGAATTCCAGGTAGGCTTTCTGGTATTTCTATAGATGGATAGTCGTTAGATCTAAAACCCCCTGAAAATCAGTTTTGAACTTGATCTGTCTTTTCTATTGTAGTTGACACGTGTTGCTGACATGATTGAAATAATGCACTGTTAACTAAAGATTGACTCACCTGTATTTTCTGCATTTCTTTTAAAATGAGTGCTCTAGCCTCTGTGTGTGTGTGTGTCTGTGCGTCCCTATCCACTGCAGTAAATTCGTCCGTCTATTTCTAACATGACTATTCCAAGCAAAATGAAGTTTGAAAGAGGATATGATCTTTCTATAAATATATCAGGGGACTAAATACCAGGGAGAGGAAAAACAATTCAAGTTAAGGACAACACTCAGTGCAGGAACAAACATGTATAAACTGGTCCTGAAAAGGTTTTGGTTGGAGAGGAGGAAGACTCATCGTCGTCAGAGCAGCAGGGTTCTGGAAGAGCTTTTCATTTTGTATAATAGCAGTAAAAAGCAAACTGCTCATAAACTGGGATTTGATCAGTGTCTGGAAGAGATAATCATGTAGTTACTTATGATAGATGGGGCTTGGACTTGGGAACTCTGTTTCTGTGCTACTGTTGCATTATATGAAATACCCAGTTTTTGCTGTAGGAGCTGCCACTGCTTAAATGATAAAGCACAAGGTGGGAGGGTGGGAAGGAAGATATTTCCTTTAAAATCTGCATATTTAACCATCCGATTCTGCATGGTTGAGCCTGAAGTGATGGTGAATAACTTTCCTACTTGGTTAGTAGGGGGCTTGTTTTTTTTATTAAGTATAGTTTAAAAAGAAAACAAGTCTGCTGATTTTCTTGCAATGTGAAGCATTCGGTCGAATGGCTTCCTGCCAAATTCCATGTACGGGAAAACCATGCATGGATAATGCTCCTAAAAGCATTACTTACATTACATGGATAGGCAGATCTGCTGCTGAGTTGTTGGTGGAATCCCACGAGGCTCAGTGGGTGTGGGTTCAGGCAGGAAGCTCCAGGCTGGCCTCGGGGTGCAGCTGCAGGAGGTGCAGCAGTGACCTGCAGTTCTGTTCTCTGATCGTGCTTTATCTCCTCTCCCAAACTGGGCCCGGAACTCCTCTGCCAAAAGAATGTGAGATGGTGTAATTGTAACTCCAACAACCACATTGTTTCCTCTCCTTTGACTACAGGGAGCCTTTGTATCCTCTCAAAATGCTTTTGAAACTGAGCTCCAAGCCTGCCGAATTACAAATGTGTTTAATTTCATGCATGTGAAGGATCCTATCAAAAAATCAGCCATGACCTGTGGGTGAGGTTATCACTGAATGGTTGGGCTTGGAAGGGAGCTCTGGAGAGGATCTCATCCAAGTCCCTTGCTCAAGCATAGGATCAAATCCAGGTGGGTTTTGGACATCTTCAGAGTCAGAGTCTCCACAACCTCTCTGCACAGCCTGTTCTAGGCCTCCATCACCTGCACAGTAAAGAGGTTTTTCCTCATATTCAGATGCAACTTCCTATGTTTCAGTTTGTGCCTGTTGCTCCTCGTCCTGTCTCAGGGCACCACTGGAAAGAGTCTGTTCCCATCCTCCTGACACCTGCCCTTAAGGTATTTGTATGGATTGACTGGTTCCCCTCTCAGCTGTCACTTCTCCAGAGCTGAGGCCCAGCTCCCTCAGCCTTTCCTCACAGGAGAGATGCTCCAGTCCCCTCAGCACCTTCACAGCCCCTCCACTGCCCCACTCCAGTAATTCCTTGCATTTCTTGTACTAAGCAGCCCAGAACTGGACACAGCAATCCCAGCTGAGCCCTCACCAGGCTGAGGAGAGGGGCAGGATCACCTCCCTCGACCTGCTGGCCACACTTTCCCTCATGCAGCCCAGGATTCCACTGGCCTTCTTGGCCACAAGGACACAGTGCTGGCCCATCCAGGTCCTCCTCCACAGTGCTGCTTTCCAGCAGCTCAGCTCCCAGCCTGGACTGGTGCATGGGGTCATTCTTCCCCAGGTCATTCTTCCCCAGGACAGGGGCACCCTGTTTGAACTTCCTTGGGTTCCTCCCTGCCCATCTCTCCAGCCTGTTCTGGGTGTCAGCACAGCCTGTTGGTGTGTCAGCCACTCCTCCCAGTTCTGTATCACCAGCAAACCTGCTGAGGGAACACTCTGTCCCTTTATCCAGGGTGGTGAATAAGCTGAACAAGACTGGACCCATCACTGATCCCTTGGGAATCTGTGTGCAGGCAAAGAGCAGTAGAGCACAGTGCTGTGGAGTCTGCCTCCAAGACTGTAGACTCAGACTAAGCAATACTTCTGTTTGGAGCTTTTCATTTCACCTTGTATGGATTCCTGTAGATTTGTAGACATCACATCCATCCCACAAGGTGGCTGCTCAGGAATTACCAAGGGAGCTTTGCCATGCAGCTCCACCAGGACCTGCCACCCTGCCCTTACCCCCAACCTGAGCAGATGAAACACTTTCCACTGAGCTGCTGCCACTGTGATGATGTAAACAGATTTCCAGGGACATCTGCCTAGAGACCAGCCCGTTTGTTTTCACTGGGTTTTAAATAGGTTTGGAACTAAAGTCTCCAGGGAGAAAATGCTAACACATCAATCCGTGGCATCGCGCATGGATGAGCGCGCTCCAGGACGAATTCTCAGCTGCTATAAATCAGCCTGGCTTTATTGATACACTTATAGTGACTTACCCCAGCTGAGATCCTCCCTCCTCCATATCCAAATGGAATTGTGGGACTGATGGCAGAAAAATCACCCTGGTTTTTTTCTGTAATTTTTATCTTGTGCTGCTTCCATTCATTGCCTTTTGCATAAAATGTATTTTATCAAGGCCAGCTTTATATTGCTAAGTCTATTTTACCCTGTCACTGCCATTTTCCAGATGCAACACAGGGATCATCATTGCTCTGCTCCTATCCACTGTGCCCATCATGGTGGATGGTGGGCTGGGATTTGGGGGGATGCAGTAGGAAGGAAGAGTTTCTGGTTCAAGATCTGGAGTGACGTCAGGGATATTTGCAGTCTGCTTGATTAAAATTCTCTTTCAGAAACTCCTAATTAGGGCAAAACCTCATCATTTTAGATAGGGATTAGCAATATTTTTATGGCAGGATCACAAAAATTAGATTTTGACCGCAAGTTGTGCTTCAGAAGTTAGTGAAGGCCACTGTCATTTTCAAAATCAGCAAAGATTTTGTCCCTTCAAAATGAAAGGCTAGGAGAGAACCTTTTTTGGGGTATCATTCCCCAACACACTGTGTTTCAGTGTCATTCTGGATTCAGCCTACATTGTTTTGACATGATTGATGCATCACTTACCCCAAAAACATCTTGAGCACTCCAAATTTAGGAGACCTATATAATACAGCAGTTGGGGGAAGAAGGTGTGGCACATAAAAATAGTGTGGGGCAGTTAATTGCATTAGTTTAGAGAAATCATATGTGGAAAGTATTGATAAATGGGATTTTGTGAAAGTTCCCACTATTTTTTCCTGACTTTTGTCCACCTGTGTGACATTTGTCCTTAACAACACTAAGTCGTGTCACTCATGCAGTCTGTGCAAGATCCATGCCATGAACTGTACACGTTTTATGGAACAGAAGAACTCAAAAGGTCTATTTTGTTTAAATTCATTTACCTTTTTTTCTCTTCTTTCTCTCTCTGTTTTAAATAAACCTGGTAGGACTGCTTTTACAATATGCCAAGAATTGTCACCCTAAAATTTTCCTCCCACTGCTGTCATTATCAGTCCTATCAGTGCTGCTCATTCCAGCACCACCTTAGAACACCTTGGCCCAAAGACAAGCAAGTCTTGAGTTCAGTTTTGAAACCCTCTTAAAAATTAGCCTCAGAACCAGGGTAAGAACTCCCTTTTCTAGAATCACAGAATCCCAGAATGGTTTGGGTTGGAAGGGACCTCACAGATCATGCAGTTCCACCCTCTGCCATGGGCAGGGACACCCTCCACTAGCACAGGTTGCTGCAAGCTCCATCCAACCTGGCCTTGAACACTTCCCAGGATGAGGAGTCCACAGCCTCTCTTCTCTGCCAAGACAGAAATCCCCCATTCTTCAGGATGAAGATTTAAAGTGGAACAAGGGAAGGTGCAGAAATGTGCCCAAACCCATGTGTTCAAGATTATGCAGCAGGCCAGTGGATGACCAGCAAGGTCATAAATCCAGAGGTGACTCTGGTCACAGCTCCCCTGTTTTGGGGCACCCAACCAGCTTTGCATCAGGAATTGTGTCTGCAAGATGTGCTTTGAATTGCTTTGAAGGCTATCCCACAGCAGCACAGTGGAAACAGAGAGTATTGAATCAGTGTGAACAGCTTTTGGTTAAAAAATATCTGATTTTCCTGAATTATTTTGATATAAGAGGGAGGAAAATAGTCAAGCTCTTGATGCACACCGGGCAAACTACATAGACAAGTTATTTTTATGGGATGGTTTAGAAAAAAATTAAACACTCTTTCCATTAATTGTGTCCTCTGGAGTTTGCTTTTGCCTGGAATGACTTTTTGCAGGTCTGTGACAAAGTCACTCGTTGGCCCAGGGCCATCGATACAGAGCGACTTCAGCTCCAGCAGAGTCATTGATGGGCTTGGGGTAGTTTGTGTGCCTGATAATTGGGAATACACATTTCTTCTCAGTTTTCCTATTCTAGCATTTGTCTTGATGAAATCCAGGGTGTATTTGGAGCAGGATATGTGTGTCTATAGCAGCACATGCAACTTTTAAAAAAAACCAAACCAACAAATTATCATGATTTAAATGCTTTCCTTTTAAAGATGCTGGTGGGCTTCCAATATAAAGAAGAAATCCTTGTATGATGCAGTCATACAGGGCCTTACTATAAAATTGACATGCTCTTAAATAATTAAAAACGGGGATACTTTAATTTTGAAAAAGGATGCTGGAGGAAGGAGGTTAAAGGAAGCTTTTAGTCAGATCCAAGGTTAGATTTATTGATCTAGTGATCAATCCTTTTCTCTTTCCTGAATTTAAAGCTAATGGGAGACTGTGGTCAGAGATGAGTGGCTTTTAGTTAAGGTTTTTGACTCTTATAAATAATACAACAAATGTCCTAGTAAGTAATAAGAAATAAGATACTCGCTCATTCTTTTTAAATAGAACAAACGTGGCAAACAAGACTCAGCTGTAATTTTTGAAGTCATTTATTAGACAAATTGCTCTTCTCTACTTCTTTTACAAGAGAGACATAAACCATTATATTATTTATTCATGAATCATAGCCATTAAGATGATAAATCAAATTATCAGCTTCCTGTCTCTCTTCAGTTTTAATAATTTTTTATAGTTCATGCACTATAAAGACAGCTTCCTTCCTATGAAACAAGAGACCTTCAGAGACCTTTTTATTGTAAACGTACATTTCCTTCCCATTTTTAAGTATATCCTAGTGATTTTCCCTGTCAATTTTATCTGCAATAAAAATCCAATAAGGAACTTGTTCATTGATTCAATATAGCAAAGTTACCCATGAAGTAAGTGATTTTGGTTAACCTCTGAAACAGTGGAGCACTGGAAAATGCAGTTAGAGGACTTCCTTTTTCTGCCACCCCTAAATGTGCATGGTGGCATCATATATTTAATAGAGAGAAATACTTAATAGAGAGAAACATTTAATAGAGAGAAACATTTAATAGAGAGAAATCTTGCCACAAGACCCTTCACAAAGGGTTGAACGTGATCTCTGCAGTAGTATCACTTTCAAAAGGCATTCCAGCTCCTTTTCCCCGCTCGGTTCCCTCTGCGCGGGAGGCGGGGGAGCCGAGGCTGCAGGCTGGGGCTGAGCTGCTTTCACACATCCTCCTCCCTCCCCTCGCTTTCCGCCCGCTCTGTCTGGCCCCGCATCCCGGCCAGCCGCACGTGACGCGGCGTGGGTGGAGAAGTGTCCATTCAGAAGGAAATGCACATTGATTTCCATTCCCAGCAGCAGGCAGCTGGTTTTAAACTTGATCATCCTCGCTGAAGGATGCTCCTTGCTCAGGAAGCACCGATGAGGCCAGAGGTAGCCAGGGTGAAAGAGGAGCCTCTGCATCACAACAAATACTCATCCGTGCTACAGTGTAAAAATCGATACTTGTTTACTCAACTCCATGAATAATAGAGTTTTGAACGTAAATATATAATTTATGCATCTAAAATCTATAGCGTGGGGCTGGCGGGAGGTGCAATAACTTCCCTGCATCCCTTTTAAAAATCCCCTGGGCGTCTGGGTGATGTGTTATCTGGACAAAACACATCCTCAGCCCAGCCTCCCCACTGACAGGTCATTGAAAACATCTTCCTGTGGGGATCCTTTAGGAATGGCTGCCAAGTGCCCCCTGGATGGCCTCGTGTGGGCATCCCAGATATTTTATTGCTGTGGAGAATCCCTAGCACAGTGTGGGTTTGGGACCAGCCTGAGGGATGCCTGCAGCAAGCACAGCTCTCCTGTGGTTGCCACAATGTCATCAGAGGGCTGGAGCAGCTCTCCTGTGAGGAAAGGCTGAGAGAATTGGAATTGTTCAGCTTGGAAAAGAGAAGGTTTCAGGGTGACCTAATTGTGGCCTTGCAGTACCTGAAGGGAGCCTACGAGAAACATGGAGAGGAACTTTTTACAAGAGCAGGGAGTGGCAGAGCAGGGGGGAATGGATTCACACTGACAGAGAGTAGGTTTGAATGAGATATTGGGATGAAATTCTTCCCAGTGAGGGGTTTGAGGCCCTGGCACAGGGTGCCCAGAGAAGCTGTGGCTGCCCCTGGATCCCTGGACGTGTCCAAGGCCAGGTTGGACAGGGTTTGGAGCAGCCTGGGACAGTGGAAGGTGTTCCTGCCCATGGCAGGGGGGGGAATGTTGTGATCTTTAAGGTCCCTTCCAGCCCCAACCATTCCATGATCCTGTGAGGAACATTCCCACAATATAATTACCATCATCTCCCAGGAAGGATCTCTGGCCTGTGTAGAGGGCCAAAGCCAGAGTCCCTCTGCTAAAGCTGGGCCTTGGGAATATGGATCCCTCTTCCCAGTCCTCTTGTTATTCCTGTGGTTCTTGCACATCAAAATGATGCAGCAGGAAAAAAGCTGGGCCCCTGTTACATCCTGTAATCCAACATTGCTGGGAAGTGCCAACCCAAAGATTTGAATCCAGACTGAAGGTAGGAGATCGTTTGGCTATCTAGAAGCTCTTCCATCTTATTTTCCTTAATTTTGTTTTTAATTCTTTGGGAGAAAAATATTTTAATAGTTATTAAAAGTTAGTTATTCCTTAAGTCTGATGTTGAGCCAGTAGCTCAGAGCATCTCTTGAGTTTGTTTCAGATGAGCAGATTCATTGCCAGACCTTTTATTTTTAATGTGTGTCAATTGGACTAGACCACAGCCCATGGCTTGTGCTAATGTGATTTTTTTTGTTCAGGAAAAGGCTGGGTTTGTCCTTCCTAGCAGTTACATGGTTGTATTTCTAGGTCAGGTCTTTATGTGTAGCCAAATGAAGTTTCAAATTGGACAAAACACCTAGTAAGGGTCTTGATGCTTGATGCTGTTATGATTAGAAAGTTGTCTGATCAAATTTTGTTTCCAATTAAAAAAAATTGGATTAGCTTTCAGATTGAGACCTTTGCTGTTATTTTTAGTCTACAACTAATGAACCCCTGAAAATAGAGTGCATAATGAAAATACAGTGATTGGTTCTGCTGGGATGGTTGAGAAAATACATTAGCAGATCAGAATGGGTAATAAATCTTCCGTCACAACCTTCCTCATTAAACTAGATAATTTGAAATTGCCTCTGGTGTATTAAACAGTTCATTATTTTGAGGGGAGGAACACACAAGACAAAAGAGTTGTGTTCTTTTAATTGATATCCAAAGCCCAAAAAAGAAAAAAAATTAAGCAAATTTAGTCAAGAATAATCAATCTGAGCACTAGCTGTGTTGTTTGGTGCCATCCAAAACTTCTCATCCTCTGGCTCAGGGGAAGAAGGAAAGGTCTTTATGAACACTATGGCAGTGAAAAGGGAGGAGATCTATTAAATATGACATTTGCACAGCTGCAAATTTAGGTAATTTCAGGTTTGTGGCTATTTTTTGGATGGTTTTAGCATATTAGAAATTAATCCACCCACACACCCCCAAACTTAATTTGTTTATCAGCATTGTAGTGTTATTCCAGAGGCCTCTCATGCAACAAACACACAAAGGGTGCTGTCAGCCTGAGGGAAGGGTGTCTGCAGGAGCAGGAAGGATAACCAGGCTGGGATAAAGAGGAGCAAGAGAGGGGAACTGGGTTAACAGCTGGAGCGAGGCAAAAAGCCAGTGCTGGGGTGCAGCAGAGCCCCTGCTCTGTGGGGCTGGCTGTGACCTCGCAGCAGTGGGGATGGGAACCCCCACCCTGGTGGTTTTTTTGACATCTTTGACCTGGCAAGCTGGAAGCTGAGGACAAGCTGAAGGCTGGTTTTGTCCCTCTCTTCCCAGTAGAACCTCTGGCATCAGACTGGGAGCTGCCTGAGATGTCGCCGCCCCGCAGGGCTGGCCAGGGGGACATCCCTGGACACCCCTGTCATTTCTACACTCCTGTCATTTTTACACTCTCTGAGACAAATTATATCCCAGTGTGGTGCTGCTGGCTCTGGTGTCCTTGTACACCAGGAATCTGGGTCCTGTGCCCAAGGAGAGGGCACACGTGAAGGGGAAATGGGAGAATATTTTATTGGGGAAGATACGGCCCAGGGGGACACTGAGTGGGAGGGTGTGAGTTTGAGCACTCAGCAGATGAGGCACTTCATCATCTCACTAGCAACACACACATTTATTAAAGGAAGATTTTAAATGTTCCATGTTTGAGCAAAAGCCTCTTCCCAAGTTTTCCCCTCCTCCAAAGGAATTGGAAAAAAAAAAAATCAGCTGTCTTCCCCTTTCCAGCCAGCCTTCCTCACACATGAGCAATGCCTGGTTTCTGCTGGATAGTCCCTCCTGACAGGATCTTCTGCTACCACAGGTATGATCTGTTGGTACAAATTACCCGAGTGGGTGGCAGATACTTGGCCAGACAAAAGGCCAGGCAAGGAATAAAAGGATCCTTTCTTTCACAAGGAGCTGGGAGGATGCACGGAATACTTTGATATTGTGCTTCGTATAATAGCAAAAGCATAAGGAAATAATCCCTTGCCTTATCTGATGTGCTCCTTTTATTGATTCCAGACAGGCAGGATTATCAAGGGGGAGGAAGGAGGCAGAAAGAGGAGGCAGGGAAACTGAGGAACTGGAATCACCTCTTTCCAAGGGCTTCCCAAGCTATGAGTTGTGTCCCTGCTCTGTAATCTTCTGCCCTCCTTCCCCCTGCACTCCTAATTATTTCGATACCCACACACTGTCATCAAATACAATTCCCAAAAGCTCACTTTGGAACTTTGTTTGTCAAATGTTTGGCCACGTTAGGGTGGAAGTTATTCCAGATAAATTCATTCAGCTCTTTACAAGCTAAAAATGGCACATTTGTTAGCACACAAATAACATATGGCATTAGCAAATGAAATTTAATACTGTAACAGCTGAAATCACAAGTGGGTCTTATTCACCTTAACCTGAAATGCTCAGTGGGAGGGAGTAAAGCAAAAAACCCATGTACATTTCCCTCCATCGCCTGCTGGCCAGATCACTGTCATGAGCATCCAAAATTCCTTCTTGCACTCTAAGACAAGACTTACTTGGGTTTTTCTAAAAGCAGAAGACATCTTTGGCCACGCCAGGCTGGGCCAAAAGTCCATATGGACGAGTCCTCTGTATCCCACAGTGGCCACAACTGAAGGCTCAAGGAAGAGGAGCTCAGGCAGTGGCCAGCCCAATTTATCAATGTGTGCTTTACTCATCTCAAAATAAAAATAAGCACTATTGTAAGAAGTTGCTTTGAATGAAACACTGGATTCTTGCATTGGACAACGGTCTCAGGCATGTGTTGGGATTCTTGGGGCTGACCTGTGCAGGGCCAGGACTTGGACTCCATGATCCTTGGGTGTCCCTCCCAGCTCAGGATATTCTGCAATTCTGTGATTCTGCATTTATGGGCTAAATGTTATAAAGTGTCTGAATTTCTGTCAGTAGGGAGAGTCATTACAAACAACTGACTGCAAGTCAGTGAGTGAATGAGAGTGGATCTCCCCAAAAGTGCATTTAATTCATTTGCTAATTACAGCTCGTTTTTAACTATGAAAATACATTTTAGCACACGTGTAACGTGTACATTGCCTAAAATAAAAGTAATTCTTAGAAGTAGCAGACCTAACCTCGGTGAAATCTTTGCTGAGGGAAAGAGTCCTTTCATTTTTTACTGCACTTCAGCATAATGGTTTCTCTGGAGTCTTGTCCTGCAATCCTTGCTCCTACCTACGTGTTCTTCAGAAAGAATGTGTGTGATTAGGAGCTATTCAGAAGTTTAAAGAGCACCGCGCTGGTTGTTTTTACCTCCTGTTACTTCATTAAACCCACGGTTCAAACTGAGGGGAGGCCTTCTGTTTGGGGAGTTGGTCCTCTCTGCTATTTTGGCAGCATATCTTGTTGTTTTCCCAGAATGTGTTCAGCTGAAGTAGCGCCGAGGGAAGGGAGGAGTGCGACACGGTCCCGACCAAGACTGGTTTTCTCAGGTCAGCAGCCGGCCTGAGCGCCGCGACAGCGGGCTGCAATGTCACCAGGAAGGGTTATTCACTTCATTGCTGTTGCAATAGGCGCTCGGTGCTGCAGACCTCGAACGCAAAGCAAAGCAAAGCAAGGAGATGCTCCACGTCGCGATGAAATCCCGAGTGGGAAACCAGAGATGGCTCCAGGAGCGGTGCTGGAGGCGGGCGGCGCTAACCACGGCCGGGGCTGCAGCCAGGGCTTGGGGAAGCGAAGGACGGGAATTTCCCGGAGGAGGAGGAGGAGGAGGAGGAGGAAAACGAGCTCCTGCCAAGCGGAGCAAAGGCAACGAGGGATCTGGAAAGCAGGCAGCGGGGAGCGGAGTTTGCTGGAGGCGCTTTTTAAGTGCCCGTCCTGCTAAACTGCCTCCAGCACAGCCCTGGGGAGCACGGAAATAACAAGGCAATTATGTCCTCGGGTCCCTGCGATGCTGTTAGAGCTCAGCCCGGGATGTTTTGCCGTGCACTTTATCACAACAGTCAGTCCCTTTGCTTTCTAAATGGCTGTAGAGAGGAGTATTCCCTCTAATTAATTAGGATGCCTTCGCCCCCGGCGGGGGAAAGAGCTTACGGTGGGGATTTGGAAGCTGTTTCTTCAGACAATATTGCAAACATTCACGGGAGGAGGAGTGCCGGCCCCCGGCAGGGAGAGCTGAGCTAAGGGATGATGCTCACTCACAGCCTGGGGCTGTAAGGCTCTGCTCCGGCGGGGGAAGAGCAGCCTGGCTGCTGGGAAGGCTCGGGATGAATTCTACATGTAGGATTTCCATGCAAAAAAAAAAAAAAATTTCAGTGCTGAGCTGGCATTATTTCGCCCTGCTTCAATGAGAACTCCCCAGATTAAGCCTGCACAAAGACAAACCTGCCACTCAAACTCAGCAGGGTTGAGACTTTCTCGTCTCAAACCTCATCCAAAAAGCTCTGAAATCAGTGAGGAAGCTTGGAAATCAAGTTTGGATCAGGCTCATTCCCAGCCTTCCGTTATCTCACTTGCAATTTATCACTGAAATGGCTGTAATTCTCCCCAGGGAGAATTTCTAGTATTTAAACAGCTACTACCCTGCATAATTTCTTCCTGTTTTCATACAAGAAAGAGGAACTGAGAACATTATGCTAAATGCCTCAAGAGTCCAAAGAATAGAGATTTTCATACAATTTTCTGAATTTATTATCATTGTGAGAGATGTGACTGGAAACAAGCCCAAGGTTAAAAAGTTCAAATTATTGTNCTGGAAACAAGCCCAATGTTAAAAATTTTAAATTATTTTTTTTTTTTTTTTTTTTTTTTTTTTTTTTTTTTTTTTTTTAATGACTCTGGAAATTATCTTGACTTCAGTTAATTCCAGCTGTACCTGCACTTTAAAGGATCTCTGTTATGCAGATATTAAAAATATGTAAGTCTCATTTATTTATAGGACTCCTTCATAGTTGGGCAACTATTGACTTGACAAATCCATTTGACCTAAAATGTGACTAAGAAGTGTATTTGTGGTTTGTTTATTAGTTGAGAAGTCTGTCCCGGGCTAATCTGTTTTCTGGCTGTACTCTTCCAGCAGGCTGATGGAAAAATAAGACCCAAAGAAGGAAGCGGATTCTTAACAGTGATCATGAAAACTGCTTTATTCTCAGGGCATTTCTGCATGGCATTAGAAACTAAAAGGCACCACTTCAGCCTGGCACTTAAGCTATTTGTTTAATCAGGGCCTGAAAGCTGAGGAGAAGGAGGAGGAATAGCATGGGTGTTATTCCCACAGAATTTCTTGGAGCATTAAATTGGCTATTAGGGACAAGATTTAACTGTGTGAAGTTGCAGTGGGTGAAATTCGGGTTCTTTTGATGAGGTAGCCCAAAACTGGCAAAAGGAATTGCAGCCATCAAATCCCTGCCCCGAGCAGGGAGGGTGGAGGTAAGATACAAAACTCAGTCCTGGAATGGAATAAACTGTCTTAGCTGCACCAGGCACTTGGTAAATGCCCACCCCAGTTTAGTGAAGAAATGTTGGGGGGAAATTCTCCCACCCTGAAAGATTCCTAAAACTACTGAAATTACCAGAAGAACATCAGGAAAGCAGAGAATGCAGCTCAGCCCACGCTGACACCCCCTCCCCCGGATGAGCTCTGGATGTAACACTTTGCACAGAGTGTTTTTTACTCAATACTCTTGTCGGTAATTCATCACATGCCCTTCAGCAGCACCTTTGTCACATCAATGACTTAGAGATCTTTCACGAGCTCAAACGATCCTTCCGTGCCTCATTCCCTGCATTACTACAAGCCATTTGCCTGTAAATGTGTTCTTTGGCACCCATCAGTGGATCATTGACCTTGCCAGTACGGCCAAAGCATCAATGCACATCTGAACCAGGGAGAACAACTTGGTCTCGAGCATTTAATGTCATGTGCAAAATCCTAGAATCGTTTAGGTTGGAAAAGACCTCTAAGATCATCGAGTCTGACTATTACCCCACCACTACACCACGTCCCTGGGGCTCTGTCAGTGGCTGGGCTAAACCAGAGACCTCCAAGGCCCTCAGAGGTTTGCAGAGAAAAGTGCCTGAGCAGGGAAGCCTCTCCCAGTGAGCAAATGGATCCCAGCATTCTCTGCTTTCCTGATGTTCTTCTGGTAATTTCAGTAGTTTTAGGAATCTTTCAGGGTGGGAGAATTTCCCCCCAACATTTCTTCACTAAACTGGGGTGGGCATTTACCAAGTGCCTGGTGCAGCTAAGACAGTTTATTCCATTCCAGGACTGAGTTTTGTATCTTACCTCCACCCTCCCTGCTCGGGGCAGGGATTTGATGGCTGCAATTCCTTTTGCCAGTTTTGGGCTACCTCATCAAAAAACGAGACACAACGATACAGCCACAACTGGTGTCACAGGGAAGTGATGAAAAACGAAGTGATTGAGATTTTAGCAACTCAGGCACCTCCTTCCTGCTGGGAGCTGCTCCCAGGATAGCAGGGGTCACCAGCAGCCATCCCATGGCACAAATGACTCCGTCCCACAGCCTTGCCTTGGGTGGGTCTCCCACAGCTGCTGCAGCAGATGGAACCCCAGAGTGCCCATTGCCAGGGGCCTGGAGGTTTGGCAAGGGGAGGATCACTCCACATTCCTTGTCTTTCTCCTCTTCCTGAGGACCTGGTGTTGCCCACAGTCATGAGGCCAGCTGGACCTCTGGGCTGTCCCACCGTGACTATTCCAAAATCTCTCCCCCAGGGATGTGTGAATGTGCCTGTGTGTTTATATCTGTCAGAGCATCTGGGCCACAGGGAAAATCAACTCTGCCCTCACTGCCAGGGCAAAGCCTCCACAGCCAGTTATTCCTCACCTCCTCCTCCTCCCTCTCCAAAAAAAAAAAAAAGCTTTGTTTACAATTGCAACATTGGAGTGAAATAAAATAAGAGGTCCTTTTATCTTCTTTTCAAGGTTTCGGATAAAGAAATTTTCCAGCTTTTTCTCCACAGCACTGAGCACTTGAAAACATGATCCTTCAGAGAACGAAGGGCCATAATTCTATATTATCATCTGCCTGTTGGAGCCATGGCTGTCAGCCAGACAGCAAATGTCACACTACTCATTGAGAGGCTGCGAGGATTGCAACACCATGCTGGGAGCCACGCTCTGGGACTGGGCATGTGGAGCAAAGGGGAAGGGCAAGAAGGGATCAGAAGGAGGAATCAGAAGGAATTTTGGATATCAGAAGGAATTCCTTCATGGAAAGGGAGGTTAAACACTGGAAAGGGCTGCCCAGGGAGGTGATGAAGTAATTGTCCCTCAAGGTGTTCAAAGAAGGACTGGACGTGGCACTCAGTGCTCTTGTCTGGTTGTGACAGGGTGGTGACAGTCACAGGTTGGACTCAATGACCTTGGAGATCCTTTCCAACCTAAATGATTCTGTGGTTGCATGACAGAGAGTAGTGACAAAGGTTTGGATCACTCCAGGAAACTGTGGTTCTCAATTTGGGGGTGAGGAGAAGCTGAGCACCTCTCTGAGAGGACAGATGATGGGGTGGCTTCCATTGCTGTCACCCACAGAGGAGTTTCCTACTTCTTATTCACAAAAAAAAAAAAAAAAAAAAAAAAAAGTGAAGAGAGCTCTGCTTTCTGCTGCCAGACATAATCACTAACTCCAAAACCTGAAAACAAACTCATACAGTCACTTGACACATGATCAAGGCTTTACATATCCACCAATGTGGGAAGAAAATGTACCCAAAAAATTCACTCGTTGTCACAGAAAGCTCATGTGTTAGTACCAAAGTGACTGTCGGAGTGCCTTTAATGACAGTTCACCTGCTCATAATTTCACAACAAGCAGACAGCTACGCTTCCTTTCCAGTTCAATCCAGTTTATCTCCTCTCCTCAATAGGGTGAATTTGCCATCCCCATGCACTTTGAACCAGTTTTATGATTTTATCTTCATGGCAACAAGCGTCGGCTTTGAGGAAGAGCACTTATTAACTAGAGACAGCGTCGTTTTCAAAGTGATTTATTTTATGAGAGTTTTGAAATAAATGATCAGTCAGTGATTGGCCATAGGGGAAAAGCATATAAAAGCTTACCACATGCACTGAACATACCATCTGGTATCCTTTAAAATCTAGCTTCAGGGTGGCTCAGCTAATTCTTCAGAGTGCTTGATGTTCACAGAGCACACTGAGGCATGAATTGAAAAGCGACTGACATCGCCCTGTAAGAATCAACACTGGAACTAAAGCCTAATATCTTATATCTCACTGTTCCAGTCCATCAGCAAGAGACTGGCATTTTCTTAATGAAAACTGACGTTACATTCCAGAATTTTAAACTTGATTAAAAAAAAACCAACCTTTTTTTTTCGAGTTGGATAGCAAAGTGATGCCTCCACTGTGTGCTGTTCCTCCTGACTGGCTGATGTAAAAGGGAGGTACAACAAAGATATTGTTATTGTTCCTTTGAATTTACTGTTCACGGCATGAACAGCCCTCCGGGTGTGATAAAGTTCCCTGCCTCTGATGCCTGTCACAACTCAAGATCTGGGCTATTGTCCCTGAAAAGTACTGAATCGGACAATTTCAGTATTGTCTGTTGGTCTTTTACCCCAAAACAAAGGCTGAGGCAGGCAATTATGCCCAATTTTGTCACTGAAAGACAAGAGAGATGCTGAAACCGGAGGGAGTTCAGCAGGGGCCACTGGCACAGCTGGGGGCCAGAGCATGAAGAAAGGCTGTGGAAATTGTATTTCTGAGCTGGGAGAGAGCACGGGAAGGAGCTCACGGCAGCCTCCAGCCATCCAGGCGGGTGGTACTGAGTGGGCAGAGGTACGTGCCAGGAGGACAAGCCACAAGTCCAGCAAGGGAAAGTCTGATGGGATGGAGGGAATAATGGCAGCACTCACAGGGGCTGTTTTTAGGGATGGAACATCCAGAGAGGTTGAGCAATCTCTGACTTTGGAGACACTCAGAACTCAGGCAGACAAGGTTCACAGCCATCCCTGTTTTGAGACAGAGGTTAGACCAGAGCTTCCTTCCAACCCAAATATTTACATGAAGCTGAGCTAAAAACAGAGTGGCCAACACTTGTAGCACACAGGCAGGGTGCAGGCCCTGCAATGCAGGCCTGTGCTGAAGAACTGCTCTCACATTATTACACCAAACAGCCTTTCTGAATAATTTAAATTCACCGTTTCACCCCAATGTTTCTTTCATTACATAATTTAGTGTGCAAAGTAACATCTTCCAATAGGATGTGGCCAGGGCTTGGTGTTAGCCCTTCCCAGGACCTATTCCTGGCACTTAGATGAATCAATTGAATGTGAATTCCACACTGGCACAGGCTGCCCAAAGAAGCTGCGGCTGCCCCATTCCTGGCAGTGTTCCAGGCCAAGTTGGACAGGGCTTGGAGCAACCTGGTCTAGTGGAAGGTGTCCCTGCCCATGGCATGGGCTTGGAACAAGATGAGCTTTAAGGTGCCTTCCAACTCAAACCATTCTGGGATTCATTTTACAGCCTTCAGCATATACACAAACACAGTTGAAGAGCTGCATTTGCCCAAGGAGGGGGAAAAAGTTCAAAAATTCATCATCCTTTTCTACTTCTACACATTGTGTGATCCTAATGTGAGGCTCAGTGAGGTTGGCTGGTGAGATTATTGATTAAAAGTGCTTTTGCAGTCCCAGTCTGATATTTAAAGTGAGACACCACCACTGTATGGCTGCATGTTTGCTCATTAATTAGGGTTTCTAACGACCAGATTGCTCAGGAAGAAACGTCAAGCTCTGGGACTCCTGCTGTCACCACTGGCAGCCCAGGACACGGCAGCAGCCGCCCACAGCGCTGCCCTTTGAAACGTGGAAAAGCAAAGGTGGCCTGAACACAGCCAGGAGGAGCATTGATTTCATTCTTATTTGCTCATTTCTCCCAGCGAGGCCACGCCGAAAGGCTGCTCCTACAGGAACTCCCAGTGATCGCTGGACTCGGAAAGGCAATTGTGAAAGAGCTGTGAAGTCAGCCCAAAATCTCCGTGACTTTTATTTAAATTCAGAGGACAGGTTGTCATGTCCTTATGGGATAGGGTCTATAGCAAATGCCCATTTAGTTTTGGTAGTAATTATTTAAGAAAATTAGTCAGTAAAAACATTGCAGTTTCATGCCTGTTATAGCTACCACAGAATTTCAGAATGGTTTGGGTTGGAAGGGACCTTAAAGACCATCTTGTTCCACCTCCTGCCATGGACAGGGAGACCTGCCACCATCCCAGGTTGCTCCAAGCTCTGTCCAGCCTGGCCTTGGACAATTCCAGGGATCCAGGGGCAGCCACAGCTCCTCTGGGCACCCTGTGCCAGGGCCTGCCCACCCTCACAGCCAGGAATTCCTTCCCAATCTCCCCTCCAGCCCCGCCCTCTGGCAGTGGAAGCCATTCCCTGTGTCCTGTCCCTCCATCCCTTGTCCCCAGTCCCTCTCCAGCTCTCCTGGAGCCCCTTCAGGCCCTGCAAGGGGCTCTGAGCTCTCCCTGGAGCCTTCTCCTCTCCAGGGGAGCACCCCCAGCTCTTCCAGTCCTGGAGCAGCACCTCCATGATTTCCTCTGGACTTGCTCCAGCAGCTCCACCTCCTGATTTTGGGGGCCCCAGAGCTGGACACAACACTCCAGTGGGGTCTCAGGAAAGTGGAGCAGAGGGGCAGATCCCCCCCTCTCCCTGCTGCTCACTCTCCCGGGAACACAGCCCAGGACAGGGGCGGTTTCTGGGCTGCCAGCACCCCGCTCCCGCTCCTGCTGCTGGATTTTCCCTGTTAGTTCAGAAACGGCCGAATCACGACCTTGAAAAGCACAAACAGATGCTCACTCCCAAGGGAAGGGCGCCAGCGGCCGGGTCGGCATGTGCTGGGCATCGCCCGTGCCCGCGTTCTGCTGAGTTTAACGGAATTCTCCGGGCACGGAAAGGCTCGGGATTAGTGCCATAGCTGGGAAGGGCAGGGCAGGGAACCGCTCCGTGTGCTTGGGCCCTGCCACGGGGCTGCGGACACGGGGGCACACAGGGAGAGGGCAAAGGGAAAACGCAGATGTCAGGTGCAGCTTTAGGTTTGAAAGGTGAAAATCGGATGATTTGGGATAACTTAAAGTGAAAATTTGGTGGCATTTTGTGCAAGATGAGGGGAAATCCCGGCCAGTGGTCATGGCCACAAGGCTGACAGAGCTCTCAGGAGCGCGGTGGAATTGTTGGAGCGGTCAGGATTGCCTTCAGACCTTCCCATTGGGCAAGAAGCAAATCGGAATTGGATTTTCAGAAGTCATATAGATCCAAGAGAAACAGCAGTTTATATGATTATTAATTACACTGTTTATATGATTGTTAATTACACTGTTAAACATGACGGGAGTTGTGCAGCTACTGCTGAAGTGTTTGTGCTGGCGGCTGTAGGTCTAAACGAATCAATGCTCTTGGAGCTTTTACTGGAACCATCAATGGCAATTTACCTTGTACACAGGAATAACATTTTAATTTCTTAGTAGTTAAATTGATTTTTTTTTTTTTACACTAAGAATATTTCTACTTTTTTCACGCTGAAGGGACAGAAAGTAAGCGGTTTGCTTTGTCGGTTTCTGCTGCAGGTCTTGAGCTGCACGGCGTAGATTTTGATTCACGGACGAGGGGGGCGACAAGTTTTAATTTCGAGACACAAGTTTAATTTTTTTTTTTTTTAATGAAAGCGGTAAAAATGCTGGTGGAATGGTGGTAGAACGCTGTTTAAGAGCAGCTCTGGGAGCCGCGGGGCCACCGAGCCGGGTCCCCTCAGGGGCCGCGCCCGCCCCTCAGGGGAGGCGGCACGTGACCGCGGGGCAAAGGCGGGGCCGCGCTCGCTGTCACGTGACCCCAACCCAGCCCGCGTGGTGATTATGGGCGGATTGGGGGCGTGGCCTAGTGGTCGATGGGCGCGGTTTATTATGCATATTTGTGGGCGGTGCCACGGCTGGGCGCGGCCGTAGGAGGGCGTGGCCTGTGACGCGCGCCGGGG
>VZRH01004827.1:195910-242536 GCA_013397555.1 Urocynchramus pylzowi | reverse complement strand
CGTTGTGCGGTCGTAGTTTAGTAACGAGCGCATCAATGAGCGCGGATTGCATTTCAGTGAGTTTGAGTTCGAGCTTGCTCTCTAAAGAAGGGCTCGGGAAAGGCGGTGTTTCGGAGTTGGTGAGAAGTTGGTTTATTACATTTTAACGGGTTTAAGGCAGCTGACGTACAGGGGAGGGCCAGCACCGCGTGGTGTCGGTGCTGCCCGCCCGACAGGTTTTGTTTCCGACGAAAAACTTGTTTCCAGGTGAATTCCGTGGAAAACGGTGCTGACCTGCTGGTCCTCAGCCTTCTGCCAGTGGTGTAAGGACAAAAGTAGCTGCTTTGTCTTTTGGAAACCAAAATGACACGCCCTGAAACTGCCCTTGCCGGGAGCTGTGGCGAGCAGGGGCTGAAGGATGAATTCGTGGTGAATATCAGGCCAGCCCTGGGGAGCATTTTGGGTGTTCTTGAAGCTTGAGTTCATTCAAGTGCGTCTTAACGGTGCCAGGTGTAAATGCTGAAATGGGATTTCTCTGGTTAGGAGCCTCTGCCGAGGAGCAGAAATATGTGTGTGTGTGTACAGCTGGGATGGGACACGTGGGTTTGGTGGCTTTTTGGGGGGTGGCACACCAAAACCCTGCAGTGAAGCTGTTTGATAGTCACTCCTCAGAGTCAGAGTGTTCCTTTCACCCACAACAATTGCAATAATTAAGCTGATAATGCTTGAGAGGAGAACAGAGGTTGCTCAGGAAAGCTGTGGCTGCCCCTGGATCCCTGGCAGTGTTCCAGGCCAGGCTGGACAGGGAAGGTGTCCCTGCCATGGCAGGGGGGGGATGGGATGAGCTTTAGGTCCTTTCCCCCCCAAACCACTCTGGGATTCTGTGATGTGAGGCTCTGTAGCTCTCAAGATAATTTAGAGGCACCTCTGAAAGATCCGTTTGAATCATTCCAAGCTGCTGGACTAACAGATCTTTTTCAGGATTCCCAGGGCTGGCTGGTGTGGACAGGAGGGATCTTTGGCAGGGGACACTCTGTTGTGGCCTGTTTTGTGTCACAGCTGGCACTCAAACCTGCCAGCCCAGTCTGGGGCCATCTGCTGGGGCTGGGGACCAGCTCTGTGCTGGGTGGGGAGGCAGCTGAATGGCCTGGTGAGGGTGAGGAGCTGGCACAGATCACAGATCCTTATGGCTTTGTGTTTTGCAGCTCTTGGAAACTGCCAGCTCCTCTTTTTGAAGAATTATTTCCTTTTTGGTAGTTGACAGTTTATAACAAATGCCACCATTTGGTTGTCGGTCTTGAAGACATCTGTCTTGAAAATCTGAAAACTGACTTTTGTCATTTTTTCATTTGTAACAGACAGGGAAAGGGGCAGAAATATCCCCAAACCTCTCACAGCCACTGATGATGTAGCTGTTGGTTTAGTTTGTCAGTTAACTTTGTTTTCCCAATGGGTAAATACCCAGGGCACACCAAATAATTTTATGTTGTGTGAGCACTTAAGGATGGGAAAGAGGCCAGAGGAGGTCACCAAGATCAGAGGGCTGCAGCAGCTCTCCTGTGAGGAAAGGCTGAGAGAGTTGGGATGGTTCATCCTGGAGAAGAGGAGGCTTTGGGGTGATCTAACTGTGGCCTTCCAGTGCCTGAAGAGACTCTGCAAGAAAGATGGAGTGACAAAAAGAGCATGGAGTGACAGGGCACAGGGAATGGCTTCCCACTGCCAGAGGGCAGGGCTGGATGGGAGACTGGGAAAGAATTCTTCCCTGTGGGGGTGGGGAGGCCCAGGGTGCCCAGAGAAGCTGTGGCTGCCCCTGGATCCCAGGAGAGTGAGCAGCAGGGAGAGGGGGGGATCTGCCCCTCTGCTCCAGTTTCCTGAGACCCCACTGGAGTGTTGTGTCCAGCTCTGGGGCCCCCAAAATCAGGAGGTGGAGCTGCTGGAGCAAGTCCAGAGGAAACCATGGAGGTGCTGCAAGGGCTGGAGCCAGGCTGGAAGAGCTGGGGATGCTCACCTGGAGAGGAGAAGGCTCCAGGGAGAGCTCAGAGCCCCTTGCAGGGCCTGGAGGGGCTCCAGGAGATCTGGAGAGGGACTGGGGACAAGGGATGGAGGGACAGGACACAGGGAATGGCTTCCACTGCCAGAGGACAGGGCTGGAGGGGAGATTGGGAAGGAATTCCTGGCTGTGAGGGTGGGCAGGCCCTGGCACAGGGTGCCCAGAGCAGCTGTGGCTGTCCCTGGATCCCTGGGAGTGGATGGGCCTTGGAGCAGCCTGGGACAGTGGAGGAAGGTGTCCCTGCCCATGGCAGGGAGTGGAACAAAATGAGCTTTAAGGTCCCTTCCAACCCAAACCGTTCTGGGATTCTCTAAAGGCCCACTCTGAAGTGTTGATATTTAACGCCTGAAGCTGCAGAAATTTGCATATCTTAGAAAACATTTAGGAGCCGTCAAAGACTTGGTGTCTCTTCCATTTTCTCCTGTGTGTGCTATGTTGGGTAGTTCCACTTATGTGGGCAGAAATCCTGTTGTGGATGAGGTGATGCTGGCAGGAATTAGTCATGTTAGAGTGACAAAGGAACCTCTCTGCCGAGGCAGCCGTGCCACCCAGTGGAAATGCAGCTCAGCCTGTTGCATATCCACAAAACCTTTTTCTGTGGTTGAAAGATGATCATGGAGACAGGAACTAAATCTGGCACATCAAGTGTTGGAATAATGTCATACAACTCAAAAAAAAAAAAATAGGAAAGGAGTTGATGCTTAGTTTTGGGTAAGGAAAAAAAAAGCTTTGGATGGCTCTTCCTGATGAGGGTCTGTAAGGACTGATGGTGGATAAAAGCCAGGAAAGGCAAAAGCATGGGAAAAATTGCTACTACACCCATAGTTTCAGTGAGATGGATGCAGTCCAAGAGGGTTTGGAGCTGAAGCAACCAGCGTGGGGCTGGTTTGTTGTGGAAGCTGTTCAGTAGGATGGATTTAGCACACGTAGCACCAGGCTGCCAGAAACAGGCGATTCACAGCCCTCCCTGAGAGTCCCCCCGTGGTTGTGGAGGCTCTTGGAAGAACTCTCCTGCCAGAGCTGGGTTGGAATTGTGCTTCCCAGCCTTTCTCTCTTCCCAGTGCAGCCTCACTCATCTCACCTGGCTGCTGGTCATCTCTGGGAGCAGCTCATGGATGGGATATCCAGGAGGCCTTGGCCTGTGGCCTGAAGGTTTTGCAGGTGCAATTTCCAGGCAGGTGCAGTGAGGTCCTTCCTGCCTCTCAGGGCTCTTCAGGATAAAGGGTGAGAGGAACTCAGCTCCTGGCAGCCTTTTTTTTGCAGGCATTGATCATCTCTCTCCATCCCTCACTTCCCTTCGGTGCTGAGGGTGCTGCCCTGAGCAGCAGAGCTGCAGCTGGCAGGCTCTGGGCTTCTGGGAAGCCAGAGATGTTTCCAGGGGCGTTGGCCTTCAGCAAACAAAGGGAATCTTATCTTACAGCACAGTGCATGCTAGCAGGACTTCACTCTGAATGCTGCCAGCTCTGGTGTCTTCCTGCTCCCTGCCAAGTGACTTGTTCAGCTCCTGAACCCTCCTTCCATTTGTTCTGTCTTCATCCCAACTGCAGGGAAGGTAATTTGGAGTAGAGTTTGAAAGTGGCAGAATGAATGTCTGTTACATGGATGGGTTTCTCTGCTGATAGCAGTGCTTGTGCACCAGGAGAGCTTCAAGAGATAATTGGTTAATTCTAATGACTCTAAAAATCCCATCAAGTGGGGTTTTTTCAGAGGTTTTTTTCAGGTTTTTATCAAACCCACCATTCAGACTGTTGGTTTTTTTTTTTTTTTTTTTTTTTTTTTTTTTTTTTTTTTTTCCCTAAAACCTTGAGCCCGTGTGTGACCTGGAGGGACTTTAAAATTTAGTTACTTGGAGGTCTTCTGTCTGACACTGCCTCTGAGTCTGATTGGTGAGCATGTGAATGCCTTGGGCAATAATTGTAATAATATAATTGATATTCCTTTAAGGTTTTGACTGAAATTCTTTAACTAGTGTGGAACAACCTGAATGGAATATAGATTCCAGATTTAAGTACAGATGAGTTCATAAGCTGTCTGAATGTTAAGGGTAATTTCAGTTTCTTTTTTATGAAATGAAGGTGGCAGCACCCAGATTAAATGTCTGTTTAAAAAACATCCCTGAAATAGGGCATCCTTTCTGCAAGAGGATCCTTGACATGCTTGGCATAGGCTCAGTTATCCCAAATGTTGCCAACAAATGTTGCTCTTGTCTGCTTGCCAAAGTAAAAAAGCCACTAAATCTCATTATAAGTTATGCTTAAATACTTTTTTCTTCTTTTTTTTTCTTTTCTTCATAAATTGTGCAGCAGAATTGTTCTCTTCATTTTCATGGCACAGAAATATTTGGGAATGATCTGCTAACAAATATTGGGGATATCAGTTGATATTTGGGAAGCAGGCCTGTTTCAGCTGTGTTCACCCACTGCTTGACTTGAATTTACTCCTCTCTGACACTTTTGTGACAGATCACAGGATTTTCTTCTGAGTTCTCCTTTAGTTTCATTTCTTCTCTTCCTTCTCTCCCTCGCAGCAAATGTTCCAACTTCTTCTGTGGACTATTTTCAGTCTGTTGTAGATTTGGTTTTCAGTTGGTCTTATCCCATCTCTCCATCTGCCCAAAGAAATGAGGATTCTCTTGACCTATTTTGGTGATTTTTTTTTAATAACCTGATTATGATGATGATGGTTATTATTATTATCTGTGCACTTTTGTAAAAGTTTTTTTGTACTTGTCTGTATATTAATTTTTGTTTTGCTTTATTTTTGGGGTTATATTCAATAACTTCTCTGTCCATGGAGGTAAATTGAGCTACCACCAAAAAGCACCTGCCAACTTAATATTATTGAGTGTGGTTAATTGCAAAAATTAATGAATTCTTAGCAGAAGAGGTATTTCTTGAAGAGAAATTGAGTTTGTGGTAGATATGTCTCAGACAGCTGAGCTGTTAATAACAGGAGCAGAAACCACTTCCCTGATGTAGTTCACTTGGTTTCCTCAATTTTAAACAAATAGTCCTTGATCTGAAATGTTCCTCATCTGAGACAGAGAATCCTTACTTGAAAGAACTACTGCTGTTATAAATTAATACTGGAGTTTTAGCAAACCTTTGTGCAATTAGGCACTGAATTCCATCAACTTTGTAGATACATATTTCTTAAAAGGTTTATTTAAATTACTAGCTGTTTCTTGACAGGTTTATTTCAATTACTAGGTATTTTTGGAAAGGTTTATTTAAATTACAAGGTATTTCTTAAAAGGGTTGTTTAAATTATTAGGTGTAACTTGAAAAGTTCACTGTGTTTCCACAGAGGTCTGAGTTGTTCCATGTGGTCATAAATAACTTGGGAAAGGAGATGAGCAGTGTCTTGTTGATACAAAGCCATTCAGGAAAGTAAAGATTAGGTAATAAATTGGCAGAAATAATTCAATGGCAATAAATCTGCTGTGATTCAGAGTAGATAAATGTAGAGTGGTGCATATAATTTCACATATAAAATGCTGGGCTGACCCTTGACACTGAAGAGTGAAATATTGCCACAGAAGTGTCAGTTCCATAGGGATCTAAAAGCAGCTGAAAAATGAAGAAGTATTAGGAAGGAAATAGAAGACAAACCAGAGCATAATTATGATACTGTATAAATCAATGCTTATCCCACATCTTCAATTCTCTGTGGTTCTTTCTTGTCATTCATCCCAAAAGATACAAAAGACTTGGAAAAGCTTCAAATTGAGGCAGGGAGAAAAATCAAAGGTAGGGAAGAGCTGCTGCACAAGGGTCAGGGGAATAAGCTGGAGCTCAGCCTGGAGAAGGGAGAGATGAAAGAAAATGGTAAAAATCTGTAGGATAATGATCAGCATGGGCAGGGTGGGTAAGAATAGACTTGCTGATTTCCTCAGCTACAAGAATGGAGGAGCTACAAGTAAGAGTAGTAAAATCCAGGTTTAGAACAAAAAAATGAGGTGGCTTTTGTGCAGCAAATAGCAGCCTGTGGATTGCCTTGCCAGTGGGTGTTGTAGGAACAGCTCTGAAGTGGGCAAATGAGACATCCCCTCATCTAAGTGAGGTAACTGGATGTGTTTGTGGAAAAGGAATTATTTGAGGGTTATTGCTCCATGGAAATTGTCTACAGCTTAGGAGTCATTGAAGTGTTGGGGTGAGTGTCATTCCTGTCCCTGTTCTTCTCCAGTGGTCATTGTTGAGGTAAAATGGGGTGCTGAGCTAAGTGGCTCCTTGTCTGATCCAGAACTGTCCTGAGGTCTGGAGATTGTGTAGTTAGTAACAAACTTACAATGCAGATTCAGAGCAGACTGTATAAATAACATAATGTAAATAATGTGAGTATATATTAACCTAAGGGAGCATATAAACCTGTTTGATCTGGGCTTTCTGTACAAACCTCCATCCCTGAGACCATTCTCTGTCTTAAAGTCAGTTCTTCACCATCAACAAGGGGAATACAAGGATTGTGTTTTGTGGGAACCAACTTTGCAGTGGTATTTATACTTTTGACTTGTCTTTTACATTTTTCCTGCTCTTATGTTCCTTTCTGGCTCTTACACTGTCCCCTAAAACTTTTTGGCTGCTCTTGGTAATCTTTTTAACAGCTCCTCACCTCTGGTTGTGTGTTTATTTGTCTCATTGGTCCCTATTTTTTGGTGCCTATTTATTTGGAAGTGTGGAGAGGTTGGAAGTTGGATACATATTAGTGACACCTCTGCAGTCAGTTACTGGAGTTGGGGAATGTAAATAAAAGCATCCTCTGCCCTTGGTGTTGTTATTTATTCTGAAATAATTGGAGGATAAACCATCAGCAAGCTATAGTTCTTTTATTTCTGGCAATAAGATCTGTGTGATTCCAGCTCTGAGGTCCCCAAGGTCAGAAGGACGTGGACCTGTTGGGACAAGTGCAGAGATGCTCCAAGGGCTGGAGCCAGGCTGGGAGAGCTGGGGGTGCTCACCTGGAGAGGAGAAGGCTCCAGGGAGAGCTCAGAGCCCCTTGCAGGGCCTGGAGGGGCTCCAGGAGAGCTGGAGAGGGACTGGGGACAAGGGATGGAGGGACAGGACACAGGGAATGGCTCCCACTGCCAGAGGGCAGGGCTGGAGGGGAGATTGGGGAGAATTTAGAGGGTGGAGAGGCCCTGGCACAGGGTGCCCAGAGGAGCTGTGGCTGCCCCTGGATCCCTGGAAGTGTCCAAGGCCAGTTTGGATGGTCTTGGAGCAACCTGGGATGGTGGCAGGTGTCCCTGCCATGGCAGGGGGGTGTAACTGGGTGATCCTTAATGTCCCTTCCAACCCAAACCATTCCATGATTCTCTGATTTAATCATGTTTTGGTTTACAGGTGTTGACTTCACCCACAAGAATCCTCCTCTAGTTTTCCAAATCCCAGTTTAGAAAACACCTGGAATCCTTCCCAGGCATCCCTGTCTGGGCAGGCTCCATATGAATGCTTAAAATATTTTTTGCTATTGCAATGTGACCCATTTACATCCTGTGTCACACCTGTCTGAGAGGAGGCAGGTGGAGGCTCAGGGCTTTCCTTTTCATGGGAACTTTATCCAGAGAAAGGTGTTTGGGTCACTCTGTGAGCACAGGGAGGCAGCTGGGACAGCAATAAATCCAGGGCTGAAACACAAAGAGTAAATTTACTCCCATGATCTCACTAGCTGGGGATCCCCAAAGCAGCACCTGGCACAGGTGTCCACGAGCACTGATCTCCCTGGTCCCTGCTCCAGGAGCTGGTGTGGGCCACAGGCTCTGGAACCAAGGCACCAAGAGCTGCTGCTGGCTCAGCCCCTGCTGTGCTCTGGATGAGACAAATATAAATGTCTCGTTTAGTCTTGCTTAAAAATACCTTTATTATTTTCAACAAATTTCACTTTATCTTACCTTACTTTTCAGCACAATGTCTGGAACTGATGATTTTTCGGTAAGTAACAGTTTTTCTTTCCTGAAGATCAGCCAGTTGTGTTGATTATTCCAAAAGCTGACATAGTTTTTTTGAAGGAAAAGGGGAGCTGACAGCTGAGAGATGTCCTCTGTGTCGCAGTCGTGGTGTTTTCCTTTTGGGTAGATGTAGCAATCCCTGGACTAAACATCGGAAGCTGCTGGGTGCCTCGTGGGTTCTCTGCTGTGACATTAACAAAGGAGCTGTGCTTTCATGGCATCAGGATAGTTGTGATGGAAATCTAGGGAAATCTTTTCGGGTTTGTGCTGCAGCTGCCTGTCGTTCCGTGTGGTGGGTCGCCTTTTATCTCTGGCTTTTTAACTGCGGCCTGTCAGGACGCCTGTGCTGCCTTAGTGATAGGAGCTGCACAAAAATGAATGTAATCGTCTCTGTGCAGCCACCGAGAGCTCTTCTCCTCCCTCCCTCCCTCCCTCCCTCCCTCCGCAGCTGGGCTGTAGCCACGTGGTGGGGGGATGCCTGCAGCCGGGAATTCCGGCCGCACATTCCGTTCTCACCGGCGCTTTGTCTTTCAGTTGGCAGATGCTTTACCAGACCAATCGCCTGCTAAAACCTCCAAAGTGAGCAGCAGCAAGCCTGGCCAGCAGCCCGGGCAGCCTCCGCAGGGCTGGCCGGCTTCCAACCCTTGGAATAACCCCAGCGCCCCCCCTATGACTCCAACGGGACTGCCACCGAACACATCGGCTTCCAGCGTGCCCTTCGGACCTCCTCCCACGGGAATGTATCCTTCAATGCCCCCGGGACCGCCTGCTCCATTTCCTCCTCCTCCTACTGGACCCTCCTGCCCTCCTCCTGGTGGTCCATATCCACCCCCAACTGTGCCAGGTCCTGTCCCACCAGGGCAGTATCCTCCACCAAATATGCCCTTTCCAGAGCTTCCACGACCTTACGGAGGTCCAACAGAGCCAGCTGCGCCTCCTGCTCCTGTTGGGCCATGGGGATCCATGCCCTCTGGAGCATGGGGACCAACAATGGGAGGGCAGTATCCTGCTCCCAGCATGCCATATCCACCCCCAGGGCCATATTCCGCTCCTACCCAGACTCCAGGGGCTGCGCCGACGGTACCGTGGGGGACGGTCCCGCCTGGAACGTGGGGGCCGTCACCGCCCGGGCCCTTCCCTCCACCCACAGGATCTTACCCAGCTCCAGGACTATATCCTACGCCCCCTAATCCTTTTCAAGTGCCATCTGGTCCTGCTGGTGCTCCATCAATGCCTGGTGGTCCCCATGTGAGTATTTCATTTTGATCTCAGATTACTCTGAGGTGTTTCACTTTTAAGTGGGGAAATTCAGTAGCGTAAAACCTGTTAGCGCAGGGAAGGAGTTTGAGCACTCCTCAAGTTTTATTCCTCAAGTCAGTGGGATAGAAGCAACTTGTTAAATATTAAATATACCAGAATGGCTAAATTATGTAAAATTGGAGCATGTCTCACATTACAGTGCTCTTCCACTGCTTGGAAAGACTCTGAAAGCCAAAAAAGGAGGGAAATGTAATAATTCCGAAAGAGAAAATATTCTAATCTCTTTAATCAAGAGAGATTGCTGATAGAGCAATGGGGAGGGAATAACAAAATACAGGGATGAATTTGTGATTAATTAACAATATTTGTAACTGTGGTTGAACTGCTGTGTGAACAGCCTGTATTGACCATAACTTATTGTCTCTTGCAGCCTTACCGCTGAATACGTTCTGGGCAACAAAATACTGTAGTTTTCCACCTTCATCCACTACTTACAGAGATTTTTACAGTTTTTGTTTCAGTAATGTATGGGGCTATGAAGAATATTGCCTCTTGTATGTGCATTTGAGGTGTGAAGGAGCAGTTTACATCAATTTACCTTGCTCATATGCTGGCATAATTATTTGGTTTAATCAAGTGAAATACGAAGAGAAGAAATCAACTAACACACCTGTGGTTCTTATGTTGGCAAGTATTGGAAAAACAGGAGTTGCCATGTAAGGATTATAAAGAATCAGGCCCACGGAATTAAAAAAAGCTAATTCTTAAATTTCCATTAATGCTTTAAGTCTCGTTGCCAGACTCCTGCTGGTCATTGAACGGATGGATAGTCATATTTTGTCTATTTTCAGGTTATTCTAAAAAGTCAATAGAGAAAGTGTTTCAACATTTTAGTCAAGAAACCTAATTTTTGAACGTGCTACAGTAACTCAAACTAACAAGACAGAGCATGTGAACTCGAAGGTTTTCTCAGCATTTTGTACATACTCAAACCAATCGCTCGGTCTGCGACTACGGAGGAGAAGAGCCCCGTTTGGAAGCCTTGGTGTGACTTGGCAGCACACTGTTGGTGTTCACAAACAGGCATTCCTGTGCAAGTGAAATAACCTGGATGTGCAGTTAACTTTGAATCAGCAAAATGTGAGTTTTATGCATGCAAATGAGGACATCCTGTTGCCAGTTCTCATTCTGTGGTGGTTGGAAGTTTGGCTTGGTCTGTGTAAAGAGAAACTGATCCCCACGTAGGTACTTCCCTATTTCTGACCTGGGTTCTAGTCATTTCAAATTTGACTTGGCTGCTGGGTTGTGTAAACCTGGCAGACTTTTTCAGAGTCCCTGGAAACTGAACTTGAGCTTAAACCCAACCTGAGCATTCCCTTCCCAGCAGTTTTTGGCACAGTTGTGTCACGACGGAGATCCTCGTTGCCGCGGTCGGGCGCGAGGGGCTCCCGTTTGCTGTCCCTGGGAGCAGCCCCTGCTCCCAGCTGGGTGTCTGCATACCTCATGGAGTAGGAGGAATCTGGGAGAAATTGAATGTCAGGAAGCCTGTGCACTGCTGTGCAGCTGCCTCTCCCAAGGGGCACTGCCCTGAGCTTTCGTGTTCTTGCCATATCTGTGCCAAGCACATGGAGGGGTTTGCTGAGACACAGCCACGTCTCTTGGTGGTACTTCATGGCCTACACTTGGACCACGGACAGTTTGTTTCCTCCCCAGCTGGAGTTCTCCTGACTTAGCCTCTGTGGGTAGAATTAGGAACAGATTTTGCTTCACATGGTAGCTCATTAGGGAGTCTTTGTATCATGGAACTGTGAACACGAGTTAATTCTCTTCCAGTACTTTGGTGGCTTCTGCACGCATGTGATGGACACTAAAAGCACAGGGGGTGACCTGGTGGTGATGCTCCTTGGTAGTCCATAGCCTTTATGGCAAAGTCCTACAGTATTTTTGCAGGAGAAAGCAGCCAGCTGAGCTGTGGCTGCTTTAATCCAACGTCATGAAAGCTGGTAGCAAAGGAATGTCTATTTTTTCTTTTAGGAAGACAATACTGGAGCAGAACAAAAATACTTTTAACATTTGAACTTCAACCCCAGCGACTTAACCCTTGGAATAAGAGCCAAAAGTGCAAGTCTTCACTAACCTTAAAAAAAACCCCAGTTGCCCCCCAAGCACACTTGGCAAGACTAATTAAAAATTAACATAAGCAACATTGACTGCATTTGCTTAAGTGCTTTTTTGATACCTGCAGCCTTAGACTGTAAATCATTGTAATGAAAAAACATTTATTCCAAATGAATGGATCATGCAGTAGCAGCCCTCCAGTTGGAATTGCACTGGCCATATGTCTCTGCAGGGAATGGGAAGAAGTAGGAAAGGATAAAGCAAAAGTAGCAAGTAATGATTTTTGGAAAGGGGTTTTGTAAAAGTAACTAGACTTCTAGGTTCTTCCTGAAATAGGCAGGATTTATTACTGGAACATTTAGGCTAAAATTCAATATATATGGGATGTTTTTCAATGTATATTCGTATTTCTTGAGGTCATGAAAACTGTTTCATAACCCCTTTGTTTTTGTGAGCAGAGTTCTTTGCATAGCAGTGAAAAGGGTATTCCTGTTAATCTATTGTGTAAAAACTCAAGGTGTCACTATATACCGTGTAGTAACTTTATCACATGTTATGTCAAGTGTGAGCAACTTCTGGCCTGAAGCTTTTGCAATGGAATTTGTACATTTCTATGCATCATTTTGAGTTCAATTGCTGAGGAGTTCGTTTTGACTTGTGCTTTGAGGTTGACATACTGCATTTGTTTACAATACGAAATATAAGCAATCACATCTTTAAAGTATAGATTATCACCTGCTGCTGTATTTTCTTTAGATGAAACAAATATTGCTGTATGATAGTGAGAAGCTATAAATACAGGATTTGATATTTTTTTGAAAATGCTGTCACTTTTGTATAAGATTAGACATTAAACGTATTTTCAAGACTGTTGTGTTCACTGTTTTTCAATTCCTGCTTTTGACATGCCTGTGTAGACTTTTGCCTTGAATGAATAGTAAAAATAGGACATCCTTGATTTGCAAAGCCTGAATATAAAATCAGAATTACTTGACTTCTGTGAGTGTTTTTCCTCTTCCTTTTGTGATATTTGCAGCCTGTACATAAGGGATATTAAATGTGGATGTGACCATGGCTCTGGTGTAGCATGTCAGCCCCAGGTACTGCCTGTGCACAAATCCCTTGGTAACTGGGAGAGAAAAGATCCCATCTTGCTCATTCCAGAGGAGGAGTGGGACTGGTTTTTACCTGTGAAGAGTTGTGTGTGTGTTTTCCCTGCCTCTGAACAATTCCTGTGCTAGATTGACACACGTGGGTGTGGTAAGTGACCCCCAAACCACTGTTCCTACACACTTCCCAGGAGTTTGATGGGATAAAGTGAATAACAGAAACTCCAGGGCTTGGCATCAGTGTGAACTACTAAATTTGGGCATCACTTGTGGCTGCATTTCCATGTATTGGCTTGCAGAGCAGTTCACAGTGAGCTGCCCAGTGCTGCTGCCTTGGTTCACACCTTCACCCTTCAGGGAAGGTAAAAATGGCAGCAGTGAACAGGAAATAATAGAAACAAAATTATTTATCCACCTTAAGGCATGAGAAAAGCTCTTTTTAGGCCATGGTCCAAAAATAATCCTTCCATCTGTTAATAGAGCAGTGGAGTGTGTGGGCAGTGCTTTGTCCTGACTGTTCAGCTGTGGCTCTGTCCCTTCCTCTGGATTTCTCAAATGAATTCTGTCTGCAGCTCCAGTGCAGCAGTAGGGACATGGCCATGCAGACCCAATTGTGTTAATTGCTGCCCTGCAGACCCAAAAACTTCACTTGAATGTTTCTGAGGGACCATGTCCTGTGAGAGGGAGCTGGGAAAGGGGCTCAGCCTGGAGAAGAGGAGGCTCAGGGGGGATCTTGTGGCTCTGCACAGCTCCCTGGGTGCAGTCTCGGGCTCGCTCCCAGGGAGCAAGGACAGGAGGAGAGGGAATTAAACTGCACCAGGGGAGGGTTAGACTGGATGTTGGAGAAAATTTCCTCCTGGAAAGAATGGTCCAGCCCTGGGAAATGGTGGAGTCCCTGTCCCTGGAGGGATTTAAAAGCCATGTGGATGTGGCACTTGGGGACAGGGGTCAGTGGTGGCCTTGGCAGTGCTGGGGGAATGGTTGGGCTTGATCTTGGAGGGCTTCTCCAACCTGAAGGATTCAGTGGCTCTTAGTGGTGTTTATGTAATCCTTGTGAGAGGAGTAGAAGCTGTTCAGGGGTGTTACAGAGCGCTCAGGCAGGGTTCACCCCGCTGTGCACGTGTCAGTTCTGCTCCACTCCTGTGAAGGAAGGTGCCCAAACCCCTGTGGGTGAGCCCAGATGCAGTGCTGTGCCCAGCCAGTCCAAACTGTCCCGAGAGAGAGAGAGATGGTGATCACAGGGTGGTTTGGGTTGGAAGGGCCTTAAAAACCATCTCATTCCACCCCTTCCACCTTGACAGGAAGGGTGGCCTGGGCCTTGGTGCAGTGAGAGCCCTTTGGCACCTGTGGAAGGATGAAATGTTCCATGAATATTTTTATTAATATTGCCTGCCCTCTTTCTTAAGTTAAGCTCAGAATTCCAGTTGTTAGAGGGCAATTCCATGCACACCAAACAGCCACTATTCACCAGGCACTGGTGTCTGAGTGTCAGTTGGGAAATGAATGAAAATTCAGCTTTCACCAGAGCTTCCACCAACTCATCCATGCAGCAGGGATAACTGCCAGTGTCCCAGCAGGGTGTGCTCATCCCAGACACAGCCCAGGAGGGGCCTTGGACCCTGGTGTGTCCCTGGGTGGGTGCTGCAGGTGTTTGTGCCATGCAGGGCAGTGAGCTCTGCACCCACAGCCACCCATCCCTGGGTGTCCTGTGGCAGCCAGGGCTGTGCCCTGGAGAGGGGTGGTGGCTCCACTCGTGGGATGCTGCCCTGTTTCACTCACTGCTGGCCCAGGTTCCCAGTTCCAGGGTTGGTGTAGTGGGATGAGCTACTGTAACTTTTCCTCTGCTCTCACAGGTCAGTGGAATGAGTTAACTAAAAATGCCAGCTGATAACAGAGAGGGAACATATTTTTGGTCACTCTTGCCTGCAGAATCTCTCAGGTTTGCTGGAAGCAGGTTGCCCACAGAAGCTGTAGCTGCCCCATCTCTGGAGTTGTCCAAGGCCGGGTTGGATGGGGATTGGAACAACTTGGTCTAGTGGGGGGTGTCCCTGCTCATGGCAGGACATGGAATTGGATCATCTCTAAGGTCTCTCCCAACCCAAACCATGCAGGGATTCTGTGATACTTTTGTTTCAGAGATTCCCTGGTTGGTCGGGTTGTCCTGTTCGATGACAATGGGACTTTGTGTCATCCCTGAGCAGCAGATCATGAGCTGTGATGCACTTCCAGGTTACACCCAGGTAAGTGACCAGGGGAGTCAGTGCAGCAGCAGCAGGAACAGTTCTGCTCCCTGTTATCACTTTCCAAAGGGAACCCTCCCTGTTAAATGAGAGACAGAGATAAGATCACAGTGCCTGTGCTCCTGTCCTCTTCCCAGTTTTCTCATGACAAGACAGGGAAGGGCTGTGTTGAGCAGCCCTTGGCACACCTCGGGTTTCATTTCAGGTCCTCCTCCTGCTGGCTGTGCAAGATCTTACCTGCTCTTGCACATTCATGTTCTTGTGATTAGGGGAGGGAATTCCTGTAGCAATTAACCCCTAAACTCCTGCATCAGCTCAGTTTCATTCCAAGTGAGAACTGGGAACCTCCCAGTGTCCCTTCCCACCAGAATCCCACATCACTCTTAGAAAGTAGTGCTGGTTTATGCCTGTTAAAAGCAAATATGGAATTTATCCATTCTTGAAATAAATTCAGAACATGACAAAAGACACTGGATTTCATTTGGGAATTCCTGGGCTTGGCGTGAGTGGGGAATGGCATGGAGCTGTGCCAGGGTGGGTTTAGGTTGGATATCAGGGAAAGGTGCTGGCACTGCCCAGGCTCCCCAGGGAGTGGGAACAGCCCCGAGGCTGCCAGAGCTCCAGGAGTGTTTGGACAACACTCCCAGGGATGCCCAGGGTGGGATTGTTGGGGTGTCTGGGCAGGGCCAGGAGCTGGACCCAGTGATCCTTGTGGGTCCCTTCCCACTCAGGATAGGCTGTGACCCCTCTGGCTCATGAATGCAGTGTTGTCCTGGGGTAGATCCATGCTGAGATCCCTAGCAGTGTGTGCTGACAAGGGTGTTTTGTCAGAATATTCCACTTTTCTGAGCTGTTAAAGGATCGTGAAAAGTAACCCTGTGCTGTGGTGCCTTTTCAAAGGGACGTGCTTCATTTGCACAATGTGAAATCTTCACATTCCAGTGCTTTGTGTGACAGAAATGGTTCAGAGGGGTTGTTTCCAATTTGCCTGTGTTCCCTTCTGTTACAGGCAACACCCTCCAGCAAAGAGAAGGTGGCAGAATATCACAATTTAAATTCACTTAAAGTGGGGAAAATTACTGCTTTACTACCCTGGTGCTGCTCTCCCTGCGTGCCAAGCTCTGTAAAGCCAGGCTTTGCTGGCACTCCTCAAGGAGGGAATTGTTGATCTTGAAAATTTTTTAATTGAGGTACTTCAAAGTCTCATCAGCTTCCACACCAGACTTTCATTTCTGCATTTCTGCCCGGATTCTGTCCTGTTTTCCCCTCAGAAAGCAACACCTCATCGACCTGGAATACTGGGCTGATCACATTCATGGCTCTGTGCTGCCACTGTCACCAGCCTTGTCTTGATGCTCCTCTCCTGGGGCTCTGTCCTGGCTGGCAGAGTAGGGAGCTGCTAAAAGGAGAGTGGGAGTGGAGCCACATCAAGCAAAAACTGCTCTGAGTGGATAAAAAAAATATATAAGGTGTTGGAAAAACGAGCTTTTGAGTGTTGTGTGAAAGCAAAGCACGATGAGGATCCTCTGGATTTTGCTCTCTGTGCTGGTAGCTGCCCCTCCACCATCCTGCTCATCACCAGAGGGCTCTGCTGCTGCTCCACCTGCCCTGCAAAGCCTCTGGGAGAGGTGGCTGTGTCTGCTATTGATTATTTTTAACACTGAACTTGATAAAAAAATAGTAAAGCCAACATTTTAGTGGCATTTGGTGCTGCTGGGAGAGGTTGTTAGAACCTGCACCTTGCACATTGCCTGAGCTCTGGCTGCTGCAGGAAGAACACAAACACAGGAGGTTTAAATCTGGGCCCTGCTTTGTGTAAGGGCTCACAGCAGGATGGATTTCTGTGCTCTGCAAAAATCTAGTGCTGGAAAGAAGGAAAAGGACTCCTCCAAAGCTCTTCCCTTTCCCTCTCCTCTGGTTTCCTGAGATCTGGTGAAAAAACATCCACTGAGGTTGGATTTGGTCATCCTAAAGGTGTTTCCCAGCCTTGAAGATTCTGTGATTGCTGTGTAATAAAGTTGGTTTGAACTCTTCAGAGTGGTTGGTGCTGCTGCTTTAACTCTGTATCATTAAAACTCTTCAGAGTGGTTGGTGCTGAGGCTTTCTGCTGGGTGAGGCTGGGCTGTCCTGGCTTTCTTTGCCCTTCATGTTTTTCCCAACCCCATGTGCTCAGTGTGGTGTCACACAGGGATTTCACTCTCCTTATGGAGCATCTGTCCCGAGACAAGAGGGGTTTTCCCTGCCCTCAGTGAGGATTGCCATGATCTGATGAAATCCCTTCCTTCAGCACAGCACTGTTCCTCTCAGCTTCTTAGGCTGGAGTGGTTTCTGGAGGGGTTGGCTGGGCAAGCACAGAGGGTGGGCAAGAAAAGCACCAAGGTTTTGGATTTTGATGGCAATGAGCCACGGGGGTCTTTGACCCCATCTGCACCAGCATTTGGGGTCACTGCAGACATTTCTCCTGCAGTTATTTAATCATTTTTGCATGAAGGATGCTCCATAAGGGCCCCTGGGCACCAGGCTGCAGAGGAGGATGGGATTTCTATCAAGTTCAAAGCCAGGGGGAGTGTGAGGACTTTCGTAAAATCTCTGCTGACACAAATTGCTACAAGACTCATTTAACACTTGAAAAGCAACTTATGCTCAGATCTGAATGTCAGCCTCAAAGTGCTTCTCATTTCCTCATCTTTAATCATAGAAAAGCTTCAAGCCTTAGCAGGGTTTTGCTCATCTACAGCCTCAGCATGAGAAGCTGGGTGAAGATTTTTGGGGTGGACTTGCAGCTCTCCTGGTGCTGCCAGAGCAGGAGAGGACTGGGTGAGCTGTAGTTTGGTGTTGTCCAGGAGGAGGAAGAAGCTTCAAAGGCAGGAATTTTGCTTTAGTACTTTATAAAAAGAATAAAAGGCTAAAGAGAGCAAGCCCAGACCTGCTGGTACACATGAGGGTTCATGTGAGCAGCAGGGGTGGTGCTCCTCATCCGCTGGTTTTCCTTTCTTTGCCATCAAACTTGAGTTGCTGAAGTTCTCAAACTTCCTCTCATGGAGTTTTTCCCCAGTGCTGGGGCAAAGTGATGTTTGGGGAGGGGCAGATGGTGATGCAGCCAAGGAAGTGTGGAATGAACCAAATCCTGGGATGATTTTGCTCAAGTCTGGCAGGTCACAGAGGAGATTCCCGTTGCCTGCTGTTGCTGTGATGCCCTTTTTTATCGCCAGGAGAGTGGGAGGTGACTCAGCCACAGGAATGCGGGGCTGGAGCTGCGGTGACACCGAGCTGGGGAGCCTTGGGTGGCTCCACAAAGGCTCCTCAAAGCCTCATCCCCAGCTCTGAGGAGAAAGGAGGTGATGCTGTCACAGCTCCCCAGCCCAGGAGGCTGCACAGGCAGAGATGGAGGCTGAATTTAGCACTTTGGGCTGGTGCCAAGCACGGCCCCCGTGGCAGATCTGCAGCCCAAACATTGCACACTGTGGGTGCTGCCAGTCCCACACACACCAGGCCACAGGAATCACAAGGCAGGGAAATGTGGGTGGGGGTTGTTCTGCTCTGGGAAGGGAAGTGGATCTCTCACGCCATGGAGCTTCTTGCCCTCTAGACTGGTTTCCTCCACAATAATTTACCATCAGGAAGAGAGGAGCAGCTTTCTGGTTATTATTTTCCATTATTGCTTTATTCAGTAATCCAAATTACTGCTTTAAAGTTATTTAACTTTTGGAGATCAATTATCTGTTGCAGTGGGGTGTTTTTCCACAACCCTGTACCAGCTGCAGTGTGGAACACCAACCTCCCCCAAGCAGACCCAGCCACTGTCAGATATCATTTGGCTTTTGCCAAATTGAATTTCTTGCCATTGGAGAAATGCTGGGAATTCTAAAATGGGAAAAGCAACTTGTGCTTGGAGTGTTTGGCTGCAGTGAAGGGCAAGTTGAGAGCACATCCCCCAGAAATGGGGGGGTCTCATGGCTGATCCACCTCCCTGGGTCCTCCATCTCCCACCCCCTGGGTTTGCAATTTTAAATCATCCATGGTACCAAGGAGGATTTTGTTTTACATTGAGGGTTCTCTAAAGCAAACAAGATCCTTGGGAATGCTTAAAAAATTACAAACCCACAGAATACATCAATTTTTGAGGCATGACTAATTTTTTGCCCACTTTGGAAGAGCCAGGGTTGCACGGCCAGGCACCACAACGCTGTGAGTGAGGAGATCTGTGTCTTACATCTCCCTCAAAGCTGGGGTGTCCCAGCCCTGCTCTGCTGACTCCTGGCAATAAACCAACCTTCCACTTCCCTGGATGCCAGGAGGCAGAATTGTGAGGCTCAGTGGCCCCACCTGGGTGTCCTGTGAGTCACCAAGGGATGACTCAACAGGAGCATGGCTGGCTCTGCTGCAAAGGGCTCCAGCACCCACCCGAGGATGCTGAATCATGGAATCAGGGGATGGCTTGGCTTGGAAGGGACCTCAAAGGCCACTTTGTTCCATGGGCAGGGACTCCTTCCACCAGACCACGTTGCTCCAAGCCCCATCCAACCTCACTCATCATCCTTGCTGCAGCTTGGGTTGTTTAAATTAAGGAATTAATTAGATCTGGTTTTGATTTCTGTATCCACTGACTTTTAGTCAAATATTTTTCTTTATCATCATGTGTTGGGTTGGACTCTCTGATCTTTGAGGTCTTTTCCAACCTAGTCATTCTGTGAATTCTGTGTCTTGCATAATTGAAAGTATAAACCTTAGGGCATTGGAACAGGAAAAAAAACCCAAAAAAACAAAAACAGACAAAGCTTTTTGGTTGATGCTTGAAGCCTTTGAGTAAAATCCTGAAAACAGCAATACACAGCAATACACATGTGAAAAATGAAAAATTTTCCATGAAAATCTCTCTCCCCAGAGACATCTTGAGGGAGTTTTAGGGAGGAAGGGAAAAAGCTGTGCACTCAGGAGTCCATGGAGCCCTGCCTGTGTTGCAGGCTCAGGAAGCTGCAGCTCCTCATGCCATGGGTCTGGGATCCTTCATCTTTACTGGCTTGAATCCTCTGCAGGTCCCTTTGCCCTAAAACACCTCCAAAGACATTGCAGTGTCTGTTTACTGTGGGTTGGGTGCTGTGAGAGGCAACTGAAGCAGCACTCCCTAATTAAGTGCATTTCTTATGTACTAATATTCTTAATATCTATTACTTAATACACATTAGGTATAATATACTTCCCTGTATAATCCCAGTATATTTCCCTGAAATACTCCATTTCCAGCCATTCTCATGAGCACTCCTGGCATTTTTACACCCTCAGGTTTAGTGACAAGTGTTGCATGGAGCTGAAGGATGTTAAAATCCAGGCTGAAGCCCCAGTGGAGAGGAGGCTGCCCTCTTTTAAGCAAAATCTTTTAGATAAGCAAAGTTGAACCAGAGGAATTTATACTAAAATTAATCAGAGCCAAAGTCAACAGATTTTTGCCTCTTTTTTTTTGGGATATCAGCTTCAGCTGAGCCCTTTAGTACCTCTGTAATGACACCAATTAGAGGGTGCGTCCCTCGGTAACCTTTGGTCAGTCCTGAATTGTTCAGGGAGGTGGATTAGATGGTCATTGTGGGTGTCTTCCTACTGAAATCCTCTCTTCTGTTTGATCCTAATCCATTCCACTCCATTCCATTCCATTCCATTCCATTCCATTCCATTCCATTCCATTCCATTCCATTCCAATTCCCTTCTTTTCTTTTCCTTCCCTTTGCCTTCTCCCAGCAGCCCAGGGCAGCAGATCAGGATTTCAGCACAAAACCACTTTGTTCTTTTCCATTGCTTTGAGCCCTGGAGCCCATGGAGCAAACCAGAGATGATTCACCCTCAACCTCAAATAAAATCGGGCTTGTTGAAATTCCAGCTGCCTCCAGCAGCTTCCCAGAGCCCATCCTCTGCCGGCCTGGCTGCAGAAGGGTCAAAGCAAAGCTGTTTTGGCTTTTATTTTTGCACGGGGAAGGAGAAAATGTTCAGAATTTAAAATCCAATCGGTGTTTTACCGAGCTGCACTAAAGCCGGGGGGATGGAACCGTGAGCAAACATCTGGCAAGGAGAACATCTGGCAGGCGGGCAGGGCAGGGAAACGGGAACCGCGGTGCGAGGAACGGACCCGTGCAGGGCACAAACCGCGAGAAAAACCAAATATTCTCAGTTAACACCCCCCGCTGGTGATGTCCCCGCCGCTAAGGGGAAATGCAGGGCTGTCGTGGGCTGTCACGGGTGTCCCCGGCGCGGGGACCGCCCCGTGCCCTGCCCGCCCCGGGGCGGGTCCGGCTGCGGAGCGCAGAGCACCGCGGAGCCGCCGCACGCAGGTGAGGAGGGGATGCGGCTCCCGCGGGGATCCGGGGGGAACAGGGGGATAAGGCACGAAAATCCCTGGGGAGGAAGGGATTGGGGCGCGCTCGGGCCCTGGCAGTGCGAGGTGGGGCAGGCGGGAGCTGCTCTGCGGTTTGGGGAGCACGGAGAGCCCCGGCGGGGCTTGGGGGTGATGCAGGGATGGTGACTTGGGGCGCTGGACAGCCCTGCCCGTGCCCCAAAATCCTTGCGGGGTGAAGAAAGAAACCCGTTATAATAAGTTGATATTGGAAGACAGAAGATACTGACTGGACTTCGTAAGAAATGCTTCTCAATACGACCCATTTTTATTTTCCTATTCTGCCAGTTACGTTTAGGAGTGAAGAGGTTTATTTGAATTCTGCAGGAATAGCACCAAAGGGGAGAGAACTGGTGTTTCCTTCCCAAACAGAAGTTTTTTTCCACTCGGTGTGAACATAGGGAATGTTTGGGGCCAGCTCTGGGATGTTCCCTGCAGCTGATCCTCTGCCGGGGCAGGGAGAGCTCAGGTGAGCTCCAGCTCAGCTGCCCAAATGCTGCTGGAAATCACAGCTCAAGTGCTCGGTGAGGAGTGGATGAAGGAGCTGGGAGAGCTCAGCCTGGAGAAAAGGAGGCTCAGGGGGGAACCTTCTCACTCTCCACAACTCCCTGCCAGGAGGGTGGAGCTGAGAGGGATTGAGGCTCTGCTCCCCGGGAGCAAGAGACAGGATGAGAGGAAATGGCCCCACTAGAGGAACAGCTAGATGAGGTTTAACTGGGCATTAGGGAAAATTCCTTCACGGAAAGGTTTGCCCAGCCCTGGCACAGCTGCTCAGGGCAGAGGTGGAGTCCCCATCCCTGGAGGGATTTAGAAGCCGTGTGGATGTGGCACTTGGGGACACAGTGCTGGGGGAATGGCTGGACTCGATGGGCTTAGGGGGCTTTCCCAGCCCCACTGATGCTGTGATTCTCTGCATCCATCACTGGGGTGCTGCTGAAGAAGGTGGGGGAAAGCCCCTTCCGTGGCAGCTGGCAGATAACCCAGGAGCATTTCCAGAGAGCTCCAGGACTCCAGCACTGCAGGGACAGAGAGGAGGTGACACTGGGCTCCCAGCCTGCCTGCAGAGGATTAGTGGTGGCAGAGGATTGCTGGGTTTTGGGGGTTTTGGTTACAGACCCCAAACTGTCCAGCCGTGTCCCCAGACCTGCCTGGGGGACACGAGGCTCTGGCCAGCCTGTCCCGTGGGGGGCTAAGGGAACAAAACTGCTGCTCCCTGAGGTGTGCCAGGGGAGCAGGGGGATCATGCAGGACCTCCACTGGAGCAGCACAAGGCTCTGGCAGCCCTGGAGCACCCCTGGCCCGGCTGTGTGTGCATCCCCGGCCTCAGCTGCCAAACTGCGGCAAACCCGTGGGCTTTACAAAGAGCCCAGAAGGCAAACAAAGCTTTGGGAGATACGGGCGGCTCAAACACTCTGGGCTACTGGATCTCTGCCTTAAACACCCCGTGGGCTCAGGAGAACGAGTGTTTTGCAGGGAGAGGCGTGATTTGCTCGCTGTGGAACTGGGGTGCTCCTCCTGGGGCAGGGCAGCCACACCTCCTGAGGGCTCTGTGCGCCCGAACCTTTCTTTCGAAGAGAATTTGCCTTCTCTGTTTTAAATTTGGAATTTTCCTTTTCTTCCCCCGTTTCTGGCTCTCCCTTTTTCCTTCTCTTATGAATGCTCCCTTTGAGGGGAGGAACCCAGCTCGGGCTATTCCTGTGCACAGGCAGCTGTGTGTTCTCTGTGCGTTTGTGGACTCACTAAACTTGCAAAGCAGCTTTTATCTGCTGGCCCGGAGCCGCCGTGTCCCTCCCACGGTGCCCTCCGGCCGGAACGGGACATTGTGGATGCACGGGAGGAGAAAGGAGACCTGTGAGGGTGGCTGCCACCCTCCTCTGCCCATCCCAGGCCATCCCGTGTGTCACAGGGTGGCTGCCACCCTCCTCTGCCCGTCCCAAGCCATCCCTGCGTGTCCCCGATGTGCCGTGCTGGATTTGCAGCTCGCACACAGCTCCTGGCTGATGCTCTGCCTGCATCCCCCGGGGATCCCGTTTGGGGTTTGTTTTTGGGTTTTGTTTTGTGGGTTTTTTTTTTTTTGGGGGGGGGTTTTTTTGGTTTTTGTTTTTGTTTTGGTTTTTTTTTTTTTTATGGAAATGGAAATCCCGGATGGCGCCTCAGGGCTGGGGAAGTGAATGACCCTGGGAGTGTTGTAAGCTCAGTGGTGGATTCCATCCCGAGGGTGGCTGGCCTGGGCTCACCCCAGAGGGTCCAGGCTGCTCCCAGCAGTGCCTCCCGTTTATCCCACAGGTCTTGGACCAGGATTTGTTCTCTGGCACCGGAGCTGTCAGCTCTGCTGGGCAGGTACGTGGTGGCCACTCAGCAATTCCCATCGATTGCCACTCTAAACTGTGGCTCCCCTCAAAAATTCTCTGGTTTTTGGATGGGGCAGATTTTGGATTAAAAATCACTGACGCTTCCTTTTTGGTTTTTTTTTAGGAAAAATGTCAGACGGTTTCTCTGTAAGTATGGATTTCTTTACAAAACCATGGGGGTTGTGGCTGTGGCCTTGAAGCAGAGACCTTTGGCTGGGATGGGAGGGAACACGTCCTTGCTAAGCTGCTCAATCCCAAACCCTCTCCAGTTCTGTCAGCAGTTTTCTGGAAAAGCCCAGGGAGCAGCTGAGAGCTGAGCTCTTGCCCTTGGCCACGCTGCAGGCTACCAAAGATGGACTTTGGAGAGCTCAGTGTGATCCCAGCAGGAATCTCCCCCACCTGACCCTTGCTCTCTCCTCTGTCCCCAGTTATCTGACGCCTTGGCCAACAGCAACAACCCAGCCCCCTGTGCCCCCCCAGCCCAGGGCTGGCCCTCCTGGGGCAACCAGCCAGCAGCTCCTGGTGCCTTCCCAGGGTACCCTGGAGCACCTGGGGCCTACCCTGGAGCACCTGGGGCCTACCCTGGAGCACCTGGGGCCTACCCTGGAGCACCTGGAGCCTGTCCTGGAGCACCTGGAGCATATCCTGGAGCACCTGGAGCATACCCTGGAGCACCAGGAGCATACCCTGGAGCACCTGGAGCTTATCCTGGAGGACCAGCAGGACCAGGAGCGTATCCAGGAGCACCTGGAGCATCCCCTGGAGCTCCATCAGCAACGGGGCCATTTCCTGCCCCAGGCCAACCATCCAGTGGCCCTGGGTTTGGGCCTTCTGCTCCTCAGGGAGGACCAACAGCTCCACAGGGAGGACCAACAGCTCCTCAGGGAGGACCAACCCCTCCCCTGGTAATGGCTCCATCATTATTTCTGTGTCCTCAATGGTTGATTTTGCTTGGCCACGGGAGGGGTTTGGGGCTGGCTGTCCCCAGGGGTGGCATTGGGCCTTTGACATGATTTTTTGCTGACACCAAATCCCTGTTGTCTCCCAGAAAGTCCCCTTTGAGCTGCCCCTGCAGGCAGGACTCGTCCCTCGGCTGCTCATCACCATCACTGGGACTGTGAACCCCAACCCTAACAGGTACTGGGGGGTCCAGCTCTGGGGGTGGGGGGCTTCCATGAGGCACTGCTGGGTGGAGCAGGGGGGGCTGGAATTTGCTTCCATTCCTGAATAACCCCTGCCTGGTGTAACATCAAATATTACACCAAACAAATGTGTAAATGCCCTGTTGTTGCCCTGTGGGGTTTTCTCTCTGCTGTTTTTGGGAAGCTCTGTAACAGAGTTCAGGGCTTTTGTGGCAAAAGCAGCAATTCCATTATTGTTTTTGCAGGTTTTCACTGGATTTCAAGAGAGGGAATGATGTTGCCTTCCACTTCAACCCCCGCTTCAACGAAGACAACAGGAAAGTCATCGTCTGCAATTCCATGTTCCAAAATACCTGGGGGAAAGAGGAGAGGACAGCTCCCAGGTTTCCATTTGAAGCTGGAAAACCCTTCAAGGTACCAGAAAAACCCATCCCAGCTCAGTCTGAGTGCACCAAAAGCACTGAGAGGGTTTGGACAGCGAGACCTGTGTAAGGACAATGATGCTTTCCACAGGAATCAGCTCCTGTGAAACACCCTCCAGGGGTGTTTCTGGGGCAGCCACCCCATGTGCTTCCCTGGCTGTCCCTACAGCATCTTCCCAGCCCTTCTGACCCCGCCCCCCTGCAGCTCCAGCTGCCCAGGGCAAAACTTCTCCCCCCTTCTGGTATCCCCATGGATTATGAAACCCTCCTTATTTACTCTGTTGCTCTGCACAGTGGTTGGACAGGTTTCTGTGACATGTTTTCCCTGCTGGCAGCTCCTCACGGGGTGTTTTTTCCTGCAAAGGAGGGTCACAACGTGGAGTCTTGCTTTGAGGGACTGGCACGGGGATGAGGAGGCAGAAACTGGGCTGAAACACGGAGGAGGGAGGGAGAGCACAGGAGAGTTTTGGGAAGGCAAAGGTCGCTGGTGTTTCCAGCTCCTCCAGACGCCCCAGGGCTGGACTCAGCTGGCAGCAGCCTCCAACCAGTGCCAGCCTGCTCGGGGGTGTGTGGCTTGAAACTTCTCCTAGAACAAATCCAGCTGGGTTTTGGGGCTGATCCGGGGTGTTTCTGTCAGCTCCAGATCCTGTGTGAGACGGATCACTTCAAGGTGGCCGCGAACGACGCGCACTTGCTGCAGTACAGCTTCCGTGAGAAGAGGCTGAACGAGGTCACCAAGCTCTGCATCGGGGGGGACATCGCCCTCACCAGCGTGGTGCCCACCATGATCTAACTGGGGGGAACTCTGGGCAAACTCTGCTTTCTTATGGTGTAACACAAGTGCCTTCTCACCAGGTCACTGTGAGGGAATAAAACATTTAACCTGTAAAATTGGGTTTTAGTAATATCGCCAAAGACGTGACACGCTCCAGGCAAGCTGGGTTTTGATGTGGAAGGAGCTGAACTCCTGCTGCAGAGACAGCAACAAGGAGTTTGATTTCTGTGGAGAGGAACTCGGGAGAGCAACCTGTGGCATTCTGCTCCTGGTCCTGTAAACAGGGGCAGCAATCCTCTAGGAAGCACAGAGAAAACCTGACAGCCTCCGAGCCTGACCAGGGTGAGGCATTTCAGGAGGGGGTTCAGAGTTGGAGGAAGCAAAATCTCTCTGCCAGGCCGTGGCTGGAGAAGCCATCCCTGTCCTTCCTTTCTGCCCAGCTGGGGGCCCAAAGCAGCAACACTTCCCAGCCCAGGGAGATCCCATCCCTGCGAGTGTCAGGTACTCCACGGACGGGTCACGAGGCTTGTGCTGCTCCCCACTCATCACCCCTGTGTGAGTCAAGAGCAGTTTCAAGGGTGGGGAAGTTTATTGGCAAGTTCACCCCGTGAGTCAGGCTGGTAAAAAAAGAAAACAGAAGTATGTTCCCTTTGCTGTGAGTCACTGCAATCTTGTCTGGAAAACAAGAACAGTGCAACAGCCACCACTGAAGTTTCCAAAGCTTTCTCTGACGTGGCTCATGCTGTTTTATAACAGTGACTCCTTTTATACTTTGAGTGCCAAGTTACAAGCAGAGTCCTTAATTTCCAGCAGATGCAGCAGTCTAGAGCAGCACACTGCTACCACCAGCATGGAGAAGCTGTGGCTGCCTCATCCCTGGGAGTCTTCCAGACCAGGCTGGATGGGGCTTGGAGCAACCTGGCCTGTGGAAGGTGTCCTTGCCCATGGCAGGGGCTGGAACTGGATGAGCTTTGAGTTCCCTCCCAACCCAAACCACTCCTCAGCAGGAAAGTCACTGAAAGATACCTGAAAGGTTCCCTAGAACTGGAGGTAGAAATTAAGAAAATGGATTCCAGCACACATCAGCTTCCTCTCTTTATTCAGTGTAATCAGTACACAGCTTCCAGGTTAAAACTTAACCCCTGGCAGTGGCAGCAACACTTTCTGCTGAGGGACTGAAATCTCTGCTTGGTGGAAGGATGTGTGTGTTACACTCAGGTCACCAGTACAAGAAGAAGCCCAGTGAGGTATTTGTTAAAAATGTAACAACTGGTAGTACTGTAATGCTACTCCTCAAATCCACAGTCTACAGAACTGGCAAGCTCCTTATGCACAAATATCTTACAGTCTAGATGGGGAATGCACAAGGAACAAGATGAGAGTAGAGACTGAGCATAAACATGTCAAAAACAAGTAGAAAACATGGATCCTTAAGATACTCAATAGAAAACTGCATCCTTAAAGGAAATAATATCAATGCCTATTTCAATACATCACCAAGAAAAGGTATTATCTGAGTTAGAAATCCTTGTTCTGAGTTAGTTTCTGATATTACAAATCCAGTGGTTGTTACACAACAGGAAAACCTTCCCAGGAAAGAAGTGCACGCCTCCACCCCTGCCAGAGCTGGTGCTGAGGCAGGTGTTACCACAGCAGACACTGCAGCCTGGGGGTGCAGAGGTACCCCCAGAGCATGGCAGTGCTCTGGGGAGGGAACAGGCTGGTCTTACCCCAGCAGGTGCCCTCCCAGCAGATCCAGGGCACAGGCACAGCTGGTGGGGTGGGCACCTTGCAATGACAGTAAGTCATGAGGTCAGTCAGATCAGGGTAGAAAAGCTTAAAGGTGAACAGTTTTACAACCTGGAGGAGACAGGAATACATTAAATGATACCAACATAAAAATGCTTCAGGTTGCAGTCAGAATTTACAGCCAGAGGATACAGCAGGGATCACCAGAACACAGCCCACTACTGCTGTACAGCAGAGCTTGGTGCACCACAACTGCACCATCAGATGATACAAACCCCATTTTCAGATCCATTACCACGGGTACTCTTCCTCTCCCAACACAGCTCCAGGGTAGCAGACTGTGTTCCAGATACCCTCTGTGGGCTTCCTGTTCATAGCATTTACATATTTTGCATTTAAAGTCACTTTTCATTGATCCCCAGAGGGACCAACAGGAGAAAACACGATGAGATCACTGAATACTTCAGCTGCTGCAAACTTCTGGGCTTTGGTCTTGACTGGAGTGAAGGGAAGCTCAGCATCCAGCATTGGCTGTGGGAGGAGCCAGAGAGTGGAGTCAGGGTTTGAGGAACACTTAAACCACAGAGCACTGGAAGGACTCTGATCTCCCCAAGAGTAATTTTGCAAGCTTATTTCCCAGGCATAAAATAAAAAGTGATTACACATGGTCCGTGCTGAAGACAGACACTCCTTACTCAAGTCAGTAATCCCTATTTTAAAGAGGATTTTTCACAAGAAAACCTACACCCAAATTCTATTAATTGCATTAAATGTGAAAGCTTTTGCACATCTGCTTTTCCCTGCTGAATGATACTTCCAGCTCTAAATGCTGAGGCGATTAAAAAAATATTTGGGGTAGATTTAAAAAAATTCCAGGAAGAAAAAAAAAGCTGTTAGTGAATATCTACAAGGAAATTTGTAAGAAACACAATTTAAAGGCTCAATCTGACAAGAATCAGACATTGTCCTGCTACAAATGTCTTGATTCATCCTACACTTTTCATGTGCAATAAGGAATACCAGCGTGAGCCCAAGCAAGGAGACAGCTGGAATGTGGTTTGTGTTTAAAGTTACATCAATTGGCCTGATAACATCTTTAAGAGTTTAATTTTCTTTGGGCAGTAACTGAGTCTGCAGCAAAAGGGAACAGTCCTGCAACATGCAGCTTGCCTTAGTCAAATAAACTTGAAGGTCAACTTACCATATCAAAAGGATTTCTGTCAATGAGTGTCAAATCACTGCATGAAACATCTGAAAAATAAGTATATAATTAAAAATAAAAAGTTAGTCTGATGCTGCCAAAGCTGAAAAAAACAGTATTATTTTCTGTATTTATTAAAAGAAGAAATACAAACTCTAAACTGCATTTATTTGTTTATATTAGCTTTCTCCTTCACATATCCCTCAGAAACTGGACAGAGAATTCCAGGGGCACTGTTTGCTCATGTGCAATGTGTGTTCAAGTCACACCAGCTAAGGGAGGCTTTTCTAACAGCACACACAAATCAATCTCATTTCAAAGAGTAATATTCAGATTATCACAAATCCTTAGGGTAACCAGAAGGCCCCAGCAATGCCCCCAAGCTGCACCATGCAGCTCTAAGATCAGCACCTGTCTGGTGTATTTGTGGCTCTCCAGACTGAGCAGAGTTTGTCTCTTTCTCTGGGCTGCACATGGTGATGTCTTGTCCTTGTTCTGCAGCAGACATTTCCATCTCTTCCATGCCATCCACTGCTTTTGACTCACTGCTGGAATTCCCCAGGACCTGAAAAACAGGGATTTTCTCTGTTCCCAGCCACGTCTTTGGTATGTCAGACCAAGTCCACACATCTCACCTACAGATTTTATGGACAGTTCAGGAGAGCTGGTGTTTTAACTCCAGGCACTGTGCAAGGCACAGGCAGGCCAAGGCTCAGGGCTTAAGGCTGTGATTCATACCCCAAACACCCTTTAAAGCCTGAAAATCCCTCTGACAGTATAAGGGAATGTTCTTCCACAGAAAAGAAGGTTTTGAACTTCAAGTGTTATCTGGTGACTTTTCCTCCATAAAAACCCATCAGCAACACTGAAAGCTTTCCCCACAGAGTGAAATCACCAACAAGCAATTTCTCATTTCAATAGAGAAAGGATGAAGTAAAAGCCATAAGAAAAAATTAGTCACCAGGATTTTTTAAAGAAATATTATATGTAGGGGAATGGGAGGGGAAATGACTGCTGCAGTTGTGCACAGATCCAAGCAGTAACAAAAATTAAAGACTCCATTTCCAATGAAAGTTACTAAAGGATGATAGACTCCAAAGCACTGACTTTCACTGGTAGCACAGTATCATCTAAATTAGAGGCCACATTGCTGCTTTTTTAAGGCTACTCAAGCACAGGCAATGTCATCAAGTCTTCTGACATTTCAGGACATGGATTTCTGACACTTGGATTAGTTCTTGCTATACCTTTAAGTAGATTAAGAGCCCAATGCTCTGCTGTGGAGGATGCTCTGAGGACTGAGTGCTGTTGCTCTTAGTCAGGGTCCATAAATGCACTTAAGGCATTATTATGCACATAATGCATTATTATATTACTATTGTATTACATTATTATTGCATTGCCTATATTACATAATGCACATAATGCATTATTATACTTTAAATGCATTTTAAAAATCCACACCAGAAAACAGGAGGTGGTGGACTTCTAGGAACATTGCTTCTCCAAGTGACAAGTGTCCCCCTGGAGCAGCCAGGACCTCCAAAACACAGCTCTAAATATCAAGACAAGGTCCTAAAACTGCAGCAGTCCCTACCTTTGTCCACCCAGAGGTAAAAAAGCACTGCCCTGAGGAATACACAAGATTTCTAAGTGAGGAGTTGATCAGAAGTCCAAGTGTCTGGGGTAATCAAAAGAATTTTTCCTTTGCTAGTAAAAACAAAGTATTTAAAGCACATCCATGAACAATGCATGACTTACCTTATTTCCCTCTGCTGTGCCAGCAACCAGACACATTTCTTCTGCAACCACAGAAATGCTGGAAGAGAAACCAAAACATTTTCATTCTTCTCAATCATCTTCATCAATCACCTTCTGACTTGTCCAACTAATCTTACAAATTGTTCTGCAGTTTTGCTGCCTTGGTTGGCACTGGTGAGCTACCTCAAACTTCCTGGGCAAACAAACTTCTACCCCAGCAGCAAAATTACATTTGGGCAAAGCTCCTAATATTTGCTTAAGGGAAGGAAAGTCACAAGTACTTTGCAAACTTTACCACTGCCAAATCAAAATGTAACATTTAATGGGTTTTAACATCATGTCTTTCAGTTCCAACTCTAAAATGATTTGTACAAGGTTAATTAAAAGCTGATTTAACATGCCTACCTTTGTTCAAGACCATCAGGGAGCTCATGCAATGGGGGAGTTTGTTCACTGGGAAGTTTGTCCATTTTCAAACTTTGTGCTGGGTGGAAGCCTTTGAGGCCTGATGGGGTTTGTTTTGCAGGTGCATCCTCAGGGTCACAGAGAGGAGAAGCAAGCAAAGATCTAATGGATGATCTTGGATTTGCCAGTTTTCCAGGGGTCCTTGGAAGCAAACCTGGAAAATGTGTTTAATATTTCATTCCTACAGCAGTTTCCAGAAGCTGAAATGAACTGATCATTATGATTCTAACCAGGGACACAATTGGTTTTTTTCAGCTTGCTGAATCATCTTATACAAATATTAGATGGAAATCTTATATACACTTGCAAAGAGAAATTGAAATTATTAACTTCCACCTTTCAAATTAGGCAATTTTAATAGAGTTTAAAAGACACAGATTCAGAACTGATGCTTATAAGAGATTCTCTGCTGGAGTTGGCTTAAACCCAGTGTTGCTCAAAGCTTTTCAGAAGTTCCCCCCTACTAACAAGAGAAACGTGAAAAATATTGTTAGTTTTGTCATGAGAAGAGAGATTGCCCAAAAAAAGGGAATTTAAAATCAAATTATGAACTAGAAATGTGAGAGAAGCAGAAGTACTGGAAATACTGGCTGGACATAGATGCCAATAAGATAAAATGCTGAAAATTAAGTTATATTTTGAGCACCTGCTAAAAAACCTGATCTATTAAACAGCTTTTATAGCAAACTGGATTATGTTACAATCTTATTAACCATGAGCACAGATTATGAGTGGACTTTATTTGCAGCTTCGAAGACAGCACTGCAAGAGGTTTAGTTAAAAAAAAAAAATCCCAATTCTTGTCCTACAATTAGAGGATGTGAGCTGGCATTGACTTTGATGAAGAGGCTCATCAGCTGAATCTGGGAACACTCAGATTAGAATTTCATTATTAAATCTATGCTGGAAAAACATGAACCAGCTATTTCACCTCTAAGCAGGGATTTCATGCTGCCATAACCACTCAAAACTTTGGAGCCCTGATGTGATCAGCCACTAGATGAAACAGGGTGTCCAGTCCTGGAGCTGCAGCCAGTATAAACAGCACAATTCCTCTCCCCAGTGAAATGGATTAAACTCTCTTTGGTACTTTCAGATCACAGAAATCATGATGAAGCTTCACCTACCTGAAAAGTTTTTCACAGGGCTTTCAATCCTGAAAAATCCTGCTTCAAAAACCACTTTTTCTGCCTCTGGCAGCCTCTCCTGCTGTGCACCCTCAGCAGCTCCCCCCTGCTTCATTCTGTCCCTCATGGCTGCTTTGACAGAAGCCAGGCGGCTCCGGGCTGCAGCTCTGGCTGCTGCTTCCAGCTTGCCCTTGGCCACTCCACTTGGAACTGCCTTTTTCTGCAATGGTAAGAAAGCTGGGTCACACCTGGAAATTCTGGAGAGGAGCACTTACACATGAACCTCTACACAGGTGCTGCTGTCACAGACACAGCAAGGAGCAAAAGGAGGCTCAGGGGGGATCCTGTGGCTCTGCACAACTCCCTGGCAGGAGGGGACAGCCAGGTGGGATTCAGGCTCTGCTCCCAGGGAACAGGGACAGGATGAGAGGAACTGGATTAATTTGCACCACAGGAGGTTTGGATTGGATATCAGGGAAAATATTTTCACTGAAAGGGTTGTCCAGCCCTAGCACAGCTGCCCAGGAAAGGGTGGAGTCCCTATCCCTGGAGGGATTTAAAAGCCATGTGATGTGGCACTTGGGGACAGGGGTTGGTGGTGGCATTGCCAGTGCTGGAAGAATGGTTGGACTTGGTGATTTTTCCAACCTCAACAATTTTACAATTTTATGCATCAAGGCCTCTCCCCATCCCCAGCATCTCTTGGGCTGCCATCCAGCTGTTAAGGTAAGTCTGTGATGACAACATCAATATTATTTTTTCAAAAGAATCTGCAGTTCAAAAATCCTCACTATAACTTTTTGTCCCAATAAATTCAGTAAGATTTTGGAAGCACTGGGATGCAGGGACTCCTAGTGGCAGGGACAGAGTGTAACCACAGGACAGACTCCAGGCAGTCAGTGAAGCCTCTCTTGGCATTCAGTTTTCCAAGGGAAGTTTTGTTTTGTACCACCTGAAGAGCTCTGGCATTTATGGGCAGCTCCCACAGACCACATTCCCCCTGTTTTCCCATGCCTGGAGTTTCTTATCCACCTTCATCTCAATGTTATGATTAGTTAAGCAGTCTCAAGGAACTGCACAGAATTTAGGCAATGCAAATACAACTACTCAGTCAGAAGCAATTATATATTTCAAACCAAAGAGCAGATAAAAACAACTCACATTACAGCTTATTTTGCAAAAAGCACTAACTTATTTTGGAGAGTGTCAGATCCACTTGTGCTTAGAGAAGCAGAAGTTTAAAGCCACCCATGGTGTTGGCTTAATGGGACACCATTACAATTGAGCACTCCCTGCTCAAAACTGGCAGTCACTCCCAAATTCCTGGGTGGTTTACTTTCCAGTTAAGTCAGTGGCCCAGATAAATTGTTTTACACTTGAAGAGTAATTTTATATCCTAAATTTTAGAGATTTGCCTTACTAGCATAGAATCCAATGACTCCCAAAAAGACATTGTTAATTCTTAGTTCTAACCTTACCAGCCAAAAGAGGCAACGAGCACTAAACTCACCAAATAATACAAGAGAGGTGAGGGAGAAGGGTGCACCCTGAGAGGAATTTCACTTAATATTCAATATATCAAAAGAAGCCATGCAAGCTGTGCTTTAGGGGCTATTCATACCTTAACAACTGCTTTGCTTGGGACATCAAGCGGCTGCCACTCATTGTCTTGAAGCTTCATCAGATTATTAAATTTTTTATTCACATCTTCAATCTGTTGGTGACATTTAAGGAAAGCAAAAGAATACTTTGTAAAATAACCTTTATTCAAACAAGCAGTCTTCTATCCTGCAGGAAGCATCTCTCAAATACTTCTGAAGAAGCAGACCAAACTCTTATGCTTTCTGCAGAGAAGTCAAAACCTGTGACTAGGACCATAAACAAATCCATCTCTGCATTTAACTTAACTACTTACAAACTCCTTTGTTGAGTGCTGATTTACAAATACTGTTGGAGAGGTCTTTTGATAATTCAGATTATATTTCACTCTGAAACTAAAGAAAGCATCAACAGAGGAAAAGAGATGAAGGTTTTCTGCCACCTAAGCTCAGCCATAAATAAAGTTATTGTAGTTTCTGCATTATTCTCATACTGAAGCATGGAACCCCTACTTTTCAGGTGAGCTTCAGGAATTTTCCAAAAACTGGGAGGTAGACATTGTGACTGTATCCTCACTCCAAAACAGAATAAGATTTGGCCAAACATCTTAATTCCAGAGATAGACAAGGCACACAGCCCAAAAGAACACACAACAGAAGAACTGATCCATGAATTATAAGTCATAGTATCCCAACTGCAACTATTCACTATCACAAGGTGTTAAAACAAGGACCTGCATTTTTTACATTGAAGATAAAAAACAGAACCAAAAAAATTTCAATACTTGGTTCATAAATAACTCCATCAGTTTTATCCTACTAAGTTAATATACAAGTACCTACCTGAAAATTAACCATATCCCAAAATCCATCCAGGTCTGTACATGTTGTTTCTTTTTCACCTTGTTTAAATTCACAATTATCAACCAGTCCTTCAAACTGTTTGAACCTTTCTCCTATGAGCAGCCTTGTCTGACCAACTGTGGAGCGAATCAGGTCTTTAGCTGGTAGCAACAAGAAAAAAAACACAGGATATCTTGGATAAATAAGTGTTTGAGGAGTCTGGAATTTGTTGTCCCACCTATTGCAAACCTGCAATTCAATTCAGATGGAGCTTTCTTGTCCACTGAAATGTTCTGAAGTTGCTTCTTTCAAAAAAAAAAAAAAATTACTCTCTCAAGTCTTAAAGATAAGCATTGCTGGAGTCATCTATATTTTCCCAGGTAAGGGCACTTATTCCATATTAACAACTAATGTTATTTTTAAAAATCAGCTTGGTTAAAGTTCCTACATTTCAATACACTTCAGACTGGCAACAGAAAAACTATTTTGATGTGCACTTTGTTCACTTTATCAATCATCATCACTGCAAGTACAACACAAATTTTAGGAATAGGAGACTTTGTATCTTGGGGCAGATCCAACTCTAAATTTTCTCTAGTACAGCTTTGCAGATTTTTTTTGCTATTTTGCAAACAGCACATACATGCCCTTCTCTGTGTCCCATCCAGCTCCCAGAACCCCCCTTCTGGTGCCTATTGCAGCTCACTCTTACCATCCTCTGGAATGTCCAGCTCAAGGTTTCCTTCCCACTGCAGGCACTGAGACAGCAGCCTCTCTGTCTCAGTCCGAAGAATGTTTCTGAAAATACAGGAATAGAGAAAAAATAAGGATTTGAAGAATTTCCTGACTTGTGCTGCCTGTTAATGGTTACCATCCTTTTGCTCTCAGAGAATCCACAGCCTCTGAGCTGAAGATTAGATTGTTTTATTTTGCTGAGTGGCTGAGGTGCTATTTCTTTTCTACTGCTTTCAAGCTCATGATCCTTAGGACAAGGTGCTAGTCTCCAGAATTTTATATACTTTCCTTGCACTTGAGGTACAAAAAGGAAAACAGGAATGTCTGCCTGCTCAGGTCACAGCTGACAGACACCAATCACCATTAAATTCAGCTGATCTGTGGAAGAAGTCTTATGTTATTCATATGAAGAGCTTTCAAATGGACATCAGAGAAGTGAAAGAAGTGAACCCAAACCTGAAATAGGGCACATCATGCTCTTGCTCTCTTGTATCATCTGACTTCACTGCAAGTGCTGTTGAGACAGGAGTTGTGTTGCTTGATCTCTGAGTGGAAGTTCTCTCATCTGATTCACCTGCTGAAAAGCATGAAAGGAATTTGTTCAGAATCTGGTGATAATTAAAAGCATCAGTATAAACTAAATGTGAACTTCCTACCTTCTCCTTTCAAACTTGTGGTAATTTGCTGTTCTTGAATGCCTTTAATAGAAGGTGAAGTTTGACTTTTTAAATTGGGCTTTTGTGCTTTAGTTTCACTGGATTTTTCAAATATTTTGCTGGAAACAAACAAAAGAACATTTAGTTAAGACACATTGAGAAAGTGACATTAAATATGGCCAATTTCACAGAAATGCACAGTTTATAAGGCAAACCTGCACACAACACTGGAGAACTCAAATAAATAAACCAGTGCAGATAGATACAGGGCAGAGTCTTTGACAGCTGCTCCTCAAGCATGGACAGAATAATGGATTATATCCATATCTGCTGTTGTGTTAAGTCCACATTTAAGCAATGACAGAAACCATGAGGATCAGGTGTTACAACACCACAACACTTTGTTACAAAGGGAATCTTTCTATAGAAAAATAGTTTTTTGCATCCCCACAGAGGTTCACTTGCATTTTAGGCCCCATTAGAAGGAAGACTCTTACACTGGAGATTTTGAAAAATTCCAGACAGCACTGGGTGTCAAAAAAGCATTTGCCCTTGAAGGAGACATGGGTGTCACAGTGTAGGTTGCCAATCCACTCAGAGGCTGAAACACAAAGTTTTGAGGTGCAAAGGAGCGTGTTCTGGGTCTCCTTGGAGAAAAATTGTTGTTTTCCACTGAGGTTTGCTCTTGCTGAAGTTCTACTGGCATTGAGTGTTTGGAATCAGATGCAGAACTTTTCAGCCCTGGATCCACTCCAGCATTTGTCTCCACTTCATGTTTAGAAGAAATGATCTGTAACAGCATAGACAGACAAATCAAATCATGTGTTTGCAACAGGCATGGGCTGAATTATAACATGAGTGTCTGAAAGCCATCAGGAAGGGAACAGCTTAAAGTAAATCAGCTCCTAAAACAGCACACCTGGACAGAAGTGATGAGTTACCAACAAGTCCAACAATTTTTGACACCTGCAAATCATTCTAGACACAGAAGTAACACTTCACTACAAAGACTGCAACAATCCACTCCAGGGGCTAAAGCAGAACCCCTTACCAACCAAAACAATAATTAAAATTGACAAATGCTTGCTCCCACTGCCAGAAAAAAAAGCTTTAAGGTGATAAAATCCTCAAGAGCAGAATTAATGGCTCCAAATCCAACTAGGACTGTTGAATAACCATAGTTTATGCACATACTCTAATCCAAAGACTGAAAAACAAGCTGGAATAGGCTGATAGCTGAGGAATGCAACCCAAGACAAGTGCAGTTACCACCACAGAATGTCATTAAAAGAGGAGAAAAAAAATTAAACAATAATTCACATTCTTATGAGATGAGTGACCAGATAATCACACAGAACACATTTCTGAGATACCAAATTGAGATTGTTAGCTCAAGCCAGCCAGAAAAAACTTTGGGTGTTTTTCAAGAAAATATGCATCTTCAATCCACTGAAAGTCTTGTTATACTTCAGTCACCTCTGCCAGGAATGTAAACCTTGAATTTTGCTTTTAGCCAACCTTTTCAAATGAGCTGCCTGTGGTTACAGCAAGAGTTTACCAACTGGCAGGGACTCCTGCCTGTGAAGAGGTGCTTGTCCAAGGAAGATACAAGTGCTCTCACCTCCTCTTTGGGTGTGATTGCACAATCTCTAAAGCACAGCTCCAGTTACAGGAACAAGGTGGAGATGGGAGGTGTGAGAGGGAAGAGTGGAGCAAAAGAAGGAAAAAAATCATGGCTAGCTCTTGCACAGAACTGTCTGCACATGAATGCATAAAAAATTCTGGAAGTGATGACACCAAGAACCACAATGACTGCCTTCAGCTGTAGATCATGCAGAGAATAGTGTTCTACTTTGCAGAGAACAGCATTTTCAGTTTTATTTTTTGGTGGTTCAAAGCCTAAAATTATGTTTATTTCTTAGCTTCTAGAGTCTCACATTGTTACCTGAGCAGGAAAAGGATCCATTCAGAATACACTTCAAAAATGAATGAACTGCACAAAATTTACAGCTGCTTGATTGAAGCAGCAGTCTTTTTTTTTTTTTTTTTTACTAGTTAAAACATCAGATATGTGTCATGCAAGAACTTCTTGTCTATTTTAAATCACTGTCCAAATCCTGATTAGCAATCACATCATTCATCACTTGTGTCCATATCCATGGTGGGATTCCTGGGGTTGTCCTGTGAGGGGCCAGCAGTTGGACTGGGATGATCCTTGTGGGTCTCTTCCCAATCACAGTATCCTGTGACTCTATATGAGCACTAAATTTGATCTTAATTCTTAAAATATGGCAGTATAAACACATACAACTCCTTCCCAAATTCTAGTTTATTACTGAAATTACTACTTTTATGCTTGAGCACTTCAGCTACAATGACACAGTTATTGGCTCTTAAATTAGTTTTACTGCTTTTCCATTTCAACTTTTACATGACCTACCTTTATGGGATCAGGTTTGACTGCTTTCTTCTGCTTTCCTACGTTTGCTGCCTTTCTCTGTGACTGGTTACCTACAAAAAGAGACACTCCCAGAGGTCAAAAAGGCATCTGATTCATGTAATCTTTCACCAAAACAATGCCATAAAAATCCAGTTGCTAAAGATAGGGAGAGACTGTTTTATTTCTTGGGTGGGAGGTGGCTAGAGGGAAAAACAGCATTACAAAAGTTCATTCAAAAGAAAACCTGGCCTAGGATTTAACAGCCTAGTAACAGATGTATCACCAAGAAAACTGATTCATTAAGCCATCAATCTTTAGATCTTGCCATATAGTAAAAATAAAAGTCACCTTATTTCCTAAAAGGTTGAAGAGAGAGTGTCAAGCCAATTTGAGTTTAGATTTTTAATTTCTATGGCATAGGAATTCTGTTGGTGGACTGAATTCCAGTAAACAGGCAAACACAAAGAGAAATTCCTCACCTGAAGAACAAAGGCTCTCATCTCTTCCAGAGATGTTCCTGCTCACACATTTAATAATAATATGGCCATAAACAAAGTGCCAATCTTTACCAGTTCTGGCTTTGTTCTTTGAGTTTGTAATTACCATGTGGACATGGATGCTCCACACTGAGGGGTTTTGTGGGAAACTGTCCAGTGTTGGTTTCAACATGTTGATGTAGATATTGCACTAGAGCTCCAGCCAAGAGTCTGAGTGATCCAGCATGTAGCCCTTTTCTTAGATGATAATTTGGCATGACTTAAATGCAGTCTAAGGTACAGCTGAGCTCCACAGCTCTGCCTCACTTACCAGCAGTAGCAGCATTTGGTTTCAGCACCTGCCTGGCTGCAGAGGCAGCTGCTCTGGTGACTCTCACACTTGGGGCTGGTTGGGCTGCAGTCTGCAACACTGCAAGACAGATTAATCCCAGAGATTCCAAGTTTATAAGGAGCTGCACTCAAGCAATAACTGAAAGTTTCCATTTTGTAGAAATCAGAAAAATGCACCAGCAGTTATCAGTTGCATGGGTTTGCCAGAATGAACAGGGTAGGGTGGGTTTGCTCAGTTCAGAGCACAGCTTGGCCCTGGCATCCAGGCAATCAATGCACTGAGGGATCCTGACTGGAGGTGGTTTTACTGCACAGGTCCACCAGTGTCTTTGATGCCATGCACAAAGCTAAGGAATGCTTCCCACTGCTCCCTGCAAGCAGAGTCAAGGCCCTCCCTGTTTTACAGATGAAGTTTTTTAAATTAATATCTTTGCCATGGTTATTTGCACAGCTGGAAGCTAAAGCAAACCATTGGTGTAACAAAGTGATGCCCTGGCCATTATATGAAAGATTTCCAAGGTCAGAATTTAATGCAATTTAACAAAGTACTCTTAAGACTAATTGGCTCTGAAATATTTTATAAAACATGACAAGTTCATGCACTGTATTACCCATCTTCATCATTTTCATCTTTGTATTTTAGCACTGTTTCTAACAGGCTTTTAAAATGACAGCATTTTCCTGCACAGACAAATTTCATGGGAGCTCTTTATTCCATTCCCTGCCTGTCTGAAATCCCCACTTGGTTACTGTTAATGCTATTCCTGTCTTTATTGTCAAGCTGTGGTTCTGTACAAGCTAGAATGAAAAGCTGGGAAAAAAGATCACTGGGTAAATAACTAAAACATTGGATTTATCAAACATTCATTTCCCAAGCATCTTTATATTGGTGTTTCAAAGAATCACAGAATGGTTTAGGTTGGAAGGGACCTTAAGGATCACCTCATGCCAACCTCCCTGCCATGGGCAGGGAAGTTTGAGTACATATAATGCATATCCTTGATTCAGTACAAAAGAAATAATCAATTTTAGAAAGAAATAATCAATGGATGACCATTTTGCAAAAGTTAAACATTTTAATTGTTATATCAAACACTAATAATACACCTTTTCAGTATTCACCAAAGGCACTACTGAAATTAAATAAAGGTCTGCAGCTTGCTGATTTGATTAGATTAATGATGTGAAAGTCATTTCACTCTGAATTACTGAATATCTTTCATTAACATCAACATTCCACATGACTTGGTTGTATCTACTTAAGGATGTCACTGAGCTATGAAGAAGAGTTTCTGATCCAAGGTATTCCAATCCTATTAAAGGTGGCATGGGTTGTTTATTTTTAATTGCTGTTTTCTGAAAAAACAGCTGTAATTGTAGCACAGAGAGCGACAGACACAGAAGGCACTTGCTCTTTTCTGACAACAGTCACTACCTGTGATATTCTTCTTGGGGCAAACAGAAACCTCTGCACAGCTCCAGGAGCTGAGGCATCTGGCAGTTGTGCAATTTGCCTACTGACCTGTTTCTTTGCCCTCTCCCAGGGGGAATAATCAGTACCCAGGACTGCCAGGATCCTGCATTCCATTTCCCCAGCCTATGGAGGCAACAAGCCACGTGACCCTGGAGCCAACACACTTGATCATCTGCCAGCTGCTGCCCTTGGTAGGAATGGCCTTCTTAAAATCTCCTCCTTCCTTCCTACACCCAAAAATGTACTGTGGATCTTTCCCCCAGAAATACCCAACTTTCAGGTTCAGCTGTATTTCCATACCTTTCTCTTTTTCAGCCACTTTGGCTGTACTCATCTGTTTGTGTCCTGCCTGTGTTGAGCGCATGCTCTGCCCGTGGGCACTGACCTAAGAGAAAAAAACCAAGTTTTTTTGTGAAGTATCAGATTTCCAGAAATTCAGCAGCCCAATTTCTTTCCTCATCTATGTATCCTAGATTACAGTAAAAGGAAAAAGTCAAATAATTTGGCACAGGGGGCTTTAAAAAGTAGAGAGACATTAAGGATAACTTAAAATAGATTGGTTTAGGGATGTTATTATGCATTATCCAACTAGTTAATAAATTGTCAGAAAAAGAAGGAAGAAAAATATTTAAGCAACAGTTTAAGTATCTTGAGAAACTTGATTGACAAACAGATCTGGAAAACCTCTGCTCTTTTCTGCTTGTACTGATCTAACCAAACTTGCAAAGATACTACCCTGAGTCTGAAATTGCATCCCTTCCTCTAAATTTATTCATTGAAGTTTTATATATATATACACAAAACAAACCGTAGAGGACTTAGATGCAGTTGGCATCAGAGTTGGTATCATAGTTTTTCCTTCTTGGATCTTGGCTTTTGACCGAGTAATCCTTCCAGAGAAAGCAGGAGCTGCCTGGAAACATCCCCAAGGAAATGAGAGTTAATAAACTCCTTTTTCCCCTGGTCACTAGGAGACTGAGCAAGAAGCATAACTGTGAAAAACAACATGTCTGTGCAAAATGGGTCAAGTGTGCAATCTGGAAAGCTTTCAAAGCTGAATTGACTAAATATGAACAAGTTACTAGTTCTAAAATAATGCAGCTCTTTCATTTGTGGATGAATCACTCCAGGTTTTGAACCGAACATAGTCACAAATACAAAAATCCACATATCATTAGTAATATATCCAGCTTTGTTTAGAAAAGAGAATGAGCCAAATTACTCCCTTATCATAACATTAATAAAGCATTTCAAATTAATTATTTGAAATAACACACACATCTTGTACACAAATACCAATTTAAACGGAGCACACAAATGCAATTAATTTAGATATGAAACATTACCATTGTTACCTTCTCTCTTGGCTTTGCTACTGCAGGTTCCTCAGCAGCAAGAGCAAGAAATCCAGGTGCAGCTGGCCTGTACAGGCCAACCTTGAACACCCCTTTCTTGGCTCTCTCTCTCTGCTCCTGCAGCTTGCGGAGCTCCTTTTCCTCCTTGTAGCGCTGGAGCATCTCCCTGCGCTCGTTCATCCTCTTGCTGCCTGCAGCTGGGGCTGCCTCTGCAGCAGACATGCAAGACAGATGTGTTGGAAAATCATGAAGATGGTTTTGAGACAACAAGAAGTCAGAAATTTCCAATAAGCTTTGCCAAGCTAGAAGAGGAATGTAAGGCAAAGAGCAGAACTGACTGGAATCTCTAACGTGTTTTAACCCTTCCCACTAAAAGGGAATTCAGTGGTAAATTTCAAATTATAAATAGACTTCCCCCAATATCCACCTGAGGATTACTATAAACTCACTCCCATTTCACAGGCTTGCAAGGTTACTGGTATGAAAATTAACACCTCATCTTCTCATCTGGTTTATTTGTACCAGTTTCTCTATTCAAACAATTGTAATGTCATTGAAAACTCAGCTTTAGATACCAAAGTCTGACTAAGGCTGAGAATAAATGAGGCAGAAGTTATATGAAAGAATAAAACCTTAATATGTTGCCAAATTTGAATTATGTCTACCTGAAAAATTAATATCCACTTAAAGTTTAAATTTATGAAAGATAATCAAGAGAAATTTATTAAATTTCATATTTGATACTCTTACATACAGACTGCACTCCAATAATCTTCAAAAAATGACTACCCTCCAATAATCTTCTGCTATCAAAATACTAAAGGTGAAAGTATTTCTAAGAAAACCTGTTAACATTCTTAAATATTAACTTAATTTCTTAGACCACAAGCATCCAGGAGAGCCAGGGGGCAAAATTGAGCATATATGCAGGCTCTATTTTCTGAAAGGAAAATAAGTTGTCAGAAACTAGCCATTTTCAAAATACAATCATACTATGCATTTACCCATTAATAATTATATATATATATAAAATATAAAAATTGCCCATTATATATTTATAAACATAAAATTACCCATTTTATATTTATAAATATAAAATTGCCCATTGCTAAGCACACTCTAAGCACATGACAGGCATCAGTTATATGCTAGATGGTAATTTAGACTGGAGTTTTTCACATCCTAAAGGACAAAGTAATCATAAAGGCACTTCTAATTGAATATTAATAACAAAATGGATTTTTCCTTTAGCTGCTGCAGACAAATCAGAGCAAAGCTTCACTCACACCACTGGATCAGTGAGGAAGGTACAGCTATGCTAAGATTTGATTGTCTTGATTTTAACACCTGGAAAGGCTGATGGTGTTTTAAATCTTGAACTTTTTTGTCAAATTAAAATGTTGACTGCTATTAGATTTCTGTGATAACACTACTAAACCTATATTGTTATAATTTTGAACACTTAAAAAAAAGGTCTATAGCAATTCTTTACTTACTCTGTTTCACACTGCTGTTCTCTTGAGAGCACAACTCCCTGGTTTCCTTGAGGTCAGAAATTCCCCTCTCCTTGGAGAGCTGGACATTGACATCTGCCAGCCCCAGCTGCCGGCCCTTCTCGAAGAGCTTGTGCCTGTTCTCCTTCTGAAGGATGGATTTCCTGCGGGCAACCTTGGTTCTGAGGGCTTCTGTACTCAAATCCTTCTTGTATCTACTGGCAAACTGGGAAGTAGCAGCCATCCTGATGACCTTAGACAGCAATCACAGATTAGGAAAGCACTGTCACTGTTTGTTTTCCAGGTTTGTTAAAGTTTGCAGGTTATGAGCAAAGCACTGAATTCTTTATTTCTGTATGTGACCAGAGAAAACTCAAATGACAATTTCAGCAACGACTCCTTCAGCAATTTCCCATTATTTTTATTCATTCCAGGGACAAGTTTGGGTGTTGAGTGGTCACCAAGTCTGGCACAGAATTAGGAGGGGACACTGCACCCATGCCTGGGATTGGCTGGGCTGCTTTCTCCACAGCTGTTTTCCACATTAAGGAGATGAGCAAGTAAATGACAGGGCTGTAGGACAATACTTGGAAGCAACATTCCATTTAGATTAGACCTATCTGATAGCAAGGAATTTTGCCATGCAGCAGAGTACTCAGAACCAGGATGTTTCCAGGATGCAACTGCAATACAATAGTGGTTATTTCCAGCAGAATTTTCCCATCTTTTTTAACCTGAGGAAGAGTAAGCCAATTGTCAGCTGGTTTGCTCTTGCTGTGCTAACAGTACCTAAAGGGGCTCCAGGAGAGCTGGGGAGGGCCTGGAATGACAGGACAAGGGGGAAGGGATGTAAACACACAAAGGGCAGGATTAGATGGGATATTGAGAAGAAATTCTTCTCTGTGATGGTGGGGAGGCCCTGGCACAGATTGTCCAGAGATGCTGTAGCTGCCCCATCCCTGGAAGTGTCCAAGGCCAGGCTGGATGGGGTTTGGAGCAGCCTGGGCTAGTGGAAGGTGTCCCTGCCCATGGCAGGGCATGGGAACAAGATGGGCTTGAGGGTCCCTTCCTACCCAAACCATTCTGGGATTCTGTTATACCCACTGAAACCTGTCTTGTCAAGGGTTTTCCACCTCACACAGCCATCACACATCTCATCTTCCACCACTCACAGAGAACAGCTTTACAGTAAGCAGGGTGACAGAGCTAAACTAAACACCCAACAGTTATTAATTCATTGGTAATTCAGTCATTTACTGAGGCTCTTCATTTCAGGACAGCATGCTCAGATCAAACTGAAGGAACCATCAGAGAACTGAACTGAAAAGCCTTGACAATGGGTGTATAGGATTTCTGAAATCCATCCCTTCCCATCTATGTGCCACCAAAAGCCAAAAACTCAACAAGCAGCCTAGCTGGAAACCCCAAATGTCAGAAGAAAAAAAAAAAAAAAAGCAGCAAAATAGAAATAATGCAGAAATAAAGTGAATATATTTATAGGAAAAGCAGTCAAGGAGAGAAGCTGAGCTGCTGGAAGAAGGAATACAGCCCAAGCCTGTTCAGATGCCACCAGTGCTGGCAGTGGCAGCCCCCTGTTCCCCATTCCATGGAAGTCTTTGTGGAGGGGGGAACTTGCACAGCAACTGCACAACCTCCTGGAATTGCTCAGAACAGAAACCAAAATCAATGCATTGTGCTCCTTTTTCTCAGGAGAGAAAAAATGGTCAGTGGAAGTTAAAGAGCAAAGGAGAAAAAAAATCAAAACTCAAATCAGGGACTGGATTTCCTGCACACAACCCTGGAAGAGCTGGTCCATGTCAGCACCACCTGAATTGTGAATATCTTGGGCTTCACCCTGCATCTTGCATTCCAGCTTTCAGAAATTGATTAAAAATGCCAGTTAATGGTGAGTGCAAAAAACTCCACTGCAGTTCATAGGTCATATTTGCCCTGCTTTACATTTAAGTGATTAAGGGAGGTTAATTAATGAGCATCTCCAATAATCATATTTGAACTGATCCTGCTAGTAACTACAGAATTAATTGTTACAGAATTGTTGGTAATTACATGGCATTACAGAAAGCCATACAGAAAAGAGTGGGAATACATCTCTACTATCTGTGTCCTAGAAGCAGCAGGCTTTTGAGCCCAGTGGATGACAAATATTCCTCAAAGCAGCAGTTTAGTCTCCACACTCATCCTTTTTCAGTACAAAATTCCTAAATTTACCCTTAACCATGTTCTTTCAGTACAGCAAGGTTACCAGTGATGTCTGTGGGCTCATTAAAAATGTATGTCATGCTCACTATCCCCAAGATGTGTTTAGAACAAAAATACCTGTCTCCTCTTCTTCCCAGGTTACTGTTCCCGTGGAGTATCTTGCCCAAACAGGAGCCTAGAAAATTAATTGGCATTTAAATTGGCAAAAACTCAAGTAAAGACGATTAGCAAGAAAGGGACAGAGGGCTTACACAAAGGATTTGTGACTGGCTAACGTACAGTACCAAAAATTAAAGCTGATCATTTATTTCGATAAATAACAGCACAGGAAAAGAGACACTTTTGACTAACAACAAGAACCAAAGAACACTATGAGCATGCAAACATTTTAGGCTGAACAGTGAGAAAACAGAGCAGGAAGAGCAAACATCGCTACTTTTAAAGCGGGTAGAGACTGAGGAAAACCCGGACCCAACGGTTTCGGGTCGGGCCCGGGGGTCGGAGCGGCCTGAGGGCACAGCCCCGAGCCGGCTGCGCGGGGCCAGCCGGGACCGTCCCCTCAGCCCCCGGCTGCTCCCACCGCAACTCAAAGAAGCACGGCTGCCAGCCCACCGCCAGGCGAGACCCCCACGCCGGGACCCCTTACGGAGCACGCTGCCGGGGAGCCAAGGTCCCTCTGCCCGCTCAAAGCCCCTCCGGGACGCTCAAATCCCGCCCCGGGCCCCCCGATCGCCCCGGGCCCGCCATTACCTGTCCCTGTCCCCGTGCAGCCCCCTCCGCGCGCCGCCCCGCCTCGCTTTCAAATCTCACCCGCCAACGCTCATTGGCCAGCGCGGACCGCCCGCTCCCCTTGGCCTCACCGCGGCCGGTGATTGGCAGCGCCGGAACCCCATTTCCGGCTGCTTATTGG
>VZRH01004827.1:167988-188459 GCA_013397555.1 Urocynchramus pylzowi | reverse complement strand
GGGTAGCGGGAGCCCGGGAGCGGTGCCGCGTCCCCCGCCGCGCCCGGTCACCGTGCGGGGCGCGGAGCATCCCCGCTCCCCCGCGGTTGCGTAACGCGCCCGTCCCACGCGTGGCCGGCGAGACCGAGCCCCCCCTCCCTGTTTTCTGCGGGTCAGTCTTTTCGCGGATCTTCTTTTAGCAGCCACCCCTCTCCCAAACCGCGTGTTTTCCCCCCAAATTTTGATCTCCTGAGTTGCGGTCACTTCCTGGTCGTGTTTTTTTCTGCACGGCTTCCCCCCGTGGTTCATACATCGATCAGCCGCCCCTCTGATGGGAGGGGTTGTGAACTCGCTAAACATAAACAGTGATCCGAAAAGAGCTTTAATGGTTATTAGATATTGGGATAATTCTTGAATGACGCCTTCACGTGAGGATGGCGTAAGAACCTAAGGAAAGGTTAAAAGTACAATTACAGTGGAAGTGATTTCTTCTCGGAATTACTTCCTCCAAGGCCTTACTCGAAACAATAAGCGTAGCTTTTAATTTCTTCAGTAAACCGACATTATTGACTTGTGCCATGCGGCTCCCAGTTGAAAAAATCTGCTTGGATCAGCCGGACAAGTGGGTCTGAGGCTCGTCCTGCGAGGTGCTTCGTACAACGCCCAGCAGCCGCGTGTGTCTCTGCTCTGTTTTTAAATAACCGGCTTGGATGGGGCTGGAAGGCTGAGCCCCAGCAGCCCGGAGCGTGTTGCGGGCTGTAAAACCCGCCTGCGAGGCCGTGTAAGTACTCCAGGGGCTGGCCCTGCCCTGCCGGGCGCTGTCCTGGCCGTGCCACAGCGCTCGCCATCCAGTTCGGTGGCTGGAGATATCCAGGGGAGCGGTGGAACCGGCGAGCGTGCGGCGCAGGCTCCAGCCGAGAGTCTTAATGAGTGTTTGCGTAGTGCTTCGTGTTTTCTCGGATGAAAGGTTTTACATAATTGGCCATTATAATTGTCTGTCACCCCTAGAGAAGAGCCAAAAAAAAAAAAACCTAAAAAAGAAGCGTGGAGGTAGGTAGTTGTCTCAAAAGTCCAAAGTCTAAATGACTGTAGGTTGTGAATGCTGTTACTTCTGGGTGTGGAGACAGCAAAATGACTGAGTCAAAAAAAAAAAAAAAAAAAAAAAAAAAAAAATCTAATCCTGTCCTCCTTTTGAGCCATTTGATCAGCATCATTGGGACAAATGACATCCTGTTTGTGTTTGAGCTGCTTGTTCTTCGGTGCCCAGAAGAATTCTAATGTGACTCTGGTTCTACTGGTGTTAATGTTTTTGTTATTTTTTTTTTCTCTTGAAATCTTAACTGGAAGCCTTTTACAGTGTTTTGATTCCTTTTTAATAAATGGCTAATCCCTTGCTGCAGGGGATGGGAGTGTTTTGAACGCAGCATTTTTGGGTCCTGAGGGGAGGGGGAAGGGAGAGCCTTGTGTTGCTTTCCAGCAGCCACTCGCCTTCCCCCAGCCTGAGTGAAAGGGCCTTATTGACTGATTTTGAAGGTAACCTGCCCAATTCTCCTCTTACATGCTAAAACCCATAAATTTGCTGTAGCACAGAGCCTTTGAGGGGAAGAAATGGAATGTCAAGGAGCCTGGGCTTCATCACGAGCAGCCTGGTAACAAAGGCACTGTCTGTTAGTTGCATCGTGCTTATCAAAATCTCCCCTCCTAATGACAGAGTAACAATTTAATAGGTGTGAAAAGTTGTGGGATTTGATTTAATGCCACTGTCTTAAAATCATCCTGCATGCTCAATATGACTAAGTTGTCGCTTTCATATTTAATTGGAGAGCGACCAGAGGCTGAGGAGAAAGCTGGGGATGTTTCACTTGCACTAAATGCTCTTTAAAATCTTTTCCTCATTTGGAGAAGGATTGTGAGAATTGTGAGTGGCTTGTTAAGTGCTAAGCTGCAGCTGGGTGACTTATAGGTTATAAAACATCTTTCTGTGTCTCTTAAATTTGGAAGCTCATCCTGAAGCTTGTGCTGCGGGTGTTTATCGCAGGCTGGTCTGCAGCTCCAGGAAGGAGTGTGGTTTTGGGGTGTGGAAGTGCCAGGATAGGTTTGGGTGATGTGAAGGTGAGTGCTGTGGTGGATGCACTGCACTGCCTGGGCAATAACACTCCCTGAGGTTCCAGGTGTCAACACCTTCATCACTATGTGTTATTTTCACTTTTCAGTACCCTGTAGCATAACCTATCCAGCATTTTGGTACAACCCTCACACAGAGGTTGTTGTATTCCCAGCAGCTAGGGTATATTTCAATATTCCTGTTGCAGTTTTGATACCAGGTTTCAGAGAAAAGAGGAGATTTTCTTGGATCTGATGGTTGAGCCTATAAGGAAAACACAGGACTGGTCCTAAACCTATCATGAAAGATAATATAGCCTGGGAAACATCTCTCTTGCCCTTGTCTGCTGGGATTTTTTGTCTCTTGTGGATTATTTGGTCACTGGATTTATCATTGGATGTTCCAATCCATAGATTTGAGCTTTTGAAGGAAATACTGGTTTAGTGAAAGTTGTGGGTTAGAGATCCTCTTCTGTAAGCTCTGCAGGAAGGAGGGCACAGGAATGCTGCTTTGGTATGTGTGGCTGCTCCATTTTTATTTGTACCATATTTTACTGGCTTGTTTTCTAAGCTATTTTGATTCTATTAACTTATTAAACTTAGATCTATTGAAGTCAGTGTGACAGTCTTTCTTTAATGTAGGAATGTTGTCCTTTTTTTTTCAAATGTCCTTTTTTCACCCCTAAAATATGAAACGGACTAATTGTCCATAGTTCAGATTCTGCCTGTAATTGTGGGATTTGTGTTTGGAATTCACATTGTAGTTGTGGAATTAGTGTTTATTCCCCAAATAACTTTTCTTTTTTTTTGTCTTTGTTGTGGAAGGGGACTANCTTTTTTTTCAAATGTCCTTTTTTCACCCCTAAAATATGAAACGGACTAATTGTCCATAGTTCAGATTCTGCCTGTAATTGTGGGATTTGTGTTTGGAATTCACATTGTAGTTGTGGAATTAGTGTTTATTCCCCAAATAACTTTTCTTTTTTATTTGTCTTTGTTGTGGAAGGGGAATATCTGCTGTATCACTTGCTAATCCTGCTGTTGCAGTTTTATGCCTAGAGCATAACTGGAGCTGTATTTACCACTGTAGGCATGGTGGTTGGTCTATTTAACTATTTTGGGTATCAAACACAGAGAAATCGTAGCAGGACTGTCTGGTGTAGGTACAGGATGAGCATCAGTGGTACCATGACCTGGCTGTCCAAATTTGGGTGTCTGCAGCATCATTGCAATGGGTGTCAGGGAGAGATGGATTAAATATAGCTCAGGTGTGTCCCAACATGTTGCAGCTGCTCCTCCTGTTGCACTACAGGGCTAATAGGAATGTTTACATAGATCACCTTCCTACACATCCCAGGTCCAGCCACCTCTTTAGTAGCAAGTTGCTGCTGGGCAGCCACATGACTGCTTCAAGCTGTTTGGAGAGTAGAAATAAACTGCAGAGCGACACATAAATGGCTGTTAATAAAGTGTCAGCTTTTAAAAAACATTAGAAATGGCTGACTGGTATCTTGGGGAGCAGAAAATAGTGCTCTTTTTTTTTTTTTTTTTTTTTTTTTGTTTTTTAAAAAAAAATACTTTTTTTAATTGTTNTTTTTTTTTGTGTGATTAAAAAATAATCCTGCTTTAGATGCTGCTCTGTCTGCAGTTCACAGCAAAGTGATGGCATTTGGGTAGCAGGGAGGCAGAATTCCTGCCAGTTAAAATCTTGCTGTCCTAATGTGCCATTCCTTGCAGTGCTTGGAAGCTGATATACAGTGTTCTTCTGCCTTGCAGCAAAACAACTAGTGATTAAAAATTCAGCAGATGCTGTGGTTCACTTAACTACTTGTTCTTGCATCATTCAGGTCATATCACACAATTAATGTTGCTAATGTTCGATCTAGCTTTTTTTTTTTGCTCTAAGAATGGAAATTATCTGAACTACCATGGGATTTACAGAACTGTTTTGGCAGGAATTGGGCTATGCAAAGTAAGTTATTCAGGACTGTTTTTGCCCTTCCCCTAACTTGCAGAATCTTCTTTTGATTTCAGAAATGTATTTGTTCGTGCCAGACAGGGCTGTAATTTCTGCAACTTTTCTGACTTTAAAAATCAAAGTGTTTTCTTTTGATTGCTTTGAGATAAATGAGACTCCCTAGATGAGAAGGAAGAGGGGGAGAGCACGATAGGTGTAAGTGCTTGCTTTCTTACTTAAACTCAGTGTTTCATTTGGCCACAAAAGTATTTTTGTAAGAGAATTCTCATTTTGTTGCGGGCAGGGTTTCTGCTGCTTTCAGTACATCCACTTTTAACTTACACAATTTTGGTTAATAGTATTTAATCCAGGGTGTCACTTACTTGACTTTGAAATTAGCATTAAACTTTACCTTCCCCTCCCTATGTTCCTTTAATTATGTAAGTTTTGAGTTCTTTTTGTAACACACACAGATTTTAGAAATCTTTTCTGGGCTGCCTGAAAGTAATGTTCATGTAGGAAGAGACTTGTAGTTTGTTTTTACTTCTTTTACCAGTTTTCTGCTTGGAAGCTGGTGTTTAGGAAGAAGCTTATTCACTTTCTTTGTGATCAGTGCAGTAACTTGGTTTTGGTTGCCCTTCTTGCACCTTCTCAAGACTCTCCTCCTGCTGCTGCTGGGTGGTGCCCCCTAAACTGGATGGATGTGTTGATATGAGACTTCATGGCTTGTGCTGTTCTAGGAAAGATAAAATACAGCCTCTGAAATTAAAATTGCTGGGTCTTTCAGTGTCTTTGAGAGGAACTTGCTGTGGTGGGGCAGCCCTGGGCTCCAGAGCTGGAGAAATTAAATTGAGGATGTGGAGCACAGGTGGAGTGTTTTGGTCAAGGGCACACATGAGGAGAGCTGCAGGGCTGAGGGGAAGGTTGTGTCTTTTGAAGTGTGAAGCAAGGGGCAAATCCATCCTAGGAATGGAAAAGGGGAATTTGTATCACTTAGAATATGATGGGTATGCCTGTGAACCAGGTTTTGGAGAAGGAATGGGCAAAGCCAGGAGCCTTTGCTGACACATGTTGTTTGGACTTGCAGTTTGGGTGACTTTTTGTGATCTGTCAATTAGCACATCAAGAGGATGTATTTTCAATCAAGGAAGACATTTTTCTTTGGAAAAACCTGTTTGGACTATTAACTCTAAATGTACTTTGAGAGAACTTGTCTCAACCAAGTTGTCAGCAATCAGTTTGAAAAATGAAGTCTTAAATATGTAAACCTTCCCCCAGCCTCTTCAGTGTCCTGCTCAGAATGATGGAAAAGGAGGATTCAGGCTGACTTTTGCATATTCCTGCTTCCATGAATGCATATATCCAATGTGCTGTACTTTCAGAATTGATATTCAGGATAATGTTTCATCTTCAATTGCAAAAAAATAGCTTCACACATAGCTAATTCCATCTGCTGGAGAAATAAGAGCGAGGCTAACTTCATCACTTATTTGGGACCTGCTTTTTGCTGTGCTAATTACTATGTATGAACTTTGGAAATTTGCATAATTTTTTGGCAAACCTAAGCGGCAGCCATTTAATTTAGAATTTTTATTAACTTTAAACATCCCTAGCAACTCCTAAGCTACTTCTGGTTCATTTTGTGGTTTTGGTGTTTTACAGGGCTTGATTTTGAAAGCTTCAGTAGCTTCTTTTGTCTTTTCCTTGCAATGATTTTATATAAGCAACAGCAGCTTGCTGCCATTTCCAGTAACTTTCAACCTGCAATGTGACACAAAATTCCTTCTGTCATTCAGATAAAAAAAAGTGTTGAAGTTAAGTTCTTGTAAAAAAAATAATTCTAAAAAAGTAAAATTAGAAGGTAGTTTTGGTTGCTCTTCTGCAGTGTGAGAAGAGCACTAGAAATATTTTAAGAGTATATGCATTTCCAAAAGTAACCTTGGGGAAACTGGGGCATGTCAAGTCTGGTCCTAATTCTGGTAAAAGCTGGTCTTATGATGTGAATTTTTAAGCTCCAAAGAGTTTGGATGTAAATTCATTGTTGCAGATAGCTACTAAATGTTCTTTCTTACTCAAAGGCTGTATTTTGACACATTTTCAGCTTCCCAAGTTGTCTAGCCATGCCTTTTCCACTTGGTTTGCTTTTGTTTTTGTGACCTCCACCTTTCACTGATTTTGCTGGTTGGCAGTCAGTGGAGGTGGATAATCTGTAAAATATTGAAGCAGTTGGAATTTTATAGTAAAAAATACTGTCTGCTTTATTGGAATGCTGTCATTTGGAGTCAGCTGTTACGTGCTGATTTTCTTTTGGAGGCAATAGACTGGATTAATTTTAAAATTTGAATTATTTGTGCCCACTTTCTGTCTCAGTACCATCAGAAACTTCCTATGTTGCTCTGTGCAGTTGCACTCCCGAGTCTTTGTCCCTCTTTTCTCATCCCTCTTGCTCCGTTGACCACTTAAAAATGCAGTTTCTTCCTCAGGATGAACAGGGTTATATTGCCAGACTCTTTAATTCCTCTCTAATTGGCAGAAAGCCAAGCATAAAATCTTCTTCATAAGTCACCCTAGAGGTTTCTTTGTATGTGCTATTATTTTCTTTGCGTGCTAACATCACTGAAAATACTTTTTCATTTGTTTCCCTCCCCCCAAGTCTAGACCAGGCATAATTATGTTCGTGTGTATGTGTAGGCTTGGGTGTTGCCACGCTGCAATATCCAATTTGAACTCCTTGGGCAGTTTAAGACCAAAATTTCTTGTAGCATCAAAGGCAGCACTATCCCCTCTGCATCTAGGGAGGTGAAGTAATTTTCTGTTACTTCACCTGAACTTCTGAACTTCATATAGAAGTTCAATATCTGAACTTCAAAGACAGGCTCATGGTTTGTGCCTGTGGTCTGGCTTTCTGAGATGTGTCATACTGCAGGCTATATTTTAAAAAAGAATTTGGACCCTGGGTTCAAGCAGGACTTGTGCATCAGTGATAGTGGATTGTGGATTAATTATGTTCATGTGCTTCCATAGCACCCCAGTTCTCTTTTCATTGATGAAATTCTTCATGGAGGTCTTTGTTCTGATCTTCACCTTTATTGCAAAGTCTAAAAATCCTTTCCATCTTGATGCCTTTGCTCTTGTGTTGAGCCTCTTAATGTTTTTATGTCTTCAGAGCTTCTGTGCTTCCTCCCACCCTGACTGCTGAGGTTGAGACAAGCTCCCTGTAAATGTACATGCAGAACTGCCCCTTTCTCCTGCTGAAAGGCAGCTCTTGCTTTGCAATGATGTCTGCTGTGATTTTTCCTATTCATTTCCCTTCCTGACCTCCTGCCCATGTCCTGGTGCTGGGGAGAGGAGGATCCACTGCTGAGCAATGAGGGCATGCAAGGCATGGTACCTTGAGACAAGTGTCAGGCACTTGGGAGGGGAATTCTAAAAGAAACCTCACCCTTAAGGAATTCTTGTTGCCTGAAAATGGGTTTATGCACCTCAATTTGACCATCAGGGCACCAGAGCTTGCCAGCAGGTGTGGGACAGACTGTTAATTCCTTGCATTTTTTCACTTAATTTCCTCTCTAAAAAGGATAACAGTCTACCATTGGTTTTTTTTTTTAATGAGGTAACTTTATCTTAATAAACAGATGAATGAAGTGATGCAAAGAGTGCTTGTTTTTGCAGCTGAAATCTCTGTGAATCTGCTGCTCCTTCTGAAACTGGGGCTGTGGGAGGATTACTGATAGCAATGAATCCATCTTCCATGGTGTTAAGGAAAAAAAAAAAGTCCCTGTATTTCTCTTAAAGTGCTTATGGATTTTTTTAGATGCAGAAGGACTGCAGATGTAGTCATATTAAAATATAAACCATCTCACTTCGAATTGGTCTCTCAGCAGAAGGAGTTGGAGACGTGACTTTGGTAGAAGTTACTGGGAATTCTCTTTTTAATGCAGCTTTGCAGCCTGAGCTGTGGATGGGAGCCCAGAGCAGTCTGAGTCATGCTTCCTCCATGGAGAGGACATGGGATGCCACCAGCAGTGGACTAAACCAGTTTTCCTAATGATTGCTTTGTTCAGCTTTAGCTACTTTGGGGTTGTTAAGATGGTGTCAGCTGATGTGTCAGCTGGAGGCCGTGGGGTAAATTGTAGGATAAAGAGCAGTAGTTTACATACCTTTGTAGCAAATGTCTCTGAAGCATTCTGCATGCTCTTCTTGCCTTAAAAAGGTTTTTTTTTAGCACTCTTTTTGTCCTTTGGATCAGTAGATGTATGGAGCAAGGAAAGGGTTGTGTATGGACTTTGTGAGGTTAATGTGGCTTCATCCCTGACCTGACTGAATCCTACAAAGTGGAGGCACCAGTGCATCCTGCAGGGGTGGCTCATTTTCTTTGGGAAAATGTTTTTAAGAAATTGGGAATAACTCAGTTTTTACTTGTTCCTCAACGTTTTCCTGAGTGAAATTCAGGAAATTCACTCAGTTGAGTGAATTCACTGAGTGAAAAGTGCTGCATCTCTAGTGGACCTATACAGAGCAAGTTTATTGATGTTGCTTTAATGGTGGTTTTAAGGTTATTTTAATATTTTTATTTTATTTTAAGGATTTGGGGAATGCCCCCTATCCCCTAGCTCTCCCCTGTGCTCCTTGGGTCACAGATAGGGAGACTTTACTGGGATATATGTAAGGCAGAGGCTGCTGAGAGAAGCCTTGTCTCTAAAGGGTATTGCTGGGGTGGAGAGGAAGAGATGAGCGAGCTTTTGAGCCTGAATAAATGTCAGATTGTATTTTATCAGAATTGCAGTTTGGAATCAGGGGTTCACTGGGTTTCCATTTGGCTGTGGGCTGTCTGGGGCCTTTTGGATCTTCCATCTCTCAGCTGCAGTTATGGGAAAGTTGCACATACCACTTTACAGACATAAAGCAGAGCTCTTTAGGGGAAGGAAGGGTAAATGACCCAGGTAAAATGAGCCAGGCTGGAGTCAGTAAAACTGCCCAGAGTGCCAGCAAGTGATACCTGTGTCCTGAGTTTAATCTATTCACTTCCCACTGGTCATGCCCAGGAGGATTAGTGAGAGATGCTTTAACCTAAAGCTACTTGGAACAGCAGTGCTTTTTTTTTTCTCCCCTCTCAAAAGTGGTTTGCTTTTACTAAAATAGCTAAATGCAGGCATGTTAAGCTTAATATATATGTGTGTGTGGGTACCTGAGAAAGCATCCCATTAGGTAACCCTGTAACTTTCTCCTGGGGAGATGCTGAGAATATCACCTTTGCTGCCACTCAGGGGCAAGCCAGGCTTGTTAGCAGCTTGTAAGTGACAGCCCTACTTTGCTTTGTGGGTATTTTAAGTGATGAGGGTAGCAGAGCTCCAGGGAGAGGTGATAACGTCTGTGCTGGTTTTCTTCTCGATATAGAGGTGGCAGAGGAGGAGGAGGAGATAGGACTAATTGCATACCTTCCAATTCCAGTTACTTCATCACAGAATAATCATTGGAGCAGCCCTGCAATCTGCTCTGATAGCAGATAAGTGGCGTGGCTCACAGCACTTCAATCTAAACAAAACTTAAGTGCTTTTTCCTTTTTCCCTGGAGTGAAACTGTAATTTCGTTATGTGAATGTTAGCCAGGACAAAGTTGTTTTTGCAGCTGTCATGATGATTCTCTGGGCTTTGTGCTAGAGGTATGTCCCCAGTGGATGTAGCAAAAATATCCTAAAATACTGCATTCCCGTACCTGGAAGCTTCAGTTGAAGGCTCTCCAAATGTTTGCCAGGTGAAGATCTGTTTAGCTTTGACGTTAGATGTCTCAGAGGGTTTAGATATAAACCAGGGAAGGTTTGGATTATATTCCTTTCCATAGCAATACATGTTAATTAGCTTCTCTGTCTGCATTAGGCCCTGAAATAGTCAAGTGAAAGAGCCTGAGCACATCTCTGCTGCTTCAGAATAGGAGTCCCTCTGGTGAGGGTGGTCACATTGAAGCACTGCCTCATTTTGGTTCTCTGGTGTAGAAATGGTGTTAAATGCAGCCCACGTGATGCAAAAGAGAAGTATCAGGCAGAGCTTGGGAGAGAGATTTTTGCCTTTCTTTGAAATGGGGTAAAAGTGAATTTGTATTCCAGGCTGAACCCTGGGAAATCATAAAATTCCAGAATGTTTAGGTTGGGAGGGACCTTCAAGCCCATCTCATTCCAACCCCCTGCCATGGGCAGGGACACCTTCCACTATCCCAGGTTGTTCCAACCCCATCCAACCTGGCTTTGGACACTCCCAGGGATCCAGGGGCAGCCACGGCTCCTCTGGGCACCCTGTGCCAGGGCCTCATAAATCCCTGGAACTGCTTTGATGATGATGATGACTTTAAGGTACCTATTTAAGGCCACAGGATCACCCCAGACAAGTGCCTGGACTTTGCACAGTGCAGTACTGGCCAAACCTTAAACTCTCTTCAGGCTCATTTTCTCTGGACTGCCACAGAACCATTAAATCTGATCCGTTCCTAAAAAGACAGCTGACTGTGCAATCTGAGCCACATAAAATTCTTTGTCTCTGCTTTGGACTTGAATGGAAAAGTAGTTTGTTTTCCCATTAAATTGACCTCAACTGTCGCTGCCCCAAAGGGGGTCTGTTCTTGCAGGCTCTGCTTGGCCAGGAGGCAGAGCGTGCTTGGCTCTCCCTGTGTTTTGCTGCAAGCCTGCTAACTCACTCCAGGACAATGGGAAGATGGTAATGCACTAAGGCAGGTATTTGTTAGCAGGTTAAATGTTCTGGGAAAGAAAATGTAATATACTTTGTAAAAGTTAATAGTTTTGTAAGGTTTGGTTGTGTTGGTCGTAACTTGGCTGATAGGGTTGATGGTGTAGATCCAGCTGCAGCATTAAGCTCTGGGAATAAATAAGGTGAAGTGGTGGTGAATTTCAAAGGAACAAAGAGTACAGGGCCCCCTTAATTGAGTCTTACATTTTTAGGGTGGCTTTCAGAGGGAAAGGCCCAAACATGCTTTGCAAACCAACCCGTTCATTGTGTACTGTAGTGGATCCATGCTTTGATAGGAACAGTGACTTGTTTAATGAAATTAACTGCATCACGTTCTTTTTTAAAAGAGGTATTTCTTTATTTGTATTGGGGGAAAATACATTTTTGCTGAGAGTCTGTAGCTTATCAGACTCCTGCATCCCTTTCTAGCCACTGATGTTGCAGGGACAGGAGGCTGGCAGGTTGGATTGGGTAGTGCCTAAATAAAAATGAGGTTCAAGCCTGGAGTGTTACCTGGCAGGGCTGCCTGACCCCCACCTGCTGGGGATGTTGACTCACAGTGCTCTTTGCTCGTGGTTTATTTAGGAAAAGGTTTTAGGATGTGAGTCTGACGTGGAAGCACAGGTTCCATGCTGCCCTTTTTAAGAGGTTGGATGCCTTGACTTTGTAGGGAAAAAAAGCCAAAAAATGGGCTGTGATATCTTTCATGCTGGCCAAGCTGCTCCAAGGGTAATCCAGGTGGGAAGGGACTCACCTATGGACAGGAGGTTCAGCTGGGTAGTCAGGCAGCATCAGCAAAGCACAGCTCCTTCCTAAGAGTGGGCAAAATTCCTCCACCTGCAAACACCATCACATACACCCCAGCCTTGGCTCTTCTCTGGCTTCTGTTTGCCTTTTAATGGCCGTGGAGTGCCTCAGTGCTTCCCTCCTGTCTTCCTGGTGTTTGGCTCAGGGGTTTGATGGCCCCTCTGATGTTGGAATGAGCTCATGGGAGCAGGTGGGTACTTGGTGAATGTCCATGGGGTTACACTGGTGTGTTTATGACCTGGGACTTCTCACGTGCTTCCAAATCCAGTACTTAGTCACCATCCATCTTCACTGCAGAAAATGAATGGAAGGCAAATTGTTACTGGAGACTTTTCTAGGGAAAAAGTTTTTAATGAGTACCTGAAGGGCCACAATCCTATGGATTGTGTGTGGTGTCATGTAGCTGTGAGCAGGTTTTCCTTATTGCAGAAGCTGGATGGATTCCTCGGGGCTGGATAGCATCTGATTTTTATATGAGGGAGGGGGAAAAGTTGTCTGACTTTAATCTGAATTTACTAGGTACTTAATAAGAAAGACCTTTGCCCTGAGTGACTTGCTCAGCCTATGTTGTGTTGCAGGAGCTCCATGGAGATGAAGCCTGCTGGCTTTATTTTGCTCTGAAATCCGTTTGGCTCAAAATTGCTTCCAGAATCTCATCCTCCCTGGTACTTCAGACTTGTGACTGGGTAACCTGCTGAGTGTTAAGGGTTGTGTCAAAGCCTGGGTGCTGTGGTGGCTGAGAGGTGACACCAGCACATGGAACTTGTGCTTCAGGTGACAGGCAGAGGCACATTTTTGGGAGCTGTCTGTTTCTGCCTGTCTCATAATCTGCAATTTATATTTAAAAGCAGAGGGATTTGAGTTGTTTTCTGTGCAGTTGTGGCCCATGGGAGCAGTTGGCTGTCCTGGTGTTTGGCCCTGGAGCTGCCTCGGTGGCCGATTGCGTAAGCGAGTGAAGGTATTCGCAGCAGTCCCTTGGAAACGGGGATAATTCAAGTCTCAATCAAGCTCAGGCTCAAACAGGTTGTGGAATTTATTTATACAACACCACTGGGGTGTGTGACACTGCAGAGCCAAACAAACAGAGGTTCCCAGCCCCAAGGCTTGTGTTGGGTATTAGATAACGAGGATGGGGTAATTACAGCCAGGGACATGGGTGGAGGGGGTCGAAGTGGGTGAGGGCTACATCCGTGTGGAGAACGTGAAATGTGCCTCGTTAATGGCAGTGTGAAGAAACTGTGGGTGCATCTGGGGTTATGGGGAGGCTGGAGGTCAGCTCTGCAGAAGGAAGTGTTGTCTGAGTTATTGGAGACGCGTGGATTAATAAGGGAAAGCGGAAGGAGGCAAAATGAAAGCAGCCAAGCGTACGGGGAGGGGCGGGTTACGTGGAAGCTGGCGTACAACAGCAGAGGCACTCCTGGGGCTTGGGGAATTTGGGTGTCACAGCAGCCACTGGGAATCCACACCTGGACCCCAAAACACGTGTGCTTGATGGGAACAGAGAACAGGTAAAGAAAGGGGCCCACTGTGGCTTCTGGAGGCTTGGTGGTCCCTCCTCTCTGCTGTCTGTGCTCCCTGGGCTCTCATGGTGCCAAATTGGCTTCTGCCCAGCCACTGGGCTGGTTTTGGGGTGTACTTGATCAGTCAGCATTGAAGATCTTGAATTGGTGGTTCTCCGTGTCAGCAGTGCATGGGTTTTTGTTCCCATGTGCCCTTTGGTCTGGGCAAACTGGATCTTTTGGGTTTTAGGAGCTGGGTAGTGGTTGTTAATACCTTTACTGTGTCACTAATTTCCTTTTTCCTTCCCTTTTGCTCTTCAGAAATGCCATTCTCGTGAGTGTGTAAGGAACCTACAGAACTGTAATGTCTAACCCTACATGGAATGACAGCTCTTTGAAGGTACCACCCTTTTTTAACTACATAGCTTTGTTACAGGTTGTATTAATGATGTGCTGATCTTTGCTTCAAAGCTTGAAATTGAAGAACTGTGTCTTATGTAATGCTGTCCCTTTGAAAGGGCTGACAGTGCTGTGATCCTCCAGTCTCTGATTTCCAGAAAAACCAAGTGCAACCTTTCACTTGGTTTGGGGTGCTGAGGGACCATCCCTGTTTCTCTGTGGATGATGATGTCTTTAGGCAGCTCTGGTGTTGCCTTAGGAACAGATGGTGGTTTCTATTCAGGGAGCTGAACTAAACTTTCTTCATACTTGGTGGCCATCCTTGGAAACATATTGCCCTTCATTTTAGTGATGCATGATGGTTTGCCTGTTTCTTCAATTCAGTGACCTTCTGGATTGTCTGTCTTGAGGCTTCTAGGCATATTTATAAAGAATATTGTGATGAAGTGCAGTTACACTTTAACATTTAGATTGAAATGTCTTGGCTGTTCGTGCTGCATTAACCAGCTCTCAGGCGTTGGCTTGTTCTGCTGTCTGATCCTGCAGTGATGCCATAATACTGAATTTTGGACTGCCCTCTGCATTGCCATGGCAACAGACTGATGTCACACGCTCAAGGACATGACTTCAGTGCACGATCATGCAGAGGCACAACCAGATTTGTGGAGGAGAAAGCTGACTAATGCACATCTCAAAAGCAAACAAGGGGAATGCAGGTTACAGCTGACCAACCAAGGTGCCTCAGTGTGAAAATTCCCCACTTACAGGAGGGGCTGATTCTGTCCCTAAGACAGGAACAGTTGTCTTGATGAGCTTCTCTTCACCATGGAGAAGCAGAGGACTTGCAGGTCTCCTGTATCTTTAAAACAGGTGGTGGAAGAGATCATTGTTTCTGGGGTGAGGAAATACTCTCTGGTTTCAGAGCTTTGAAAGGGCACTGCTTTGTTTTAATTTTAAAGAACCCCTCAGTGGTCTTGTAAGCACCCTGAGAACACTTTGACTTGCTGAATGTTGTTCAAACAGTTTAATTGGTTTTCCAAAGCTTTTATTTTATCCATAACATTGGAAGGTGAAAGGGGAACTCCGCATCTGCATTATGGTCACATTTTCCTATATCCTATTAGCAGATTCCAAGATTGTTTAATGTGATCTCCACCCATTTCGTTTGGCTGCAACCTTTGCTCCCATGAAAACAAGGCTGATTGTTCTGAATTGCTGTGTGTATGTGCTTTGGCACGGCATGAAGGTACCTATAATAACACAAGCATTGTCTGGAAAAAAAGGCAGTTTGCAGTAATAACTACAAATAAAAGGGTGCAGTCCAGGGGCAAGACAGATATTGGTCATTTTCCCACCCACTGCTCAGGGCAGATTCTCAAACATGGTCACCCCTCAGCATGACAGGGCTGTGGGCTTTAGCCTGGGATGTGAATACTGGGAATAAGGGACTGAAATATTTGCACTTTGTTCCAAGTTTCTCTTTCCTGGCCCCGGTTCCATTGCTCATATCTACGGATGGGGAGACTGAATGACTTTTGCACAATGCAGTGTTTTATTTGCATGCTGTGAGCAGTTTAACAAGTGTATGTGTGCTAAATGAAGCATTCCCACTTTCAGTGAGCAGCTGATGCACCCTTAAAAAAAAAAAAAAATTTAAAAAAAAGTGCCTTTAGGTTGAACAGTGGGGTTTTGAGGGGTGACATTGTGCTGTGTGCTTGAACGGATGGTGGGTTGTGCCAAGGCTGAATGTTAACTAGAAATGCTGTGAGATGCAGCAAATAACCAACTCACACTCCTTGGTGCTAAAGTAATTTTTGCTCATCTCTGCACTTTGTGGGATAAAAGCTGTTATAGTGCAAGATTTGGAAGTAACGTAATTGTTTTAAATGCTCAGTGTCACAGGAATTGAGGACATTTAACAGAAACTGGCATTTCTTGTAGCAGTTTGGTTGCCTCCCAGGACAGGAAACTGTGCAGTGGTAAAAAAGAGTCAGGGAAGGAGTTGAACAATCCTCTCTGTAAATCATGATTGCTTGAATTCAGATCCTGGCCTTGAGCTGAAAGGACTGGAAGCTCTGCAGGACCCAGTGATTCAAGCTGCTCTGCAGAGAACAAGAAGATAATGGTGATGGACTATCAGGAAGGCAGCCTTGCTGAAAAGAGAGGCTTTGTGATATGGTCAAGGGGAAGGAAGTCTGGAGAACTCAGAAAAGGAACAGATGTTTTTGGTGGTGGGGAAAAACTGAACTATCCCTGTAGTTTGCTCTTGCAGCGGAGCCAGCAGGAGGAACTTGATACCAAACAAAAAGTAGGCACACCCAGGATTTAGCAGAGGGATCCTGGAAAGCTGAGAATCAGTGCTTTGGTGCTTTTCTGTTTGACAAATACTTTATACAGTGGCATCTGGCAGATATAATAATATATGTGTGTGCAAAGGTGTGTGTAAAACAGCTTGAAGGTGTTAGATGTTTCTCTTTAACAGCAATAAAAGAAGTATTGATATATGAAGTGATACTCAAAGTGGGGAGCCAAGAGAGATGCTGTTCTCTGAGAAGGAAATAATGACAGAAGATGCATTAAAAAAGAGGGTGAGGTTTTCTTCTAGGGTGTGTTTATGGATGGTGATGACTTGAAGTGTGATAAAACAGATTGCTGATCCTGTTTGTCAAAGTACCAGTGGCAATGATTTTTCAAGCTGTTGAAACTTGCATCCACCAAAGAAATATATCTATTTAGTTCTTCCTAATAGGTTAATCCACTGTAATTGGCTGTGAAATCAACCTGGGGGAATTTTCCCATCTGTAAGTGATGCACAGCCTCTTTGCTGTCTACTTGGCAACTGTACCTTCAGATAATTAAAAGCTGTTTTTTAAATCCACTTTTCTTTCAACTCTTGTTTTTCTGCATCTCGCTGCTTCTCTGAGAGCTGTCAGTCACTCTGCTGGCCAAGGTGTAAAAACCAAGATAATGTGCTTTTAGGAAAGGAAAACTGCAGATGATCTTTTTACTTTAATTAAAAAAAAAAAAAAACCATAAAAACTACAAAACTAGGTGAATGTGAGGAGCTTTCTAGCATGCATGTCACTGCTGCATTTCTAAAAGTAACTAAACTTTCCCAGTCCAGTATGGAAAACTTTGACTTTCAGAGCTCTGGTGCCACTTACCCTGCTAAAATCAATAACCAAGCCTCCATGGTTCACTTGGGAAGCAGTTCCAGTTACCCAGAAATTACAGGAGTTGTTCAGCACAGGGATCCTCTGGTTTCAGCACATACTTTCATTGCTCTGTAGTGTTTTGAGAGGCCGAAGGGTGGGATGCAGCTCCAGTGAATTTCCAGATTCCTAACAGTGTGAGGGACTGTTTTTAATAGTGATGATAAAAACAGCTATTCCCAGTTGGAGGTTTAGTCAGTGGTATAATTATCAGAGCTATGAAATAGTGCAGGGATGGCTCGGGATGGAAAAAACTAAGGCTTGAAACTTATTTTCTTGAGGGAGCTGTTTGAAATGATTTCCTGCAAGCTCATAGAGAATTGGTGAGAGATGTCAAAGGGTGAGGGCTCAAAATTGGTGATTGCCTTGGTAATTCAGTGTTTGGGCTGGCAAGCTGCAGCTGGCTTTTGGGAGAGAATTGGTTTTGAAAGCCAGGGTGGTGAGTGGGAGCCCTGGAGTGGCACATTTGGTTTGTAAAGTGCTGAGGATTTCCACAGCAGGGTCACAATCCCCAGCTCCAAAGCTGGCTCACTTAAACTATCCCTTCTAAACCACAGCTGTGGGCTCCTTATTTTCTGCTTCACTTCTTAGTGATTTGGTGGGGTTTATTCATATTTTCTCCATTTTGGCCAAGAGGGGAAACTCTGAGAAGAAAATACTGTTTGTGCTGGAGAGAGCAGTGGGAATATTGGGTTAGAGAGCAATGCAGGTATTTTTTCCTTTTTCTGTCTTGATTATAAAGCTATTTTTTGGACCTCTTAGAGCAGAGACCACAAAGATGTTCTGAGGACTGGAGCACCTCTGCTCTGGAGCCAGGCTGGGAGGGCTGGGAGTGTTCACCTGGAGAAGAGAAGGCTCTGGGGAGACCTTGGAGCCCCTTCCAGTGCCTAAGGGGACTTGGGAAAACGAGGGAATGTGACTTTTTTATGTGAGCAGATAGGGATGGGACAAAGGGGAACAGTTTTAAAATAAAAGAGGAGAGATTTGGATTAGATATTGGGAAGAAATTCTTCTCTGTGATGGTGGGGAGGCCCTGACACAGGGTGCCCAGAGGAGCTGTGGCTGCCCCATCTCTGGAAGTGTCCAAAGCCAGGTTGGACAGGGCTTGGATCACCCTGGGCTGGTGGAAAGTGTCCCTGCCCGTGGCAGAGCATTAGAACAAGGTGATCATAAAGGTCTTTTCCAACCCAAACCATTCTAGGATTTTATGTTTTCTGTGTTTTTTCATTAAAAAAGTTTCAAGTCTTGTAAAACAAACCCGATTCTGATGTTTTCAGTGGACTTTAGAAAAGTTCATACTTCCAAAGTGGTTATTAACATGGAAAGGATTGCACCAGAATTATTTCTGGTGTCCTCTTATAGGTCTGTGCCACTGAATTTTGAAGAGGAAATCTGAAAAGGGAAAGGCAGAAGTTGTCACAGTTCATAAGCGTGCAGAAGTTGTCTTTTACTGAAATTTCAATGCTATTTTGGGGCCTTTATTTTTTCCTTAAGAATGAATTACAGTGGAATTTGTGCTATGCTTAGGATTTCTGAAACCTTAATTGTGTCAGTTGCTAGGTGTATTGACTACAAAGCTCTGAAAATATCAAACTATTTTTTACTTCAATAATTCTTGAGTTATTAATAGGGGAATATCTTTAAAAATAGAGCTAAAAAAAGATTAAAGGTCTGTGGAATTGGTAGGTTTCCAGATTAGCTTAGATTTTAAACAGTCCTTTGAAATAATTATGCAATAAGATACTCTATTTAATCTGAGTCTTTACTGCAGTTTACCAGTCCAAATCCCTGAGTTTATCTGAAGCTGAGTTGGTTCAGCAGATGTTTTGTGTACAACGTTCTCTTGAGAATTTCTATAAACCCAGGTGATGCTTTGTCTGGGAAGGATTTGTAGTGTCCTCTTGGCTGCCTTGTGTCTTCATCTTGAGCCCTTTGGCCATGTTGTGTCCCATGTCTGTGCTCTGGCTGCTCAGAATCATTTCTGCTCCCTTTAAACACCTTCTGTGCTTGTTTACAAGCTGCAAAGCAGTTTAGGGTGGGAAATACCCTGATGCTGCTTTGGGATCGTTCACCTGCATTTGTGTGAGCCCAGCTCTGCTCACCCATGCCCTGTTCCCTCCCTCTTCTGCTCTGTCTGTGCTGGATGAGCTCTGCAGGTGCCTGGTTCTGGCTGATGGATATCCAGGGGCCCACCTGGGTCACGGTGTTGTGCCAAGTGCTGTTGTGAGTCTCCTCTGCCTTGCTGTGCTGCTCCTCCTGTCACTGCTGAGGGCTCCAGCTTTGTCTTGCTGCCTGTCACACCCTGGTGTCCTGTTTCTTTCCCTTTCCTTGCATGACTTCACGCTGCAGGCCTGGAGCTGTAGGAGGGGTGCTCGTTCCTGGCAGCCCCAAGGATGTCAGAGGGTCCCTCCCAAGGAGGCCTGGTGGCAGTAGAGCTCTGGAGGCCTCTGGTTGTGAAGAGTGGCTGCTCCCTGTCCAGGAAACTGGGGCTGAGTCATTTCTCCAGAAGGAGTGTCCTCATCGAGGAGCTGCGTCACCAGGTCCAGGAGTTGCATGAGAACGTGAGATGGTTGTGTGGCCTTCATGGGAATGAGAAACCTCATCAAGTTCAACAAGTCCAGGTGCAAGGGGCTGCTCCTGGGTCAGGGCAGTCCCAGGTGTGAGTACAGACTGGGAGAAGAAGTCATTGAGGACAGCCCTGCAGAGGAGGACTTGGGAGTTGTGGTGGATGACAAGAGGGCTGTGAGCCAGCTGTGTGTGCCCACAGTCCAGAGGGACAACTGAGTCCAGGGCTGCTTCAAAACAGGAGTGGGCAGCAGGTCAAGGGATGTGATTCTCCCCCCACAGGGTGCCCAGAGAAGCTGTGGCTGCCCCATCCTTGGAAGTGTCCAAGGCCAGGTTGGATGGGGCTTGGGGCAAGCTGGGATAGAGGAAGGAGTCCCTGCCCTTGACCAGGGGTTGAAACTGGGTGGACTTTGAGGTCCCTTCCAACCTGGACCTCTCAAGGCTTCTGTGAAATAGGATGTTTTCAGGGAGCCCAGAGACTCAGGGGTCTGAATTCCCCCCTGCATCAGGGATCCCAGTGGGGTCTGCACCAGCTCTCACAGGAAGTCAGAAGTGAATAAAAGAGGGAGACTGGAAAGTGGCCACTCTCCATGCAAGGAGGTGTATTCCCATCCCTCCTGAAGGCTTGACATTAATAATAAGCTGTGAGTGGTTGTAGTGGGTGACTCCCTGCTGCAGGGGACAGACACATCCACCTGACAGAGGAGGTTGTTGCCTGCCAGGGCCTGGAGTTGGAGATGTCACAGAAGGACTGCCAAGAGAGCTTAAAGGTCAAGATAAAGTTCATGAGATTGTTGTGGACAAAGCAAAAAAAAATTATTGATGGCTAGAATAGTAAAATAATAGTAAGAAACAAGCATAAACCCAGCATCTTCTCTCTCCAGTTTCACTGTGGGGCATGACCTGCTCTGCCATGGAGCACCCCTTATCCTTCCCTGGCCTTGGTGGGGTTTTCCCTCATTCTCTCTGTCAGGTGTTTTTCACCCTTTCTTAAATGTTTCCTCAGTGGTACCAGTTGGTTCAGTGATGGGCTGAGCCACGTCCTGTGGTGGGACATGAGGAGCAGGCTGGAAAGGGCCTGGGGTGGCCCTGACCCCTTCCAGTAGAAGCTCTTTTAGAACCTGACACTAATTAGTGATTTTGGTTTGTTGGTTTTTTTTGGTTTTTTTTTTTTTTTTTTTTTTTTTTTTTTTTTTTTTTTTTTTTTTTTTTT
>VZRH01004827.1:151019-167833 GCA_013397555.1 Urocynchramus pylzowi | reverse complement strand
TTTTTCTTTTTTTTTTTTTTTTTTTTTTTTCTGTCTTAGATTGTAAACTGTTCTTTAGGAGCTTTTATCCTTTGTTTTGTAAGACACAGCTGGAAGGCCCAGTGAATCCCAAACTTATTCAGAGGGTGTGGGTGGTGGTGTGTCCTGTTTGTTTGTGGGTGGGTTGTTTTAGATGTTCCTTAGGAATCTGTTCTGGTGGAAGCTTGCAGATGTAATGAGGCACTTTGCTCCAAAATGTGCTGTGACAAATAGTTTGAACTTCTTTCTGCATGAAATCTGTCCTGAAGTTGGGTGTACTTAGATAGCTCTTTCCCTAAGTGCAGAGCAGACTTTTTTTGTAAACTGCTGACCTATAAACTTGAGATTTCTGAGTTCAGCATTTTTGCATTGTCCTTGCAAGGTGGAAGATAGTTCTGTGTGAAAGTGTGACATTGGGGCACCAGCAGTGGCCTACTTTAGACAAAAGTTTGAAAAGATTAAAGGTTTTGTGACAATTCATGAGACATTGATACTAAAAATAGTGGAAAATGCTCTTAAGTGAGAATAGAGTGGATTCAGGAATTTAATAGGAAAATCTTGGGCATTTTGAATGACAGAAGTCATGGAATCACAGAATGTTAAGGGGTTGGAAGGGACCTTAAAGATCATCTCATCCCAACCTCCTGCCCTGTGCAGGAACTTCTCCCACTAGACCAGGTTGCTTAAGGCCTTATCCAACCTATCCAAATATTTGCAAGTAATGGCACAGTTATTTCTAAAACTCTTTTTCTGGTACTATTATATTTCATCTAGTGTTTGTGCTGCTGAGTAAGGTTTGCTGAATTTGGATTTGGAGAGCCTTAGGAAAAAGCTGGACACTTTGGAGATGCCTAATGGATATTGTAAGCTCTCAGCCCTGCAGTGGACTGGCAGAATGAATCCATGTGGAGGAAACTGCATCTTTCTGCTTTGAGTCTTTTGTGTGTCTGTGTGGGTTTGGTTTGCTTGGGGTTTTTGGGGAGTGTTTTTTGGGGGTCTTTTGTGCCTCTGTCTCTGCTGAAAAGATATCCACAGATACCTTTTATAGGACAGAGAAATGCACATAATAACCTTTTGGTTAAAGGGTAAAATTCCACTGAAGTAAATAAAAATGAATTACCCCTTGTTCTGCTACACTGTGTAGGTCTGGACCTGTGGTCAGGGGATATGGGGTGGTCTCAGAATAGAGAATTGGCAACCCAAGGGCTGGTCCAAACCAGTTGGAACCATAGAAACCTGGTAAAGCCATATTTTGTTCAGTGAATTGAGTTTTAAAGCTGATGAAATTAGGGCTTAGCATTGAGTCACCTGCTGTGGGGTTTTCCTTGTTAGCAGAGTTCTAAAGAAGGAACTGTATTTATTTATTTGCTGGATATTTAGAAGTCAGCTGTAGGTTTTTTCTGCTATTTTGGAAGCCATTTCATACCCCATGCAGAGATGTGCAGGAGCAATTATTCCTGTGCATTTTGTGCCATGGTGCAGGGGGCCTTCTTCCCTACGTAGTGTCCTGTATGAGGTTTTTGCTGTCCTGGTGACATTTTACTTTGTTACTATTTGCCATTCAAAAGTCCAATCCTATGCTGGAGTGCACAGATGCAGAGATACACAAAGATACACTTGTAATCAGTTTTGCAACTGAGTTTATTTCTGTTTTGTTACAAGATCTGCCCTGAAACAGGAGAAGGAAACTTTAGGAATTAAACTGGGTCACTAACAAACTGTTCCTGGTGAACTGGTGAGGAATTTCTGTCAGGCAGGGCATGTGATGGTCACTTTATGAGCTGTCACAGCAAAAACAAACCCACCCTCTGCGTGCCAAAGTGAGTCAAGTGCACCTCTCCAGCCAGGATCCCTGCTACCACAGGCAAAACAGGGTGATGAAATGATTGTTGGCAATCCTAATCTGCCACGTTGGGGATGTAATCATAATAATAATAATAATAATGATGATAATAATAATCAGGATCTTTTTTAGCAAGCTTATGTTGTGTTCTTGAAAAAGATGGGATTCTTCTTGCTGGTTTTGACTGGCTTTCTCTAAAGTGGGGCAGGTTGGTTCTCTCCTGGTGTTCAGGCTGGTCTTTCATAGAGGCAGTCTGGGTTTCTGCCTCTGGTGTTTGTCCTGAAACTCCCTTTTCACGTCAGTTCTGCATCTTGCAGTCCTTTCTACCCATCTTTGCATGTGCAGGAGCAATCCAGTGAGACCTCAGCCTCACAAAACCAGGGCACGACGTCTCCAGAGCTCTGGGAGTGCTGCTCTACTATATTTGGAACCAGCTCTATTGCTTCTATAATAGGAAGGCTTCTGGAAGCTTTCTCCTTCCTCTCGCCCCAAGAAAGTAGCCTTTCAGCTGAGCTTTCATTAATTCACAATCTGCATGGCAAAACAGATGGAGTTTTATAGGCTAAATAATTCAGATGTGGCTCGTGGCTCAGGTGGCCTCGAGTGTGGTGTGTTCAGGGAGGATTTTTGCCCGTGCTCCACGAGCTGAGGGTGCAGCAGCCACAGCCCCACTCACGGGGGGTGTCACAAGCAGCCCCAGTTTGTCATTCAGGGCACGTGGCAGTGACAAGGGGTGCCAAGGCAGCTTTCTAGAAAGCAGAGTGATGTGTGAGCCCCGTGTGTTTGTCACCAGAGCTGCAGCAGCACTGCCCAGTGAGGGATTTACTGGTTTTGTTTTCCTCTTGGATCAAGCAGAACAAATCTAATGAGCCAGTTCTTAACTTCTTCCCAGCTGAGCAGCGAGTGATGTCCTTACCCAAATTGTGCAAGGCAGCTGAAACCTTTCAGGAATAGTTGAACAAGGGAAACACTTGTAATATTATTTTTCCCAATACTCATGCAGGGCTAAGAGGGTGCAGCAGAGCTTGTCTTTATTTTCTTTTTCCCATCTGAGATTTTCCTTTTGAGGGGACAACTTAGTCCTTCCAACTCCTACCCCACCTAGAGAGAAAGCATGTGAATGAGAAAGCATGTGAAAATGTGGAGCCTTTCATTCTTTCTTGACATGATCTTGGAAGGAAAACAGGTTCTCCCTGTAGTGCTTCATTAGAATAAGCATTTCACATGCTTATCAGTACAGCAAGTAGTGCTGTTTGACAGCAGTGAGGAGTCAAATGTTGCCTGCATGCTCATTTCCCTGCTTCTGAAACACTCTGCATTTTGCCCACTGTGCATTCAGAAGTGTTCCTTGCCACTGAAAGGACCTAAAACCCACTTTGTAGCAGACACATTTTCCAGCATGATTCCAGGTGTGGATTGGAGATGGCTCAATCCAGTCTGAGTTTCTGAGAACCTTGTCCTGCTGGGCTTTGTGAGCTCCTGCCAGGTCAGAGGTAAGTGGGTTGAGGGAGCTGACCACTTTGGGTTAATTCTGTCCTGGTCCAGCTCCTTTGGGAGGCTTCAGGTGAGAAATCAGACAGGGAAGCAGTGCTGAGAAAGGGGAAGGTGTGAAAGAATAAACAGGCCCAGCTCCTGGAGTCTTTGCTCATAAGAGAGGTGCTCCAGACCCCTCATTGTCTTTGTGGCCTCTGCTGATTCTGCTTACATGGGAATCTTCAGTTTTCATTTAAATTGCTGCTCTGTCTGGTGGGATCCAAGGATGGGAGCTTGGAGGAGCTTTGGGAAGGAAGGGCTGGAGTGAATTTGGTGGGGAAATGAGCAAAGGGCAATGGGAACCAGTTCCTGCTGCTTTGCCAGCTCTGGTTCCTGGTGCTTGGCAGAAGTGCCATCAGCTGGTTTTGGTGTGGGAGTAGACACAGGAAGCTCCCCCACATTAATTCCAGCTGGAGCCCCTGTGGCAGTTTCATTGCCTTTAGATCAGATAATACCAGATCTGATGGACCATCAAACAGGGGGGAAGCTGAGCACACAAGGTTTCACAAGGCAAATGATGCCTCTGATGGCTCCTTTGGGGTTAAAAGGCAGTTCTTTAGGTGTTTTAAATATGTAAATATTACCTGAAGAATGCTTAAAAAGAAATGGTTGTGTTCCTGTAGGTGTCTGAGAGGCTGAGGACCTGGAGTGGCAATCCTTCTGTGGATCCTTCCCAGTGGGAGTGTTGGGATGAGGAAAGACTTTGTGCCAAAGCCTCTTGCTTAGGGGAATCTGGTGCTGTTATAGGCGTCCTGAGGGGTGTTTGGGGAGGGAGGGAGAGATGACTTGGCTGGGGGATGGCAGAATTGCATGTCTGGTGAATTACTCTTTTGAAGACAAGGATCATATAACAACCTAAGATTGAGCTCCATGTGGGAGAATGGACATGGAATCTGGTTCTTGCAAGAAAACAAATACACTTATCTTTTTATAAAGCCTTTGCACTGACTTTTTGCACCCTAATGACTGGTTTTGGTATTAACTCCTCTGAGTTCTGCTCTGAAACACTTGCTGCTGCTTCCTTCTGCATCCTGAGTGTGCTGATGCTCTTTGCCCAGCTGATCCCAAGTGACGTCCCTATGGAACATCCCAAAGCTTGCCCTGCATGGAGGTGGGGTGGTCAAATGTGTTTTACACATGTTTTTACCTACAGGGTGATTGTTGGTCAGATTCAGTCCCGAGGCCACGGCCTCCTTTCAAGAAAGTAAATTTTCTGAGAGGATGTGCCCACCCTTTGAACTGGTTTGTTGATCAGTTACTGTTGCTACAGCTAAAACACACTTGCACTTGCAATAATCAAAATATCAAAAGCTGGGGTAAATTGCTACACAGATGGGGAGACCTTGACTGCAGCCTGGTTGAGTTGATACATTTGTTTTTCTAGGCTGCAGCAGTGCTCAAACCTGGTGATAAGACAGGGAATTTTGTGGGCCCGTTCCCTGAGCTCCGTCCGCGGCTCAGAGGATGTGTTGCTTTCTGCTGCCAAAACCAGAGTCCTTCCCACATCTTGTGCAAAAGGCATATGTTTGGGGGTGGTTTCAGAGAGGGAGAAGAACACGATTAGGGTTTTAACTTCCTCTTCTGTTTTGTTTCTCTGTGCATCTGTATTTCAGTTTTTTGGGCTGTACCTGACTCTGTGCAAAACTTAACAAATCGGCTGCAGCTCCTTCTGCTAAGGATCAGCCTTGGTACAGAAACAGTGGTAGTTAAAAGGCAGTAAGTATATCTGCTAGCTTAAATGCTGGGTTTTTTTTTTTTTTTTTCTCCTTTCCTTTTTTTTAATTCACAAGCACAGCTTTTTACTCCTCACACAGTAGGAATTTGTCAGGAGCTTGCCTGGCATTAATAGTCTATTTCAGCTCTTTTCTATAGCCCAGCAGCTACAGAGGGGGGGAAAAAGCATGCTTTGTATGGAGCTGTGGTTGGGTCTGTGCTGCAGTGCCCATCTGAACTTGGCTGTGTCTATTTTGTCAGCTTTTCCTTCCCTCTGGTAGTTGCTGGTCCCTTCCTAAGCTCACAGAATCCCACCATACAATGCCTGTGCTTGGATCAGGGTTCTGGCTGCTCCTGACCTGAGCCACTTCTCTTGATGGTTTTGCTTCTTGAGCTCTTTCCTGCAAATGAGATATCTTTAGGTTTCAATTCTTTGTCTGGCTTTTTATCTTTTACTTCTCAATGGATCTCCAGAGGAGAGGGACTGGGACAAAACATGTGGTATTCTTAACCAGGGATCCGTGGAGAGGGTTTAAGCTATTGGAAAAGTGAGTGGCATTCTTGAAGTGGTGTGGTTGTGTTTATTTGGGTGTGGATATAATCATGCTTCTGTGATACAGTTCCTGCTGAGTTTGAAATGCTAGTGTTAGTAAAGCCAGAAGGAGAGCCAGACAAAAGCTTGGAGAAAAGTCAGAATTTCAGTGCCTCTTAGTGATGGTTCATGGGAAAGTAACGATTGTGTTTAATTTTCCTAAAGCACCGGGCATATGCTTTTTTTCTCTGTGAATTACTGTTTGTGAATATATATCTTTACAGCATGAGAACATCAGAAACATCTGGTTTTGTGCCTAGGTTTCACTCAGAGAGGTAGGTCCTTGTTAGAGACTCTGGGCAGTCTGATGAAAATGGTGTTTAACTACAAAGCTTCAATTTCTGCTGTTGCTGATCGTGGCAGCCTAATTCCTGGCCTTCCTGAATCCCTGGAGCAGAGGACATGCTCTCCTCCTCCTGCTCTGCCACTGCCCTGCCTCCATCTCCTCCACCCCACATGTTTCTTAGCCTTGTGTAGAGCTCAGCAGAGATTTCTTCATGAAGACTGGAATGTTTTTATATAATATTTTATATATTGTTTTAGGCTCCTGCTACTCAAATGTAGGCAAACCCTTAACCTCTTATTCACCATCATTAGATGAACCGTGGAATTGCTGTAGCAGACATCAAGTCAGGTGGACATCTAAACCAGCTTCTGTTGTTCCTGCCTGGAAGGTTCATCCTTCATCATTTTCTTGGCAAGTGTAGCTACCAAGAGCAGATTTTCCAGGCCAGGAGTGCTTAGTTGGGAGCATTGATTGTGAACCTGGTGAAGCAGTGCTGGGCTGGGTGTAGTGGGGGCTCTTCTATGTGGGAGGCATTGGGAAGGGGGTGGTGTGAGAGGCTCAATCTCTGCAAAAGCAGGGGTAGGACAGCAGTAGGAACACTGGGCAGAGCTGCTGAAAAGGAGAGAGCAACCTGCTGCACTAAATCACAGCTCCCCTGGGGACACAGCTCCATAGTTAGCATCCTCAAATGGCATTCCTTTATTACGGCATCATTGTGCACAGTCCTCTAGAGAGGAAGCAAATGGTCTCTAAAACAATCTGCTGGCAGCTCAGGCTGGAGTATCTGAGGTTTTCCAGGGCTCTTTTGCTGTGTCACTCTTCCCTTTAATGTTCCAGCTTGAAGGTTGTTGTTCTTTCTCCATCAAAGTGCGTTAAAGCGCCGGTAAGAGTGTCTGCTCCAAGGACAAGGTGGAGAAGGCAGCAGCCCAGGGAGAGCAAGAGATACTGCAGAACAGCTTTGTTCTGGTGTAATCTGTCTTATCTGCATGTGATGCAAAGCCAGGACAGTTTTCACAAGACTTGGAGGCTGCGTGGTGACATGTTTTCTGTCCTTTTATAAAATCCACCACGTTATTTTGATTAGAGCGCTAACGTAACTCCTGGCAGCCTCAAATCTCACTGCTAGCAGCTACTTCCCTCCAAAGCCTGATGTGGTGCTAACAAGCAGAGAGATCTTGTGCGTCCTGTTTACATGGAGCTGGGAAGACAGCGTGTTCCGTGGGAGGTGCCAAGGTAGCGCTGCAGTCGGCTGTAAGGTGAAAAAACTCTGTGTGTGCAGACAGGCTGTGGTGGGGCGTGTTCATTTGTGTTTGGTGGTGTTCAGGAACTCCAGCTGCAACGCTGGCATGATGATGTTAAGTTCTTATATATCTGAATATGTATCTTTTATATCTATGCATGCGTAGCATGTTTGTGTTTGTATATATTTATGTTTATATCTATTCTCTCTCATGGGAAAGCCCATGTCCTGATCATCTGCTCTTGTGATCTTCTCATGTAGCTCTCTGTTGTTCAGTTTTCAGGTGGCAGAGGCACGGTGAAGCTGCGTGTGGGGCAGGCAGAGCTGATGGGGGAGCCTGGGGTGTAGCCCAGGATGGACTGGCTGTGACGACGACGTGCCTTAGCCGGAGAGGTCGTTACCATGAAGAGTTCCTGCAGAGCTGGCCTCCACAGGGAACCGCTGAGCTCCACATCCTCCACCTTCCATCAGGTCAAACGGTACGGACACACCGGCTGCTCTGCCTGCAGCTCAGGGCTCAGCTCTCATTTTAGCCTTCTCCTGGTCCTCTTCTATTGTCTGGTGCTGTCGCTCAAACTTTTGCTCGAAATTCTGACTTTTGGGTGGTGTTTAAGCGAAACGTTGTAGTGGCTTAAGGGCAGAAATGTTCTTTGACGTTTTTTTTTTATAATGGCAACTATAGATTCACTGCAGCTGGTAGTGCACTTGCAGAAATCCTTGGGTTTTCTAGCAGCAGCTGTAAATTAGTTTGAGGATCATGACTTTGAAGTAAAACTTAATTGGCGAAGGGCTCATCAGAGTAGACTTTAAAACATGCAGGCAGCTTAAAGCAAGTGGAAATGCTGGCAGTCATTGTTGTGGTTTGTCTTACTATGGACTAAGTAATTAGATTAGTTTAAGCTCAGATTTTGCATTGCTCACTCTCCTGTGTCTCTTATTAAGGAGAAATGCACGATTGATTTCAAACACTTGTGCTTATGTGACAATTAAGTGAACGCCTCTCACTGTGTCTCCTTATAGGAACACTGTGCAGAACAACTTGTCCTCATGCAAATGCAAGGACATGCCCGTTTGTTGGACTTCAAACTACTTCAAAATATATGTGTATGGCTTTTTTTTTTTTTAAATTCTTCTTCTGAGACCAAGGCTCTTAAACTTCCTCAGTCTGGAGGAAGAGTGCCAGCTTTTTGGTTTCCAAAGGCTGTGTGGGTTTAAAGCAAACTTTTAACCTTTGTTCTTTGTGGTTGTGTAGACAGCATATACTTGCTATGTTAGTCTCATGGTAATTTAGTGCTGGAAAAGACTTCCTGGGTCACCCAGCTCCTTGCTTTCCCAAGCAGGATCTCATAATCCCTTTTGTGAACTTAGTCCAGCCTAAAAACATTTACATCTTTTCTTGCATCTTTTCTTCTCTCCTCCTGTAGAATAAGCCACTACTGAAGATGACAGATCTTGCTGTGCAATTAGGAACCTTCTTTTCATTCCCAGGCTGAACATTCATGACAGTTTATAGACTCATTTGAGTTTCTGTTCCTTTATTTTCCTTCTGCCTAAGGACTGCTGCTTATTTGCAGCGGTTTACCTCTTCTGCATTCTGTAAGAGAGGGTTGTGACCCTCACCTGTGGTTTTGCTAAGTGACCCAAGTTCTTTAGTAGCTTCCTGAGTAGCAATTGCTGCTGTTCTCAGTGTGATGCCCCTCACAGAATATTCTCAGTCCTGGCTAAAAGTGTGTGCTGTGCTCTGGAGCTGCTCTGGCTGGAGGGCTTCTCACAGCCTCACCTGCCCTTCCCTAGTTCATGGATGTTTCTATGGTGGCCAGTTCACCTCAGTTGCTTCCAAAATTGGTTGGTGTTCCTCTTGCTGATGCATCACTGCCTGCATTTCAAAACCTTCCTCAGTTTCTGTTACTTGGAGCTTTGTGCCTCTGCTGTTTTGGAACTGCCTCTGTTTCTGTGGGTGCAGAATTAGTGCTGAGGTCATTCCTAACAAAGTCAGATGTTCCCAGGGCTGATTCTTGAGGCATGTCTTTGGTTTCCAGGCTGGTATTTTCTTATTCAGCATCACCTGGGGCTGTCTGCTGCTAAGCCAGCTCCTTTGTCTGTTTTCCCATTCCTCTGCCAATCTGTCTTAACCAGTAAATCTTTTTGTGCTCTCTGAAGTCCATGTGAGGAAGATATAGTAGATTGGTCTAAAAAGATGGCTTTTTTTTGAGAACCTTGAGGTTAGTCTAGCATATTGAACTATTCCCTCTTCCCCCTTTTTCTCTGTGTCACATTAATCCTCTTTGCTTGCAAAGCACCTTTATATTGGAGTCAGAATTCGAGCCCTGGAGAGGCTGTGATCATTCTCCTTCTCTTTCTCCCCTGCAGTGCCCCCTCCAATGTGCCACATGTTTATTATCTCCTATTGTTGCCTTTCAAGAGGTTTATAAATCCTGTTTCTTGGCCTGCAGTGCATGAGCCTATCTGGTTTGGATTCTAAAACTGGGATGAGCCAATCCTCACAATTTTTATGAAGCTCTCTAATCCTCCCCCTGCCAATGCTCTTGTTCAGATTAACGCCTGGGCTTTTGCCCTCATCATCACCCTTACCTCCCCTCTTTAAAAATGGTGCAAAGTCAAATTTGGTATTTTATGTTGTACTCTTGATCTCTGCCCTGCCCTTGCTTCTCTTTTCTCTCACAAACTGAAAAAAAACCTTTCACCCTTTCTTTGTGGTTGAATATCTCTGCAGTGACTTAACACTGCACCAGTTCTTGTGTTTATTCCTGGACTTTTTGGTCTCTAAGAAAGAAGTTTCCAGGTGATGTGACCTGAAACTTGTGTCTGCTTTTGGTATCTTTCATAAAGAAGGATCACATCCAGTTGGAGTTGCTTTGAATCTTTTGTTTGGGATGTGTACTTAATAATGAAAACACCTTGTGACTCCTGGAGAGCACAGTGTGCAGTGAAATCCTCCCCAGCACAGCTGAATTTATGGACCAGCTTCTTTCAGTCTTGAGCTTCAAAAGGGCAACCTGATAACTTGCCTTCAGCTCTACTTTTGCTTGTATTTTCTTTTGAATACTAAGTCTGTTACTGATGCTGTGGTCCAAGGTTAATTTCTGCAACCTTTCATGTGCTCTCATTATGTATGCACAACAATGAAGGCTATAAATAGCATCACTCTGTGGTGGTTTGTTAATTCAAGAAATTTGTTGCCCTGTGATATGAAGAAGGGTCTTCTTGCACTTTATAAATCAGGAAACAAATTAATAAAGGTAAAACACTTCCAGAAGGACACTTGTCACTCACCTGTGCTGCTCTGGGCAGCTTTCAGCAGAAGCCCTATAAAACCACCAGTTTTTGTCTTGCTGTTCCTCTTGTTTGTCCCTCTGTGATTTCCCCTCATCCTGTCCCACCACAGCCACGTGTGCCATCCCATCATCTCTGAGCTACACATTTCTGGAGCAGTGGTAACCTTGAATTCCAAATCTTTCAATTTATTTTGTTCCCTTCTGCTCTGTCATCTCTGTGTCATATCTGATATGGTTGGGAAGCAGGGCTTTGAGCTTCCTGAGGCTCAGCACAGAATTGCTACTACACCTCTCCCTTCATGGTGAGTGCTTTTATACAAAAGCCTGGCAAAGCTGTGGCACTTCTTCCTGTACAAAATTTAGGAAGTAGCCAAGGCAACTGTGCTTTACTGAAGGGTGGGTGTGTGTTTAGTGTAAAACATGTTCAAAACATTGATGGGTGGGAGCCCTCAAAGTGGAGTGGTCTGTGTTGGGCTTGGGGGTGCATTCTGTCACCCAGAACCTCTGTGCTGCAGATGCTGGGCTTTGTGGGATGGATTTTCTGGCTGTGCTGGGTGCAGCTGTGTTTGGGTGTTGTCTCCCCCAGAGTCAGGTTCTCTGAGCACCTGATGGAGGTGAACAAGCTGGGGAGGGACCCAGCCTTAGGAGTTTGGTTCTTACAGTGCATTTACTCTTCAGCTCTGCTGGGCCAGCTCTGCCCCACAGTTTGGGCATTCTTCCCTTGCCCCAGGCTGGCCACTGGAGCAGAGCTCTCCTTCAGCAGCCACATGCCTTCTGTTTGCCTTCAAATCCCTCTCTAAGCCTTGCTGGCTCTCCCTTTGCTGCAAGAGGCATTTTGGAGGTGTTGGGAGGTGGGTCAGGAGCAGTTGCTGCTCCAAGGGGAGTGGGTTTTCAGGAAATCAGATGCTTCCACAGCTGCCAGAGTCAAACCCAGCCCTGCTCTGGAGCTTCCCAGCCCTCCTCTCTGTGAGCTTGGACCCTTGCCATGCTCCAGAACAAACTCCATGAGTGCAGAGGGCCTTCCATGGCGGGACTTTCCCCGGCAGAATCCCTGGAATGCCTTTGAAGCAGCTCTCTGTCTGCTTTGCCTTGCCCTGGCAGTGCAAAGGGGATGGAAATGGTACTGGAGATGGAGCCCAAAGGACCCACCAAGCCCTTCCAGAAATAACAAGTGGTTGACTGTGGTTAACTCCCACTCAGTGCTCAGTCCTTGCTAATTGTCAGTGTCCTTTATGGAGGAGGAAAGCTCTGTGGACAGAGAGCTGGGATGCCAGGGAAGAGGAATGCTTTCCCAGAGGTGTGGGGTTTTTATTGTTGTTGATTTTTTTCCTTCTTTTTTTTTTTTTTTTTTGGCTTCTGCCTTGTTGTTAGTATGTCCTGAGGGATTTTTCAGAGTTGTAGTTGGCACTGGGTGTGCAGTCAGCAACGTGAGGAGCTTTTGTCAGCTGGAGTTGGTGTTTACAAGGAGAAATCCATAGGAAACTTGGGGGTTTTGATGGAAATTTTCCCCCTAATAAAACCTTCCGGTGCTTTGCCCGGAAAACCTGCAGTGTGAATATGCTGTTTGTGAAGATCAGGCTTTTTTTGTCCTTGTTGTTCTTGTTGGCCAGTGGAGATCTTTTGGCTTCACAGGGCATCATCAGAGTTCCTGAGCTGGGAGCTGCAAGGGGAATTAAGGCTCTCTGTGGACCTTACAAAGGAGTTGTGAAAACTGAGTGTTTTCTAACAGTTTTTCCTCCAACTCTGGAGTTTCCACTAAAGCAAATATATTATTGTTTTAGGCTGCTGTGATTTAGAACATACTTAAACACAAAAGGATGCTGGGAGATTCTGACCAGCTTGGCAAGTAGAATCATGGAATGATTTGAGTTGGAAAAGACCTTAAAGGCCATCTCATTCCAGCCCATTGCCTTGGGCAGGGACACCTCCCACTAGACCAGGTTGCCCCAAGCCCCATCCAGCCTGGGTTTGGACACTTTCAGGGGTAGGGAGTCCACCAGTGGCTTATGGGTCTTCCCTTGGGTGGGGAGAGGAGGGGTGTGTGAGTATCTGAGCTCATATAAAGGAATATATTTCTGTATCAACAATGTGTAGTAACCAGCTTGATAAAACTGCAGTGGAAACAAGCTGTAGTGAGGACTTACAAAAACAGCAGTCTCATTCCAGCAGTGCAAGTATCCTGTTTTTCAGACACAGCTGATTAGAAATATCAAAACTGGCCCCTTTATTTCATCAGCTTAAGGATGGAATAACAGTATAAAGGCAGCACTGCTCGTTGTTTCAGTGCTGATCATTCCTGGCAGAATTCTCTCTTATCAGCAATTTAAAACCGCACATTTGGGATTGAAAACCTTTTATGTTTGCTCCCGTGGACTTCTGAAGAGCCGTTGTCTCTAAAGATAAAATTAGAGAGCTTGATAACTTAAAGGGTGGAGGAAAGCAAACAGAATTATTCTGGAATGAAGTGTCATAGGGAATATGTGACTTCACCTTTTAACAACTATTTTTGGTGGTTTTAAATATTTAAAAGCTTACCTGCAGCTGCTGCAGCTCTGCTTGCCAGCACTGAGAAACAGGGGAGTCTGTGGGTGGGGACTGGGCTCTGGTTCATCTTCAAAGCAATTTCTGCTGGGAAGCCTTGTTCTAATTGTGGGAGCTAGAGATGAAATGTGCTGCTGATGTGCAGGGGAGAAGCTGTGATTGCCTAAAAGTTCATTCTCAATGTCCACAGCAAAGGGCGTGCGAGGTGGGGGCTCGTTTTTTCCAAGTGACACTTTCAGGTAAGACCCATTGCAAAAATGGCTTTTAAAACGAAAGTTCTCTTCCCTGCTGCTGGAAAACTCTGAGGCAGGTGGCAGCTGGTCTCGTGGAGTTTGCAGAGCTCTTTATAGCTGTCTGAAGTTATTAGATGAAGGTTTTCTTTAAATCCAGATCCATTAAAACATGTGCAATGAACTGAATGCTGAATTCAAATGAGGCAATTATTCTGGCAGTAAAACTTCTGACTAAGGCATAATTTTGTTATGTAAATTATAACTTTTCAACTTTAAATGGTATTGTTGGCTTAGCCAGGGACTAACTGAAACATAGGAAATACAACCTTAAACAAGTAATCTGTAATAGGTGAGGTAGAACTTTATCCTTTGTCTTTCTCCATAGACCAGAAATAGCTGGGAGCAGCTGAACCAACTCTGCTGGCTGAACATGTCCCCTGAGCCTGTTGGGGTAACCAGTTTGGTTCTGGTTTTATTCATGTAATACCTGGTCTCACCTCCATTTGCAACTTCTCTTAATGAAGGGTGTCAAGCTGATTGTCCTGCTGGATTCCTGAAAACTGCTTGAAGAAAGCCTTTTGAAAACAAGCTCAGCTCATCTTTCAAACACCTTGGCACAAAACTCATGAATGAAATTTGATCTTCTGCTCCTGGCTCAGGAGATTTCAGCATGCAAAGTTGTGTTTTAATTGTATTCACCTCTTCTCCCCAGGGTACAGTGGCAAGCAGCCACTGGAGCTTTTCTCTCCCGAGTCTGGGAAATGTCCTTCTGGAAGGGAAGGGAGGGGAAGGCTGCAGGCACTGTTCTCTGCAGCAGTTTGCTGCAGTGCTTCACCTGCTGCTCTTCTGGGCTGGGCTTTGGCCAGGCCACCTCAGTGGCCTGACCCTGCTTCACTGTGAAGTACAACCAGAGTGAGGCAGCCCCTGTGAAAAATGAGGCCAAAGCAAACTCCAGCAGCCTCCATTTCCCATTTATCTCTCCATGCATGTATTTCAACGCCCCAAAGTTCTATTTTTACGAGATTATTTTAGCTTTTAGCATCCGACTGAGGAGGCAAACAAAGTAGCTCAGTTGCATTTTGCAGAGGAGACTAAACTGGGAGGTGACCCAGTTCCAAGGAGCTGGAATTGGCATGCAGGAGGCACAGGGGGAGGATTAACCCAGAGGCTGGATAGGTGTGTCTGCAGCACTGCGATCTCTCACCCCACAGTCTCTAGGTGAGATGCAGGTGGTTTTGGCATTGTCTGGTTGCAAGAGCCAGGTGATGGTCTCCCTAAAAAATCCAGAGGGAAGTAACATGACAGCCACCTTTCCAGCAGCTGCTTCCTGGCCTTCAGAGCCCTGCTTGGACCAAAGAGGTGTAGAAAGGTGAACCAAGCCCTTCCTCTTGATGTACCTCCCCAAAATCTCTGTGCCTGCCCTCTCTTCTTGTCACTAGAGCCAGCAGGAGGAACCAAGCTCCAGGGAAAGGAGTCTTTAGGCAGCACAGCTGCTTCTAGTCCTGGAGGCTTCCTCTGCTTGGGCTACATCACTTATAAATTTGTTGGACTTTATAGCCCAACGAACTGAGGGTTTTAGTTAAAACCTGTTTTTAGGCTAGAAACCTACAAAGTTGCCACACTTAACTCTCTTGGTGTTGGCTCTCAAGGGGAACATGTTCAGTGCCTGAACGTGTCTGTGTCAGCTCATGATGAACGTGGCATTGAGCCTGCTGCTCTTCACTCTGGAGCACAGATAATCCTGAAGTGGAGGCCTTTGAGTGCAACAACTCAAAGATTACCATGGAAACAACTAACAGTTGTTAGTTCTGTAATGTGCTTGTGTGATACTCCTGGGAGAAGAGCCTGGAGTCTCCTGGGGGTTGCATCCTGTGTGCAGTGCCCTGGGCTCTGGTGTTCCTGAGCTTTGAATGGAAGGTGACTGTGGAGCTGTGACAGGACAGAGGAGTCTGGGGCTGCTGCTGCAGGGGTCCTTCACAGCTCTGGAGTTCCTGAGTGTAAAATCCCATCCTTGAGAGTGGGTGTCCTCAGCTGGATGTCATGCTGCTGTCTTTATGGGGGGGGCATTGATGGGTACATAAGGACACTTAGGGGAAAGTCACCAAATTTGCCATTATCAATATGCTAAGGGAAAGGTTTCATTGCCCAGAGAAGCTGTGGCTGCTTCATCCCTGGAAGTGTCCAAGGATGGGGTGGATGGGACTTGGAGCAACCTGAGATAGTGGAAGGTGTCCTGCCCATGGAAGGAAGAGGAACAAAATGAGCTTTAAGGTCCCTTCCAGCCCAAACCACTGTGTGATTTTGGGTGATGCTAGGAGATTAGATATCCCCTGGGATCTCTGATTAATATAATTAATCTTGCTAATTTCCCTTTTGAGCTTTAACCACATTTTATCTACTGAAAAGAGCGTGTGTGGTAGCTGATGTCCAGATAGAGCCTGTGACCCATGTGTGCCTTGCAACTGGATTAAGGAGTGAACAGGCAGAAGGATGGCTCCAGCTCAAGAATGAACCACTAGCTATGTTTTCACAACTGATACAACTTAAACTGTAGGATTTCTCCTTGCAGCTGCCTGGAAACAGATTTCTCCAATGGGAAGTTCTCTCCTACTGCAGGAAGTTCTTCAAGGGTGGATATTGCAGCCTTGGTGGCTCTTTTCCTTTCTCATGTGGTTCCTCTTGAGGTGTGGGCTGGTGCCTGCTCTGGGCCACCTTCTCTAATTCCAGACAGGCATATTTTGCAACTATAACTTCTTCCCTCTCTGTTTTTCCAGGGTTTCTGGTATGCACTTAAAGCCATATCTCAAGTTACAGAAGAAAGAGCGATCCCCAGAAATAAGCCAGGATTCCCTGCGAGGCCACCAGGGACCAGCACAAGGAGAAAAATACACCAACTGCACCAAACTGAGCGTTTTCCCAAAACCCTCCCTCGTGACTCCGTCTCAGAAGCTTCTGGGGATTATTTATCCAAATACTATGTGCAATATGAACGGGAAAGGCCCGGCCGACGGTCCGAGCGCGAGGGAGAAGAAGAACGCCCTGTCTGCCACGATCCACCAGGGAGAAGAAGGGGAAGGGCCGCTGGATGTCTGGGCTGTGGTGAAACCTGGCAACACCAAGGAGAAGATCGCCTTCTTCGCAGCCCAGCAGTGCGGCAGCAGCGCCCGCACGGGCTCCATGAAAATCAAGAGCACGTGGGACATCGACGGGAGAACGGCCAAACGCAGGAAAAAATCGGTGGATCTTAAAAAAGCCAAAATCCAACTGGAAAGAATGAGGGAGGCCAACGCCAGGTGCTCCCAGCCGGAGCCTTTCGCCTGCGGCATCGAGCACTGCTCGGTGCACTTCGGGAGCGACGGCGGGGAGGGCGCGTTCCCGGCGCGCTCGCTGTCGGTCATCGAGATGGTGGCCTTCCTGGAGCAGCGGGCCAGCGCCCTGCTGGTGGACTGCGCCAAGAGCTGCGCCGCCGCCTCTGCCGCCAGGCTGAGCGCGCCGCCCAAGGCCGCCCTGCCCGGCCCC
>VZRH01004827.1:101417-150899 GCA_013397555.1 Urocynchramus pylzowi | reverse complement strand
AGGGGTGGGGAAGGGGGTCCCGGCTCAGGGGGACGGCCTGGGGGAGGCAGGGGTGGCACAGGCGGGGTTTGGAGGTCGCTGCGGCCCTCTGGGTGACACCGAGCTGTGGGATGGCGCTGCCTCTGCCCAGCAGCCGTTTCCTTCGGGGCTGGATACCCGGGTGGGGAACGTGAATTCGGGACTTGCCCACGCAGTGTTGGCGATGACAGCTGGCAGGAATGACACTGAAACACGGATTGAGCCCCCCAGGGCTCTGCTGTCCCCGTGTCCCGCTGCTGCCAGGCTGCCGCCCGATCCCTTGCAGAGCAAGAACGCGACCGTTGATTGTACATCGAAAGAGCCTGTAATTTTCCCAAAGCATCCTGCTAGGAAGGAGCCCTTGTGCATCAGTATATCAGTCACCAAGACAGAGGAAGGGTGCAGGAAGGAGAAGCTCTCCAGTTCTGGGGAGGATTCGCTCCCAGGGAGGCTGTTTTTCCTCCAGGGCGAGCAGCCTGCTGCTCACGAGCAACAGCCACGGCAGGAGGGTTCCCAGGAGAAGCCAGGGGAAGTAGCCCAAAACGAGGAGGAGGATGCTCTGGCATCTGGTAGATCGTGTGTCAGAAGCAGTGTCCCTACAGAGCCATCGGCCCCTTCTGTCCCTGCCACAGAAGGGGCTTTGCAAGTACTTGATGCTTCCTGCCTAAAGCGGCAGGTTTCACATGACTTTCTGGAGACCAGGTTTAAAATCCAGCAGCTTTTGGAGCCTCAGCAGTACATGGCCTTCTTGCCTCACCACATCATCGTGAAGATCTTTGGGTTGCTTCCCACCAGGAGCCTGGTTGCCCTAAAATGCACTTGCTACTACTTCAAGTTCATCATTGAGTACTACAACATCAGGCCGGCGGACTCGCGCTGGGTGCGCGACCCTCGCTACCGGGAGGACCCTTGCAAGCAGTGCAAGAAGAAATACGTGAAGGGGGACGTGTCCCTGTGCCGGTGGCACCCCAAGCCCTACTGCCAGGCCCTGCCCTACGGGCCTGGCTACTGGATGTGCTGTCACCGCTCCCAGAAGGGCATCCCGGGCTGTAAGCTGGGTCTCCATGACAATCACTGGGTCCCTGCCTGCCACAGCTTTAACCGCGCCATCCACAAGAAAACCCGAGGAGCGGGAGCAGAGGTGGAAGAGGAATATTAGTGCACAAACACTTTCCTGCAAGATTGTCTGGGAGAGGAGGAGGAGGAGATTCTCATGCCTTGTGCTGTTTACAGTGTATATAATTGTCGTGATTTTTTTTTTTTTTTTCCCACAGGGCTATGAAACTGCACATACTCAAACACAAGAGCCTTTACCTTTTAGATTAAAAGAGAGCTTTTAGTCCATCTCTGTAAATAACACTATAAAAACTAATTGTACATACAGAGTCTACAGCTGGCTGAACAAGGTAACCCCTACAATGCAGCTATCCCAGTGTTGCGGCTATAGGTGTGTTTGTTTTTAAGTGTCTTGTTTCAAAATCTGTATATCCTGTATAATATATGAATGTTTCTGAGAAGAAACTCTAAATAGGTAAAGGTCAACTTGTTTAAAGAAGCTGCAGACAACTTAACTGGACAACCTGAAACTTAGACTATAGAACAGATCCATTATAGTAGCGTGGCAGTGGATTAAAAAAAGAAAGAGAGGAATATTATTGTATAGTCAGAATATAAAAAAAAATTCTTGTCTACCTTACCCGTGTTGTCTGGTTGGGTTTTTTTTTTTACATCAATAAAATGTGCATTCTAGATCTGCCTTACCAGACTTTCTCTTGTAAGACTTTTGCCCCAAAATAAAAATGCTGTAAAACACGTGTCAGAAACTTGGTGCTGTGCTGTAGTTCAGACGTGCAATGTGCTTTCTCTAGGAAACCTGTCCTCCTACTAACAAAGGAACAAAAACCCCCCAAATCTCTAGTACTTGGAGAGATCCCTGCTGTAACAATCACAGATTCCAGCTTTTCCTTTCCTTCCTGCCACCCCTGCGTGCAGCAGAGGCTCCTTTCATTGGGAATTGTGGTGCTAGGTGTGTAAAGCTTGCAAAAACCGGGCACTTTCTGGTCCTCCTGCTCCTTGGCTCTTGTGTGGGTACCTGCTCTGCTCCCTGGATGCTCGAGGACGGAGTGTGGGTCCAGCAGGATGAGTGTGGAGTTGCCTTGGCTCTGTGATGTGCTGGAAGCTTTCCTATCTGCTCTGTATGGAATTTTTCCCTTGCAAGAAGACTCCTTGCAGTGCTTTGCCTGCTCTGCTGCAGCCCCTGGCCTCTCCCCGTGCTGGGTCGGTGCTTTCCAGGGCCCTGCAGAGGTTGCTGTCGGATGAGCGGCGATTCCTCGCGCTCAGGACAGGAGCAGAGCGTGGCATCCATGGCGGAGTTTCCCTGGATCCTTTCCTGTCCTGCAGAGCTGGGAGCCAGACCTCAGCCTCCTGTTCCAGCCCTCGCAGGGTGGATGGTTTGGAAGCCTGGGAATGGAGCCTGGCCAGTGCAGCAGCCACCTCCAGCTGGGTCAGGGGAGCAGCAGCCGTGTGCCAGGGAGCCCAGCGGAGCGTGGCAGCCGTGCCTTTGCCCTGGCCACGTCCCTCCTCTCCCCCACTTGGTGCTGTTGCTGTTCCTCTGCCCCTTCTCAGGGCATGGATGGACTCCTGGCCCTCACCACTCCAAATCTCTGACCCGGTGCAAGAAGAGCCGGTGCCACCTTCCCATGGGGCTCACCTCGGGCCTTCCTCTGCCCTGCAAACCCCAAGGAGCTGCTGGAAAGGGCAGGGATGGGGTGGCCCTGCACCTGCCTCATCCTGTTCTGTCCTTTGGTGCTGGATCAGCAAGGTGTGGAAAACTGCTGGCTGCGGGGGCCAGGCTGAGCCACCCACCTCCACCTGCCCTGGGCTCACAGGGACTGACTCACCTGGCTTCGGAGCATGAGGAGGACAAAAGGATTTGAAGGCTTTTGTTCTTTACTTTAACAGTGGGAGAAGGAAAATCAAGCCCTGACAGCCTGAAATGTGGGTTTGGTGAGCTCAGGCTTTTCAGGGAAGTTTAAAGGATGTGCTGGTTTTATATTTTGCCTTCACCTGCTCCTGCCACCCACCGGGTGTCATCCACCCCTCCTGGAGCTGCAGACATGATGACAACCGGGAGGAATGAAATTAGGAATCTAAAAGAAGGGTGTGGCCGCCTTGTAACCGGCTGGGAAGAGGGAGAGGAAAAGCAGGATCCCTCCTTAACCCCTGACTTCATCCCCTAACGGGGCTCAGGCTTCACCCAAACTTCCATCTGCTCCCTCGGCTGCGCCCGGACCAGCAGCACAGCAGCCTCCAGGCTGTTGTTTTGCCAAAGCCATCGGCATCAAAAGCCTTCAGCTTCATTCTGATGAGGGGAAAAGGGAAAGAAGCTGCTTTCCTGCTCCCCCACCCAAGACTCTGGAAAACTTGAGGCTGACAGCAGCGAGGAAAGTCCCTGCGAGGCTGGAATGGAGTGGCAGAGGAAAATATTTTGTAATTAGATAAGGGGCCAGTGAGGTCATTTTCTTTGGAACAGGGTGTGAGATTTTGGTCACCTTTGCTGAACAAGGGGAAAAATGAGGATAAAATAATATCATGAGGTTATTTCTTGGAGCAGGTAAAGCCAGAGGACAACTTGGCTTTGGGTAGGTCTCCCCTACCCCATCCCTGCCCTCCCCCCAGGCTGGCTGGGGAGCGTGGGCTGGTTTATACATCATTTATTACATTGTCTGCTGGAACTGTCCCTCCTGCACAGCATTGCTGTTAAAAATTGTTTCACAGAGCAAGCTTTTGCATCCAGAAGTGGGTTGGTTCTGAGTGTTGCCATGCTGAGCTGCCTGCAGGCTTTTTTTTTTCCTGTAACGTTGTGAAATGCAGATTTCTGTTTCCTTAAGGAATGGTTCAGGGAGAAGCCAAGGTCTGATGAATGTCAGGGTTTTGGGGTTTTTTCCTAAGAAGCAATTAAAAAAAATAAATATCCATTGTTGGATTTACAAAGTTCAATGTTTAGAACTGAGGATGAAGGACTGCACCATGTGCTTGACTTCCCTGCCTGGGAGCATTTGGTCTGCACTGAATTTCCAGATAGGCCTGTGAAGAAGTTGTAATAACATTTCCATTGTCCATGAGCTTCCAGTTTTCATCAAGCTCTGGGGCTCTCCTGGCATGGACAGCACTGTGAAAGCTGCCTGTGGCTGAGCCTTGTGGTTGGGCTCTTGCTCCATCCTGGCTGTTTCTGCAGCAGCTTTTCCCTTTGCTGGGCCCTGTTCCCCGTGGAGAAATCCTGGGATGCTGCAGCAGAGCTCAGTTCCCCGGGTTGGCCCCAGGTCCCTCCCTGCAGCGTCTGCCCCGGGCCAGCCCCGGAGCTGTCGGGGAGGCCCTGGAAAAGCTCCCAGGGCTGGAGCCCCTCTGCTCTGGAGCCAGGCTGGGAGAGCTGGGGGTGCTCCCCTGGAGAGGAGAAGGCTCCAGGGAGAGCTCAGAGCCCCTGGCAGGGCCTGAAGGGGCTCCAGGAGAGCTGGAGAGGGACTGGGGACAAGGGATGGAGGGACAGGACACAGGGAATGGCTCCCACTGCCAGAGGGCAGGGATGGATGGGAGATTGAGAAAAAAATTCTTCCTTGTGAAGGTGGGCAGGCCCTGGCACAGGGTGCCCAGAGAAGCTGTGGCTGCCCCTGGATCCCTGGCAGTGTCCAAGGCCAGTTTGGACAGGGCTTGGAGCAGCCTGGGACATTGGAAGGTGTCCCTGCCCATGGCAGGGGGTGGAATGAGGTGATCTGTAAGGTCCCTTCCAACCTAGACCAGTCTAGGATTTCACACCTGCACAGAACTGCACAGGCAGATCCAACCTGAGGCTCGACTCCCACTTCTTGCAGGGTGGAAATGGTGCTGAAGCCTCACCCGGGGCTGTTTCCCCTTCCCACCTGCCTTTGGCTGGTCCAGGCAGCCCTGGAGTCGGGACAGGTGAGGGCATTATCAGCTGCTCTCCTGCCACAAACCAGAGTGGGCAGAGGACAAAAGCTGCTGCTGCTGCTGGTCCTGCTCAAGCAGAAGGGGCCTGAGCATTGTCTGCACGAGCTGAGCTCGGGCCCAGCCTTGCCTCTGCCCTGGCCATGACCTGCCTGTGCTGGGACTGCCCAGCTCTGTGTGCAGCAGCCCCAGCTGGCTGCTGCTCCCACTCCTGAGTGTCCAGCAGCCAGGAATCACAGGGCCATCGGTCCTCCCCATCCCACAGGTCACAACAACTGGCTTGTTTCTCCTCCATTGTTCAGCAGCCTGTGAACCGTGGGCTGCCAGGCCACCAGGCCCGTGGGCAGAGCCTGCTGGGCCCTTTCCCATCCCTGTCACTCTGACACTGCTTCACTTTAGTAACTCCATCCTTCAAAAGACACCTTCCTGCATCCTGAAACGAGCTTGTAACGAGGAGCCTTTGCATGCAGAAGGAATCCACCACGTGCAGAAACATCCCCCAGCACAGGAGCAGCCCCGAGCCAGGCTCACCCAAGAGGTTTATCCGTTTACATGTACATAGAGGGGTGTGTGTGTGTGTGTGTGTGTGTGCTGTGCAGGACTCCACCCCCTGCTCCCATGGAGATGCAGTTATTTTATGTAAGAGTATTTTTTTAGAATGGGTATTGCTTATTCCACCGCTGTATGACTGATTGCACTGTAACAGGTCTGGTCCCTGTGACGCTTTGAAGGCTGGAAATTCTTGTGTACTTTGCCCAGCACGGTGAAAAACAAACCACACAGAAGTAACAGTCATAAATATACAACTTTAAAAAAATTATTGTTAAAGATTTATTGCAATAATACAATAAAATTTAGAAGAAAAAAAACAAAAAAAACCAAACCATTTGTGTTTAGTTTACACCTTAAGTCTGGAAGTTGCGAGAGAGGGGCCGTGAGTTTCCCCAGGTGAAAAAGCCACCCCGGGTGTCCCACCTGAGACCCTGCACAGGCACCTGATTTTCAGCACAGGGCTGGGCCCCCGAAATCAGGCTCTTCTTGGCAGCCCAAATTGGCCACCCCAGGTCACTGCTCACGACCAGAAGTCCCGGCCTGAAGTGAAATTCCCGTGTTCATGCTACACAAAAAGTTTTGTAAACTCTCAGCTGGCTGCCTTCAAATATTTTTAATTATGGATATTCCTGCCCTCCCTCCCTCACCCCCCCAAATAACCTGGGAAACGAATCCTGGTGATTGCACTCAAGGTTTGGACACACACAATTCTTCCTCAGCTACACATGTGCAAAACACTTTTAAAAAAACCACCACAACCTTGTGTTCTGTTACAAAAAAAGGTTCCATGAAAAGCCCCACCCCAGCACATCTGAACACCCTCACGGTGCCCTTGTGCACTCTCAGAGTATGACACGGTTGCAAATAAATTATTTTGGAAAACATGGATAGGAAGTATATGGCTTAGAAAAGTTATTGTGTTGGATTTTCCTTCCCTAAGTTCAGTGACAGTGCACGAAGCTGAGTCATGGCCTGACCTTCCGGGGCTCAAAGCACAAAGGCAGCAATGAAAAAGGGACTGAAATGCCTATTAAAAAACAACAAAAAAAAGGTATTTAGATGGCAGGGTCCAGTGCAAAATCCACGGGGAAGCAGAAGGGGCTGGGCTGGGAGCCCAGTTTCCAATACTGGCGTGTGCTGGTTGCTCAGAGCTGCAGTGATAAAGTGCTGTGAGCCAACAGAGCCCAGAGCCCTGGGCAGTGGGGCTGGGGGCACTGGCCCCCATCAGGCTGCAGCAGCCCAGGGGCCTGGGCTGTTCCCTAAACAAACCCAACTCTTGGAGCAGAGGAGCGGCAGGAGCGAGGCTGGCGTTGTCTGACAACGCGCGCGGTGTCACGCGGAGTTAAGGGTCTTTGGTTTAAAACAAAAAAATAAGAAAAAAAGGAAAATTAGAAGAAACTACTGACAACAGATGCCCAGCTCAGGGCTAAAGAGAAGCAGCTGCCGTGGAGGGGTGGGTGGCACACGGGTGTCACTGCCACACCTGGCTTCCCACCCCTCCTGGGTGGGGACAGGGGCAGCACTGGCCAGCCTGGAGAGGGAGAGAGAAATCCACCACAAAACACCCTGTGAGGTGGCTGGGAAAGCCAGCCCTGGAGCTGGGATGGGACAGGGATGTGGCCTCTGTCACCACGTCCTCGTTAGGAGCTGTGTCCCCTCCCTCGTGGAGGGAGGGTGGGAGGCTCTTCCCTTGGCTGGCCCTGGGGAGGAACTGTCCCAGCTCTAAATGTAAACGTTGGAAGCTCTGCTGAGCAAACCACCCGTGGGTGTCCCACCCTGCAGGGCAGAGGAAGAGGAGGAGCCCTTGCTCACCAAGTCACCACTCAGCACCCACCTCCTGGGGTTCCACGAGCCAGCTGTGCCAGGGGAACCAAACCAACTTCTTGGCAGTCAGTAAACAACAAACCCCACCATGAACATACAATAAAATAGGGTTAAAAACACATGTAGTGTGGAGAGCGTGTGACTTCACCAAACTGGCTTGAAATGGGGTTTTTCTAATGCTAAAAGTGGCAACATGGTGTGGTAACCGATGGATATTATTGCAACAATGCAATTCTGTATCGGCATCGAATGTGGGTCTAGCAAGAGAATGTCCAGTGTTTCTTTGGTGTATGGTATTAAGAGTACAGAGCCTGTGTGCCTCAGCACAACACAAAACTTCTACACCTACCAGTGGAAACAGCATGAAACAAGCCAGTTTTCTATGGCAAAACTGGGTAAAGATTCACAACCAAATCTAAACCAAGAGCAATTTGCTGTGTGAATTCCCTGTCCATGCTGATCATTTGTATTAAAAATATGGCAACAGAGATTAGAAAAACATGTTAAAAATGCATAATTTTCATGTCCTGAATGAAAAAGAATTTAGAAATACGCATTTTTGCATTATGCAAGACAGATTTAAAACACACACACACAAAGGAAAACCCTGTAAGGAGTTAAGAAAGTGGGAACTGCATTTGCACCGCCGTCCAGACCGCGCCCTGAGCGGCCTTCCCTGCGCTCATCCCGATGCAAACACTCCAAAATCTGTTCCTTCTTCAGAAAGCAGAGCTGGAGGTCGCTGGGTCCTTTGCCAATCCTCGATGCAGACGGAACCAAGACTCGAAGTGCCCTCGCAGAATCCGTCGGGAGCACGGAGCTGATTTCCAAAACGGGGCTGTCACAGTCGGCTTGGGGAAATAAAAAGGTTTTCTCCGGTTTACAAAACGGAAGTCTGACCTTTCCTTTGTTCCAGGCACTACTTAACTGAACAGGTAAAGGTTGACTACAGCCCGTGTGGGGAGGGGTTCCTGGCACAGCCCCCTGTGCCCGCTAGCGGTGCCCGGTGTAGGCCTTGAGCCACGAGGTGACGGAGGCGGCGGCGGACGAGATCATCCCGCCCGCGCTGCTGCTGGCGATGGGCTGGGACACCTGGGTGCTCTGGCTCTGCAGCATCTCCACCTGCTGCGAGGGGATGTCACAGAACCTGGGGCTGGGCAGGTTCTCCCAGTCCGTGCCCAGGTCCGTCTCCTCGTCGCTCACGCGCTCGTCGCCGCTCTCGTCCGTCTCGCCCGCCGCGCTGGGCTCCACGAACTCCATGGAGTCCTCCAGGTCGGCGCTGATTTCGAAGGGGCCGGACCTGTGGGTGAGGGCACGGTGCCATCAGTCCCTCTGTCCTCTCACCCCACAGCACCCTGCTCTGCCAGGGCACTGCAGGGATCAAGGGCCCTGTCTCTGTCAGCTGGCAGAGGAGCTGCAGAGGGAACTTGGTGTCACGCCCTTGGACACAACACGAGCACCGGGCCCAGGAAGGGTTCCAGACCACGGAGCAGGAACGGTGGGAGAGCAGCTCTGCTCTGGCAGGGACAGAGAAAGACACAGAGCAGAGAAAGCTACTGGTGATAACTCAGGGCTCCACTGGTGGGAATCTTGGCTTGATGTGGAGCAGCTTTAATTTCCAACACCAGCCCTGGCCAGGCCAAGAGAGCTCAGCTCTGTCAGGCTGTACCCTACAACTCACAGGTCTGGCTCAACTCCCCAGTGGAGACTTCCCACTCTGCCCTGAGCAACACCTCAAGCTCCTTCTCACTCTGAGGTTGGCAGACACTGGAACAGGCTGCCCAGAGAGGCTGAGGGCTCTCCCCTGGAGACACTCCAAACCCCACCACACAGAACCACAGAGTGGCTCAGGCTGGAAGTCACCACAGTGTCTCAGCTGATCCCATCTCCCTGCTGCAGCTGGGTCATCCCAGAGCACAGGGCACAGGATAGGGCCCAGATGGCTCTGGAATATCCCCAGTGAGGACAGTCCACACCCTCTCTGGTGTCTGTTCAGGGCTCATTCACTGCACTGGGAAGTTCTTTGTTGTGTTCAGGTAGAACTTGCGGGCATCAGTTCCTGCTCGTTCCTCTGGTGCCAGTGCTGGGCCCCTGGAGCAGAGCCTGGTGTATCTCTGAGCCCTCCCTGCACNCTCAGGCTGGAAGTCACCACAGTGTCTCAGCTGATCCCATCTCCCTGCTGCAGCTGGGTCATCCCAGAGCACAGGGCACAGGATAGGGCCCAGATGGCTCTGGAATATCCCCAGTGAGGACAGTCCACACCCTCTCTGGTGTCTGTTCAGGGCTCATTCACTGCACTGGGAAGTTCTTTGTTGTGTTCAGGTAGAACTTGCGGGCATCAGTTCCTGCTCGTTCCTCTGGTGCCAGTGCTGGGCCTCTGGAGCAGAGCCTGGTGTATCTCTGAGCCCTCCCTGCACACAGGGACAGACAGGGCTGAGGGTCCCTCTCAGCTGGACAGCCCCAGCTCCCTCAGCCTTTCCTTGGCAGGGAGATGCTCCAGTCGTGGCACTGGCAGTGCTCTGAGCAGGGCCGTGGCCGGATCGCCAGGGTCCTGCAGGTCCCCCCTGTGCTGTGACTCAGAGTTCCCTGCTGCCACTGCCTGGTGGGAGAGGCGATTGCATCCTGCCCCATCCCACTGCTTTGGGCTGCCTGTATTCCATGGAAAAAGGTGGATTCCCCACAGCAAGCAGAGTCCCTGACAGAGTTCACTCCAAGCCACAAAACTGCCCCGTGAGCATGAGCAGGAATTTGATGGAATCATGGAATCATTTAAGTTGGAAAAGATCCTCAAGATCACTGAGTCCCACCATTAACCACAGTAACCATTTAACACAGGCAAGAGTTTATCCAGCCTTAGTGGGAGAAGGAGCCTTAAGCAGTGATTTGTCATGGGAAATATTAATCCAGATAATTAAAGCTTGGTAAAATTATAAGCATATGAAAACAGCAGCCTATAAAGGAGATTGTCAGGCAACCACAGGCTTAGGTATCTAAAGGAAAACAAAGAGAGCTGGTTGTTGCAAACTTTGAACCAGCTGAGAAATTAAAGGCAAACACTCCTCCTTCATAATCTGGAAAGCAATGGGAGCACTGCCTCCTGGCAAAGCCTTTTGCTTAACAAGGCAGCACAAGAAGGGAGTCATCAGGGTTGAGGCCAGAAGGGACCATTAGATCATCTCAAGTGACCTCCTCTCGAACAAAGGCCACTGAGTCCCACCCTTCTCCCTGTCCTGAGCCCAGCAACTCCTGCCTGATGACAGCATCCATCCCAGAAACTCATCCAGCCTTGAGAGGATGACAGAAGGAAACAGAATCCCCACCTTCATTCCTGTGGGTAATGAATGTCTCTGCTAAGTGCATGTGCCTCATTTCAACCAGCTCAGACTCTCTGCTCCCACTGGTGTCTGTAAAGCCATTCAGCAGCCTGGTGAGTATTTTATCCAACTCTCCTGTAACCCTTTCTTTTACTCTCTGGACCCAGCTGATGCCTGGGAGCTCTGTGACACCTGCACAGGTGCCCACTGCAGCCCCTGCACCCTTCAGAGCAGCTGCTTTCCTTTGAGGACACAGCTCTCCATCCTCTGGCTATTTCCAGCACTCTATTTCAGGCAAGCAGCAGCAAGCACAGATTTTTGTCCAAAATCTTTAACAAAGATGTGGCTCTCCATATCTGTGGGCTGAACCAGTAGGGATTTATCCAGAGAACATAAGGAAGTGGGAACAGGCAGCTCCTCTTAGTGGCACTGCAGGTTTTTGAATAAAACCAGATCCGTACAAGAGAACAAAGCAGAAAAGTAGATTTCAGAACATCACTGTGTTTAAGGGGGGAATAAAGCATCAGGCACATCAAACAAATATTTGCAGACTGTCTTGGGCACAAGTGACTTGTGTCTGGGTTATCCCAATGGGGAAATCAGTGTTGTTTGCTTTCTTATATTTAACTTGTAAAAAAAGAAATAAATTATTAAACCCGGTGCGTGCATGCCAGAACTGATGTGCTTTTCATCATGTTCTCAGCTAAGAGAACAGTTGTCTTTAATCTTAATTTACATATAAATGAGTATTAATTAAAGGGTCAGCTTTGGTCTAGGCAGTTCATTGACTGGAAGTATTCTGGGAAAGGTTTGCCTGGGATTCTTTTCAGGGTTTGTATGACTGGATGCTCTCAGGTATTTGCAGGTTGGCAAGGCGTGGGCAGGGTCACACTTGGAGCATGGCAAAGCTGCCTGGCATTTGTGCTGCTGTTCCCTGGAGGGAAGGAGTTCCTGCTCCTGGCTGTAGGGGAAATGAGTCCATCATCAGCTGCAAAGCCTCCAGCTGAGCCTGCCATAGGCAGAAGCACAGCAAACACACTCTGTGAAATTTAATTCCCTACTCAGGAGCCCCTTTTTCTGTCCAGTCTTTCCTCCTCCTGGAACTACCCTGATTTCTGTGCTGAGGACTGATCTATAGGCACAGTAGAAGAGAATTTCCCTCACAAGTAACAAGGCAAAGGCATCAATTCCAAAGGGATTCAGCCACAGGGGAGTTCATATTTTGCTCTTCTTACCTGCCCAAGTTCTCTGTGTCTGGGCTGACCAGGTACATGAGGTTCCTGAGGGTATGCAGGGGGTGCAACAGATCTAAATTTACATGCTGACATGGGGAAGAGAAAAAAAAACAAACCATGATCAGGTCCTGAAGGAAACCAGCAGGCACAGCTGATATCTAAAATGCTATTTAAAGATATGAAACATGCATCCCCCTACCTGAGAGAAGCAGAGGTGAAGGATATTAGCATTCAGCTTCTTCACTGCCCGTGTGAACCTGTGTCTGCTGAGATTCTCTCCACAGAATTCACTGTTAAAACACCACACACACAAAAATACACAGAAAGCAAAATGCTGTGAAAATACATTCACTGCAGGCATCAGCATTCCATGCCCTGGCTTTCTAACAAATCCTGGAGTAAAAATCATCGCAGCAAGCACTTGTTCAAAGTCTACAGCAAATTTTAGAGTGCTGAGGAGATTAATTTTAAACCTAGCAGGACTGTGAGCATTTTATCAACAAGCTCTGCTTGCCCTGGCCTCACCAGTTTCCACAGGACAGGTGGTGTGACCTGTAGGGAACTCAGATCCACCAGAGCCAAACTGTTTCAGATCTCCTTCAAAATCTTGCATCATTTCCTGTTCCAAACCTTTTCCTTCTGTGAGGGCTGAACACCCAAACAAAATCAGAGAATCACAGAATGGTTTGGGCTGGAAGGGACTTTCAAGATCATCTGGTTCCAACCCCTCAGCCAAGGGGTGGGAAAAAGCTGAATCCCTACACAACTTTTGTGCCCTCACTTGACAACCACTATTTTAAAACACTTAAAAGAATCTCAGCAGCACATCTGGAACCCCTGGGAGTCTGACCAGGTCTGCAGCTCCTTCTGTGCAGATCCCAGCTGCTCCACACAGACACCAAAATTCTAACAGTGCTCTACATCCCATATGGGGTTTACTCCTAGGTGTGCTGCCCATGGGTTTTTTATCCCATTGGGAATGACACTGCTGCCATGCCATATTACAGGACTTGTCCTACAGCACAGGAGGCAGCAGAGCTGTTCAGGAGCTGCTGGATTGGGCTGGGATTTTGTGAAGCACAGTGGGGTCCAGTAAAATGAAAAGTGCCATTCATGCACTGCCATATTTCATCTCTCATTTGAGGATGCTGAATATGTCAATTAGAGAGGTGTTATTTTCAACTCTGATGGCTGGTCTCCCTCTGAGGAAGTAAAAAAGGAGGGATGGACTGTTAACTGTGGTGTAAAATCCTGCCAGCCCTCCCCACAAACAGCACAAAAATCCATGGGCCACCTATGTTGTCAAAAGCTGTTCCAATCCATGACTTTATTCCTCAAACTAACCTGATCTAAGGTCACTGATTCCCCTGCTGTGTTTTTACTTGCCTGTTGCAGAGCTTCTTGGGAAGATTTACATCAAGTATGAGAGACAAAGTGTTAACGAGCTGAGTTGCATAGCACAATGCAGCACTGATGGTATGAGCAGGGTTATTATGTTCCATATCTGAAAGAAATAAAAACAACATGAAATCCTTGTTTTAAATGAAGTCTCAGTGGGTGTGTTAATATGTTCCTGGAGTCTACTCTGGAATATGTCATTTCTAAGTATGGAGAACAGCCTGAATCTAGCAATCATTTCCAGTGAAATCTGTCAGAAGTTGGAAGAAAATAGTAATTCTTGGAATTCCATTTAAGATGATGACATGTGAACTGTGTCAAAACTGTGAATAATTAACTTTCTCTACTTCACTGTGCTGTGCATCCCAGTGAGCATTTCATGCAGAAGAAGATTTCAGCAGACTAATCATAAAATCACACAATGCTTTGGGTTGGAAGGGACCTTAAAGACCACCTAGTTCCAACTGGACAGGGAATCTCCTAAAATCCCTATTCTGGCATTTATTTCTGGCCCAGGGTGAGAACAAATGGACCAGTCTACTGCTCCTCAGTGCCTTCTGCTGGCACCCAGAGTGCTCCAGCTGCCTAAAACCATGCCCTGCCCCTTACCAGGTCCCTGTGTAGTCTTCTTCTCCTCCACCCAGTTGTAGTAAGCAGAGTAGTCCCCGTTGTTGGGGAGGATGATCCAGGGCCCTGTGATGCTGATGCTGGTGTCCCCGTTGTGGTCGTCACACACCCACCTCCCGGACAGGTACGTGGTTCTCCGTGCCTCTGCCAGCTTGCTCACAGTGCTGGAGGTCATGGCATTGTCACTCTCTGAGGACACGTCTGCAGGGTCCCTGCAGGACCCAGAGGGGTTGGAAAGAAGTGGTTGGGAGTAGAATCAAACATGCACTTGGCAGGCACTGAGCCAGATTTCACTCAGGGCAAAGTGCTTGTAGGAACGCTCCTGTAAGAGTCCTCAGTCCCAAAACTACTTTCATTCGTTCTGGGTTTTTATCTGGCTGTTTCTGTAGAATCCAGGAATGGTTTGGGCTGGAAAGAACTTTATAGACCACTTCTGCAAAACTCCTCATTCCCAAAACTACTTTCATTTGCTCTGGGGTTTTTAATTTCCTGTTTTTGTAGAGTCCTAGAAAGGTTTGGGTTGGAAAGGACCTTACAGACCATCTCATTCCACCCCTGCCATGGGCAGGGACACCTTCCACTAGACCAGGCTGCTCCAAGCCCTGTCCAGCCTGGCCCTGAACACTTCCAGGGCTGGGGAATCCATATTTTAAGGAAGTTTAACACTGGACATGCAGCTCAGATCTCTCAGAGGGGAGATGCAAGCACCTCCAGATTCAGATTCTTCCGTCCCGGACCTCTATCTGTGATTGAGAACACAACTCCTCCTCCTCCTCCCCACAGACCCTAAGGGAGCCAGACCACCTACCTTAGACTGACACAACTTTCTTCTGGGTGCCTAAAGCCAAGCAAAATGACCCCAAAAGGACAAGCCTGCCATACCTCATGCTTGTCTTCACCTCTTCCATGGGGAAGATGACCGAGGTCAGCTCCAGGATGTGCGCGCGCCGGAGGTTCGCCAGGTGCTCGTACTGCGTTTTCAGCTCGTAGGTTTTTTTCTCCACCAGGTCTCCCAGCTTCCTGTTGTGCCTCTGGATCTTCTCCTTCTTCTCCTGGTGCCTCTGAGCCCTGCGATAATGCTTCTGGTTCTCCTCTTTAATCCTCAGCAGCCCCTCTGTGTCTGTGAGAACAGCAGCAGATGTTATCCCTTGGAAAAGGAGCTGGGAAGTGCTTGTAGGAAAAGCTTGAGAAAAGCTTTATTAATATTTATGGAAAACAAGATCTATGGCAGCTGAAAACAGAAAACCCTGCTAAACTATTAACTTCTTCCAGCTGCTCAGTGGTACAACTTTTTAATCTCCTCTGGAGATCTCCAAAGAGACTGCAACTGGGATTATTCTTTCCCTATCTTTTACCCAGCTATTTCTGGATTTGGAGCACAAAAGCCAAGATTTCCCAGTTTAATTAAAGTCCTGAGGTACAGAAATAGCCTGACTGTACATGTTTGCATCGTGCTGGCCAAAAAAAGCCCTGCCCTGCCTGCAGCCAAAATCAAGTGCAGATAGCATCTTCATTCACCATTCCTGGCACCTCTGCTGCTGGTAGTGTGGGTTATTTGGGATTCCCTCATGGATGTGCTCTCACAGCACTTGGATCCCAAGAGTGCAGGCTCCTTGTTCCCACAGGGAACACTGGCTATCTCCCTTTCCACTCACAAATGGGAATTGTGCTCATGGGCTGAAGTGCTGCAACTGCCTGGATTCACTCCATGTGTGAGGCACGCTGAGCCTTGGAAAAATACCCTGCAAGAGCATCTTGAAGCATCCAAGGCTGGGCCTGATGATCTTAGAGGTCTTTTGCAACCTTGATGATCCCATAATCTGCTAATTCAGGTATAAAATAAGTGGCTGCAATAATGAGAGTAGCCACCTCTGTCTTTTAAAAGCACAGGGAAAGATTTCTTCTGCTCTCCCCAAATACATGTTTAAAACTCTCCCTGTGCCCTAGTTTGAAATGTGCCTGCCCCTGCAGACACAGAGGCTGCTCTCTCTGAACATCAGGAATTATTTCCAGTCATCTGATCTGCTGCAATCCATGGTGTGTGGATTCCTTCCTTCTGTAGGAAGGAAGATCTGGTATGTGGGAGATGCAAAGTCCCAAATTAAAGGAGGTGAGAAAAGCTCCTCCATGCAGAGAAGAACTAATAATCCCCAGGTTTATATAATATAAGTAAGTGACCCCTGTTAGAGGAGCAATAGAAAAATCCACTTTTCTCTGAGCAATACCAGAATCCCTGTGTGTCAGCTGTAATTCCCTTTCCTTTAAGCAGTCCTGTAACATCAACAGAAAATCAATTAACACTTGCAGTCATATTCCCAAACTCTCCCTTTGCAAAAAGAACAGGAGACAGGATGAGGAGGAAAAGGTCCAGCTGTTCAATTTTCACATTCATGTTTGACTTGAAAGGCTACTTTTTCAGAGTGAACTCCCTTCTCCTGCAGGTCCAACAGCAATTATTTGGGAGCAGGGGAGACACTGCACTCACATTTCCTCTTCAGCATTCCCAGTGCACAGACAACTGTCCTGCCCTCTGCACAGCACCTCTGCTTTATGACCCAGTTTATGATGTGATTAAAAATCTGTCCCCAGGAGTATTTCAGGACACCACTGTGTCCCACACACCTGCACTGCCTGATAAATGCAAGCCCAGGCACACTGATCTCTGCCCAGGGAGCTCTGCCAGGGATTTGCAAGCCTGTCTCCTTGAACTGTTCTGCACAGAAAGAAGGCAAACACACAGATTTTAAAACATTATTTTAAGCACCACCAATTACTGAGGTCTCCAGGAGAGTCAACTCTAAAAGCAGGAACCCAGTGTTCTAGAAATGCTTTTTATTTCAGAAAATTAAACTATGCCACATCCAAGAGCAGACAAACAACCTTTTCACACTTTTTAATGTGGCCCAAAAGTGACCAAGTTGGATCCTGATCTGTTGGCTACTCACACCTACAATTCATTTCTGGTCTCTCTCCAAAATCAACTGAGCTAACAATAGGTTAGTTGGGCAATAGTCAGCTCAGTTTTTAGGTTACATCTAATCAAATTCACTGTGAATCAAGAGAAATTGCAAAAGTTGCAGACAATAAATTCCACAGAAGAGTGGGAAAATGGAGAACTCCTCTCCGTGGTTGGTCCTAACACTCTGCCACCTTCAGAGCAGAGCATTTTGAGAAGAGGTGACTAATTCCTTAAAGTCACATTGATTTCCTCTTCTCCTTTCTTCACAGGCAAAAGACAAAAAGTCATAATCTAATCTCCATAACAATAATCTTCTACCTACTGAAAAGCTTGTTTTTCTTCAACTTCCTCCTCTCTAAACCAAACATGAATTTTCTTAGCTGCTCAATTTAATTTCCAATACTCAGACTTTCCTCAGATGATTTGTATCTTTCTTAAATTGTTTAAATTGGACACCAGACTTCCACTGAAGCAACAGCAATACCTGGTACAGCAGGATACCTGCTTCCATCTTAAATACAGCACTTACATTAGTTAACCCAGAAAGAGGCCTGAACCTTTCTGGAGCAGCACAAGATTGATAATTTTTATTTAATTTGCAATTCCCCAGATCCCTTCTTGCCAAATCTCACCACCATCCCCCATTCTGGGTTTATGTTTCTCTTTACATAAATGTACCTTGATTTTTTACATTTATGTACCTTGATTTTGTCCTTTTCAGATGATGCTGTCTATTTAGCTGCATGATTTTGAATTTGATCCTGGTCTCCACAGAAGTCATTTCACCATCCAGCCTGGCTTCCTCCATCCCACCCTCTATTGTACTGAGCTATTATGGGAAATACTGAGGAGAACTGGGCCAGGAACTGACTCCTGCTGAGCTCCACCTGTCTCACCTCCTCAGCTTGACCAGTGTCACCACTCTTTGAATGCAGATTTTCTAACCTTTTGTGATCACCTTGCAGGGGTTACACCCAGAGCAAATTCTGTTTGCTCACAAGACAGTTTCAGGCAGTGCCCAAATCCAAGTTACGTGCAGCTTCTGCTTCATCCTCCACTGCACCACTTGATCTCCAGACAAAGGGTTGATTTGACATGAATATCATGACATAAATAATAAAACATGGATTTAACAGGAATATCATAACCAAGTGATGGCTATTTTTAACCACCTTACCTGTCAGTTACCCCCCATGCTCCGTGACAGGATTCCTGTGCCATCACTTTGAGGTTCTGCCCTCCTGCACCCTTTGAAAGCAGGTACTGTTTTCAGCTTCCTCACACACCCTCACTCCCTCATGTGCTCCCAAGTGCTCCACAGACCACTTCAGCTTGTTCCCTGGGTTCCATAAAGCAAACTAATGTGTAGCTGTCTGTCTCCTTTCCTTAGCCTGCAGTCCTCTCATGATGTTAAATTTAACCTGGCTAAGCAGCTGATGCCATTTTCTTTGCAGGAAGATGAAGCAAAGGCAGCACTGAATGAATGCTTCAGCCTTCTCTGCACTGTTATTGCTCTCTTTCCTGTTAACTAACACACTTGTCTGCTCCCTCACCCTTTCTTTATCATCCATTTATTACTGTTACTATCCATCTTCCTTTTTAATTGAAAGTAATTCGACATCTCAGCCTTTTTGGTTTTTCACCCCAAGCCCGTGCTAATCCTTTATGGCTCTTCTCAGGTTCTGCCTCTGCTTCCACTCTCTGTATGGCTCCTCTTGAATTTCAAGCCATAAAAATATCCCAGATTTAATCAATATGCTTCTGAACATGCTTCCTCTACTTGCCTTGCATGTAGGTTGTAAGGAGAGCTGCATATTCTCTGCTGAAAAATGACCCTGCAAATTTAGTGTAAAACAATTTAATGGGTTTCAAAAACTGAAGTTTCTGAATGGAGCCTACACCTTAATTTCTTTCAGTGACTCTTGCTCAAGTAGGGTTTTAGGATTTTCAGACAGGTGTGGGTTAAAATTCAGCAGTTTCAGGAAATCTGTGACAGCTGCAGAGCTGTTTGCTCCTCCTTATCAAGAGGGAGTGATCAGAAACACTACACTGAATAAAGCCATCTCTAGGGACACAGCCAGAGGCACAGGCTGCTAAGCATTTGCTCTTAAAGCTGTTGCAAAACCATCTCCATCCAGCTGAATAATGTCTGCTGTTTGCTAATTAAAACCCAAGCATAAAAAGGCCAAAATCCACTCAGTGATTTGCCTTCAAGTTGATTTAGGAAGCGACAGTTTGGAAATTCACCATTTTTTAAAAAACTAACGCTCAAATTCACCTCAATTGATTTTTCACTCAAAGGCACAGGGAGTTTTTCCACATCACAAAAGCACAGGCATTACTCACGTCTTGTCATTTCATCATTTTCTTTGCAAATGGTCTGTTTCAGCTGCTCAATCCTCATCTTGCAAGACATTATTTTCCATCTCTGAAAAAGAACATTCAGCAACTCTAGGGCACAAACGACTTCAAACACGCTGAACTAATGATTAACAGCAAAGCCAGCAGCTTTAGTGCAAAAGTAGCAGGATGCTCTTGAATGGATCAAACAACTAAATATTTCATACAGGGTTTTGTGCACTGAAGAATGCCACAAACAAAATGAGTGCTAGGTATAAAGTCAATCGGTAAAATAAGTTATGGAATAAATATCTTGTGAGAAATGAAAAATTCAGACAGCTTGAAACATTCTGCTGGCAGAGCCCATTTCAGTTTTGCTTACAACAGGCTCTTTGGGAAAGCAGAACAATGCCCTCAAGGTAAACTGTAACTTTAAACTATGAGATCCAGGAATTCAGAGAGTTTAAAAACCAGGGGACACTTGGAGCAACTCACCAGCTGATCAGTAATTTCTTTCCCTTCCATGGCCTTCAAAACACTGGAGGAAAAAACATGATTGAAAGTTTTATTACTATCTGGACTTCATCTGTCTGCAGCAACAGTGTGTTAAAAGAGACTGCTTCATTTTATGAGATCTCTTAGCTTTTATATCAATTTAATAAATACAACTTACTGTTTTTGGAATTCTCTCTGTTTGGTTTTAAGATGCATCAGCCTTTCTTTCTTGTCTGAAAACCTGGAAGAGATTAAATTCTTTTATTGATATTTTGCACAATTACAGCACTGTAAGTTGTCTGAAAAAGATAATAAAATTGAAGCTTGGGGATTTTCCAAACCTCAGCTATCTGTCTTGATCTGGGGAAGTTAATGGCTAAATGTGTAAAACTCTTGCAGAATTCTGGAGCATGAGTCTCACTGGAATTGCAACAGAACCTCTAAGCTGGAGAAACATCAGAGTGCCAAACTATCAAACAAATAGCAAATTACTGCTATTTCTAGATTTATAGCTTAGCAAGATGAGTATTTTGTGTGTTACAAAAAACATGGAGTACTTTAAAAACCTTCAGTCACTGGAGAAATTAACAGTACTATCTCACATAGCCCATGACCCAAATGTCTGCTTCAGCTCTGCTTCACTGGATTCTAAGATATGGGAACTGATGAGAAAGAAATTTTTTCAGGATTCATCATCCTCTGTTTTCACACTTTGAGTATACAGAAACCAAGTTCTGTCCCCTTTATTGTTCCACAATTCATTCTATTTTTCTCTGCAACACACAGAATTAATGATTTCATCCTAACAGAGCTGTGGTATTTGCAGATGCCCCATCCCTGGAAGTGTTCAAGGCCAGGCAGGATGGGGCATCTGGAACTAGATGGTCCTTAAAGTCCCTTCCAACCCAAACCACCTGATTTTATGATTTTACCTTTATTTTATGGATATTTAAGCTTTATTTAGAAAGAATAGTACACTAAGCCTTGACAGGATGACATCTTTGATTTCTCTGTCTGTTACTCTGTGGATTTGATTTCAGGTAAAACTTCAAAATGCTTCACTTTTTTCCTTCAAGTGCTGAAATCCAAAAGCTTGGTGACTACCTTTGGATTCAGAGCGTGTGTAACCACCCTCCCGGATGACATTAGCATTGGAACAACAAAACCACTGGCTGCTGCTTTTGTAGTCAAGCAAAAGAATCTGTTTTCCTTCCAAAACAAACCAAAACCAAATGCAGGTGCTTGGCACAAAAGCCAGAGGCCACACGTGAGCTGGAGGAATGTGGTGCAACTGGAGCCCAGCTGCTCAGCCCAGCTCGTCCCCTCTTCCTGTGTGTCCTCACCCCAGGAGTCACCCTGGAAATGACAAAAGGCCCTGCATGAGCCTCCTGTTTACCACAGAGCAGAGCACACCTACTGCACCCCGACCTTTGGCTGCCACCAAAAATCCCCTGGCCCAGATACACAGAGCTCAGCAGCCACCCAGGGAGAGCGCTGGGGTAATCTGGCAGTTCTTGGTTTCTGGGCTGCATTCAGGGGCACAGACCCTGACTGAACAGAATCACCCAATTCCTGTCCATCACATCAGCAAAAAGTTGAATGATGTGTCAAAGAATACAGGAATAAATGAAGTTCTGACTGTGGAGGGAAGACAGAAGTATTTGTGGAAGCCTGTAGAAATTCCAGCTCACCACGCGCTTCGGCAGCGATGTCAAACAGCTCCAACCAAACCTCCAGCAGGTTTCTCCTAAGCAAACATTTCCACTGCTTTATATAGCTCTGATTGCAATTGCACTGTATCCTGCAACTCATTTTTCTTTATATATCTTTAGCCTTTCAATTTGGCAAAGAAACAAAACTCGGGATGAATTATTATAGGAACTCCCATCAAATGTAAACTGAGAGGAGAGAACATCTTGAATTACCCATGAAGTGTTTCTCTTTCCTCAAGTCTTATCACATTAAGGTGAGATTTTCTGTGGTTGCCTGGCTTATTTCCACATGCTCATGATTAGAGAGAAGCAACCAGAGAGAGGGGCTTCCTAATCTACAGGAGTTGATGAATGCTGAAGGAGCTGAGGGCACTATATTCACTATAACTCCCCTGCTGAAAAAAGTCACTATTCCTAATCATAACCCATAGCTTGAGGAATTAGCCAGGCTTAGACGTCACAATTACATTGTCTTTGGCTTTTGCCATCTGCAGATAGACAAAGCAAAGCAATTCAGCAGTCTGGGAAACACACTCTGGGAATTTATGTACATGACAGGCTGGAGGACACTCCCAGGAGGAAGAGGAACCTCTGAGCTGAGACCAACATCAAGATGCCAGCTTGGCTTTTGAATACACAACACATTAGTCATGAAAAGAAGGATGGCAGTGACTGTTCTACTGGAGGACTTCTGGACTACTCATCCTTAATTGTAGCTCTCCTCAAGCAATTAATCCTAACAGCTTCTCAGTCTCTCCCCCTCACAGATACGGGGTGTGATTTTTGCTAGACAGATGAAAAACTTCCAATTTTACTGTAGCTCTTCTAAAAGCTCACAAAATAGTCCTATGAAATCTGAAATAATTAGAACATGAAATTGTTTGTCTTCATATAATGAAAATTCACAAGAAAATTCTAAAAATAAACCACTGTTGGATACAAGGAGTAATGCTTGGTTTCTTTATATTTAACCAGGAAGATAATGATCCTTTTCCTCCATCTGTAACACTTCAAAAAGACAAATGGGGGCCCAAGTGCCCCCAAACACTTCCATGTTCTGAATTTCTCTGAGCCACTCAGCAAAGCCCTTGTCATGACACTCCTCCAGCAGTGGCTGATCTAAAATTAACCCAGGTACTACTAGAAGGCATAAAATAAACAAATAAATAATGATGGCTGTAAACAGCAGCTGAAAGGCACCAGTGAACTGCACCTGTCCCTGCATGGCTCTGCCCTGCTGCTGCCTGGTCACCATTTCAAACACCTCCCCCTCTCCCAGGGCTCACATCACAACAAATTCAGAGACACCCACAAAGAGCAGACGAAGAAAACTGACCTCTTCCCCACTCTTAATCAGTCATTCCAAATATTAATTAGAGAATGCAAACAAAATGTTTCAGGCACGGTTTAAACATAATCCCATTATCCTCAAAACCCAAGCTTTTGTCCCTACACAGTGTTCCTGCAGCCACTGAGGGTATTTAGGTTGTTAACACTGTGTTATTCATATAGGTGTGCTGTTCCTCTGATTCATTAAAATAAATTTGCCATTTTTAATGAATTGCACTACTGCAATTAATTCATGGAAAAGTTCTGAGCAGCAGGAGAAACAAAGCCTGGGGAAATGGAGTGTGTAGGGAGGCCCCAGGTTAATACAACAGCAGACACCTCCAGAGATGGAACTGTGATGTCCAGGCAGAGGAGGGGTATAAAAGACCAAAAAAAATAGAGAGATTTAATGCTTGCAGTTAAAAAAACACAAGGTAAATATACAGGAGCCTTTCCAGCCACAGACAAATGGGGCAGTGAAAGCTTCTCAGGAGGATGCAGTGACAACTGTCAGACAGAAAAGCTGATCCTGTCTCATGTGAGAAGATAAAGAGGGTTTTCTCTTACACTGCTGCTTCTGGTACTTTGGCTAAAGCTGCTTCTTTATGACTTCATTTTTCTAATGGGCAGAGACTTCTTAAGCCTTGGTTAATACAAAACAACAGGGCTTCAACTCTAACAAAGGCTAGAATTGAATTTCTATAATTAAACCTGATGTTTAGCCAAAAACTTAAGGCTGCAAAAGAGACAGGAAAAAACCCAAACTTGGTTTGTATTCCAAGCTCCGTCTCTAACCTTTTAACAGAATCTGCAGAAAACCCCAAGCAGTCTCACCCAGCTACACGTTTTCCACCTATTTTAGACAGGTTAAATCTAGTTTGTGGTTCTCCAACACAGCTTTTTTATATCAAAAAAAGGGAAAGCCATCCAGTGACAGACTAAAGTCTCAGTTCTGTGAGCTGACTCACACTGGCTGACAGCATTTCCCCACTCCCGTGGACGTTGGTGGGTGAAAGGCACCACTGTCCCCTCGTTCCTGGGGACACAAGGAGCCTTTGGAGCGAGGACAGGGCCATCCCACACACGCTGCTCGCCACCTCCCCAAAATAGCCCCAGGAATCGCTCCCAACAGCTGCTAACGAGGGAGCAGGAACGCGGTGCCAGCCAAGAATCAGAGCCGTTCCAGACACGACCCTGGAGACTTTTGAAGAATCTGGGATGGACAGGCTGTGAACAGCAGCGATGGAGGAGCCATCTGAGTCATCCCGAGAGGAAATTTGTTTATGGGCACAGCGCTCACCCAGGGAGAGCCACGCTCCCAAAGGAGCGGCACGGCACACATGAACTCAAGGGGATACTTGTTTTGTCCACATTTATGGGTATACACACAAGGAAATGTTTATTTTCTTTCTTATACACCTTCCTAATTTTGATTAACGATTTACAAAACTACAATTTCAAGGAGTGTTGGCGAAAATAGGTAACCCGTTTGAAATAACACTGCACGGGTCTCTGTGCCCTGAACTGCCTGGAGCTCCTGTGGCTACATCGACACGGACACATCCGCACCTGACCGAGTGAAAGCCAGGGTGATTCCTTAATTATTATTATTATTAAAACTATTATTATTTCAAGGCTCGACCGAGAGTCCTGCTGTGTCCGCCCCCAGCCCCGGGGTGGGCCCGGCGGCCCCCGGAGCGTTCCCTACCCACAGCCGGAGCCCCCCGAGCCCCGGGACAGCGGGGAAGGGGCACAACCCTGCCCTCCATCTCCATCCCCGGCCCCGGGGCACAGCCACCCGCAGCAGGGCAGGGAGAGGCCGCCCCGCTCCCCTCAGCGCCGCCGGTACCTCTCGGAGTCTCGCCCGTCGAAGAAGACGAAGTCGCCGCTCTGCACGCACTTGGCGCAGGTGAGGCGGCGGCGCGTGGTGTTGCAGAGCGGGCACCGCTCCACCGCCACATAGAGACCCTCGGCGTCCTCCTCGGCGNGGAGCCGCCATGTTGGGGCCGCGGGTCACGTGGGACGCTGTTGCCGGGCAGGGCATTGTGGGAAGGGGCGCTGAGGCGGCGGGCGGGAGCGGGGGAGGGCGCGGGACGGGCCGCGCTCCGCCGGGAAAATCCTGATTTTTTTTGTTAAAAACTGCGCCCTTTTCCTTCTGCAGGAGGAAAGGGAGCACCGCTGGGATCATCCCAGAGCGATGGGGGTGTTGGATCCGGTTCGTGGGGCTTCACAGCGGGTAGCCGTAGCATAACCAGGCAGTAACGCTGCTGTGGGGACTGCGGCTACCAATGAAAGCACGGCCGTGTATACATAAGTTAACATAAATTCCCTATGTTATTTACAATGACATCCAAATCGCTATGTCCAAGCGGCAAATACCGATGCACATCTTGAAAACCGGTGCAGAGGGAGGTTACCTCAAGCCAGCCTCCGTGGTGGAGTGATGATGAGGAATTAAATACAGAGGATGAAGTAGGGTTGAGGAGAATGGACCTGAAAAATCATCTAGTTCCAAGCTCCTGCCCCTCGAAAGGGAACCTCCGCTAGCCCAAAGTGCTCCAAGCCCTGTCCAGCCTGGCCTGGGCCTTTCCAGGGATCCAGGGGCAGCCACAGCTGCTCTGGGCACCCTGGGCCAGAGCTTCACCCCCTTCTGAGTAAAGAAGTTTTTCCTGCTAACTGATATTTCCTTACATGTACCTACTCTCAGTTTGAAGCCATTCCCTCTTTTGTCTGTGGGCAATTAGAGGAGACCGAGTCCACAGAAGCCAGAATAACTTAAGTATTAGCCCCCATATGCTCCTTCCCAAAAGAAACACAACTGCAACAACACATTGCCTTTTTTTTTTTTTAAGAGCAATTCCCAGCCTACCCAGCCTATATTCCCCCCCTTTCCCAGTGTTATCAAACACTAAGCAGGAACAGCACTGGGAGGTAGAACCAAGATTGTTGTTTTTAAGACAAGAGTTACCACAGCAAACATTAACTTAATCAGTAGCTCAGTGAAAAGGCACAGAGCCCATTTCTTATCTCTAAGGCTTTATCTGTACTTCTAAAGAACACTAATTTTACCACTGAAATCATGTGGCAAGCTCTTAAGCAAAACGTGATTTCTTGAAGAGGGCTCATCTTAGATAAACTTTCCCCCCCCAACACCTCAATAAAACCAGGGTGTTTTCACTTAAAAAAGATTATTCTAACTGAAGCTCATCAGCTGCTACTACAGCTACAGTGCAAATAAAAGTCCAGCCCATGGCTGTGGAAAGGCTCCAGCGTTAGAAAGCAAACAGAAAAGTAAGCCTGTGTTTAAAATAGATTTGAGTGTGGAAATCCACGGTTTGACAAAGAAACTGATAACAGCTAAGACCAGCTTATCATGAGGAAGTGCACAAAGTTTTTCAAACTCTTTTCCAGAGAAGCAGGGAGATAGATATAAAACCACTTGTGAGAGACACATAACAGATACAGAAGATGAAGCCACACCCTCACCAAATCAGAAATAAACTTTTTGTGGCACCCAGTAAGACCCTGGTGTGAGTTGAGCCGAGTATTTGCAGCAAGGGCAGAGGAGGATTTTGGCCTGGGTTACACTTAAGTCATCTAAGAGCAACCTCTAGTGGTGTTTCCAGACAGGTACCACACCTTCAGCAGAGAGGGACACAACAGAAGTGTTCTGGATTGCTTCCAGGGGCTTTCCAGAGCAGCCATGGGATAGGCTTTGCACTGTTCCTGCTCCCTGCACCACTCTGAGCAGGACACCTTCTGAACAGAAAGGCTTGAGTTCAAACCAAGTACAGGAAACCTCATTGGTTTTGCTCCAGAATTTCTGCCACTGGCTGAACTCTAGTTAAACAATACAGATAATTAAGTCATGAGCATCCAAGATTTTTTGTATTTTCCACAAATCCATTTTTTCACAAAGTTCCAAACCAACATGCTTCTGTCTGCACAAAACTCCCATCATCTGAGGGAGGGCACCATTTGATTAAAATCTGACTTGTCTCATGTCAAATTAGACAATTTAATTAGTTGCACCCCTCCACCCACAGGTCTTCTGGGTATATCCCAGTAGTCAGGACCTGGAATGTCTTCTCTGTGAAAGAAAATCCTGTACCCTCACACACAAGAGTTTATCCAGCCAGTGGGATCAGAGTGATTCCAGCACATGTCTCTTGAGCACCAAAATCAACTCGTGCAAGATTTTGTAAGCCATGTTATAGACAATAACAGATGTTGAGCTTAAACATGAAACTACAACACTGCAGGAGCAATTCAGGACACTTAGAGCTGAGGATTCTGATTAAGCCAAATTGAAGTGCAGTGTGGATTCACCTTTTCAATAGGGAAAGAGACACATGGCTTCTATTACAACATATTTTTAAGTGCTGCCTTAACATACGTTCTATGAAAAGTGCATTCATTTATCAAGTGTTTTAACTCGACAGAAGTTGCCAGAACTCAGGTGGATTGCAGACAGACAATCTGAAAGAAAAGAACATTTCACAAGCTATAGAAAGGCATCAGCATGTGTGGCATTCAGAAATTAATAATTTGCTTAATAATCCACAGGTAGGTCCAGGAATCCCCTTGGTTCTGCTCCATGCACAGCAAACAAGCCCAGGTGTTATTCTGGATTGCTCTGGGAGCCGTGTCACGATGCTTTCTTGAAACCCCTTAAAATGGGGTAGATGTTCTCAAATGCCTCATAGATTTCAGAACGGTCTTTTGCTCCTAAATGGACATTTAAGGGGAAAAAAAACCCCAAAAACCATGAATTAACAGTGCTGAACTTAAATTAAATGCAGTTCAAACCCAGTAAGATTACACACCATGAAGAAACCCAGGAGATTGAAAGCACCTTACTATTAAAGGCAGAATTTCTGTCTGCCACCTCAAAGAACAATTCCTAGCTTGCTTAACCTTAAGACTAGTTTTGTTTAATCTGTGGAACCAAGACAGCAATTTTCTGCTCTTGACAGGTGCAAAATATTGGCTTTGAAGAAGGAAAAAAAGCAACTGAGCACCACCATGGTGTTGTCTGTTTAAGAATAACAGCTCTGCCTATTTATGAGGTGAGTGGAAAGGTAGAAGCAAGAAGTGAAAGGCCTTTATTTCATACTGGGAGTTGTTTCACAGTTTGAGAACTCTCCTTCTCCAGCTCTGAGAAGCAATTTTAATTTTAAGCTGTGTGTTAGGATGCCTTTGATTTCAAATCCTTTTCTGTGGTACTGTAAACAAATCTTTAATACCAAGTTTTGCACACAAACTGCATTGCAGCAGGCAGGAACGTTCCCTGCCTGCAACACTACTCATGCTGGCCCAACAAACATCAGCTAGAAGAAAACTACATTTAAATGAACTAAAAGTGGAATTAAGCCCTGCTTAGGTTGAATGTGTAAACCTTTTCTCATGTCCTCACTTGGACACAAATAATTCATCTGCCTTACCACAACTTTTACTTTGAAAAGTAAAGTTACTTTCTTGATTAGGGAAAAAACCCTCCTGACATCTCAGCAAATTCAGTTTTGTAATTACAGCTGCGCCCAGGACTCACAGCAAAGGACTGAGTGTGCAGCAGGCCCTGAAGCAAGGGTGTCACAATTAGTGAACCCCAAAAAATGCAAGCATCAGTGGAATGGAACTGACCAGTATGATTTTACTGACCAGTATGATTTTACTGGACCTAAGAAAATTGTGGACATTGGAGGGAGAAGCATTTAAGCTCTCTCCTGAGTGCCCCATCCTTCAGCTGGCTGAGCTCATTCCTCATTTATGGTTGTGAGAATCTCTGGCTAAGGCAGGCACTTCTCTTGCCTTCCCCATGTCTCAAAGCTGTGTTGTGAATATGAATACCACATTCAGAGCTTCTGGGAACAAACACCATTTACCTTGCAGTACATCTGAATAGAAGCATTTTCATGAGCTTCACCAAAAGGATGTGCCAGGAGCTCAGGAATTCACCTTTTTTGACCTGGGATCTGAGTACAGGTATCTGCTGAGCACACTGACTCAGCAAGGCTTTTGCCTCATTATTTTTTTTTTGCCAAACAGTCTGGAACAAGCTCTTAGATCTCCACCCTTTCCTCTGATAATCCCTACTAAATGCTGTTAGTGAAGTGTTTTAAGAAGTTTGTTTCCTGTCCAAGCAATTTTAAATTGCTTATTGTGAGGCTCCTATTTAAGTGCCTGAGTAGTTGCTGGCATGTCAGCATCCTGTTGGCATCCTCTGCTTTGGCATGTGGCATCAGGCTTTGAATAAAAAAAATACTTAACATGGAAATCTGAGACTCTGTATATGAAACAATACAAGATTCTAGTGCAACAATACTGATGTTATCTGCAGAAAACACAGATAAAGCTGCAGCAGCCATTAAAAAGATCCCTGAGTGGCTTCACTGAGGCAAGATGCTGATTTTTAGTTAATGTTTAATTTAAATGCTCTCTCAGAAAGTGAAGCAGCAGTGGGCTGCAGATACAGAGAGGCACCACTTACCAGTCAGTACAACTTTTCCAGACACAAAGATAAGCAGCACTATCCTTGGTTTGACCATCCTATAAACCAGGCCAGGGAATAGTTCAGGTTCATAGCTGTTCAAAGCAAGCAGGTGAGATTAGCAAAATGCAAATGCTGTTTGAGTGTTGTATGAATAAAGTGCTCTTTAATTAGTGTAGCAAAAGGGTAATTAACCACACAGATTTTATCTAGCTGCCCTGAGAAAAGCAGGTCAGATTTTGGACATCTTGAAGAAAAACCTGTTAAACCCAGCTGGAGCTGGTGGGGGATCTTCATGCTGGCTTTTAAAGATTTGTGAGCCACTTCTGATTTGTCATAGCCTTGGAGCCTTTATTGTAACCTTCATACAGCCCTCAAATCATGGAATGGCCTGGGTTGGAAGAGGTCTTAAAAATCACCTCATTCCACCCCCTGCCACAGGCAGGGACACCTTCCACTAGCCCAGGCTGCTCCAGGCCCTGCCCAACCTGGCCTTGGGCACTTCCAGGGATCCAGGGGCAGGCACAGCTCCTCTGGGCACCCTGTGCCAGGGCCTCACCACCCTCACAGTAAATCCTTCCTAGTCTGCAAAGAGCCCTTATCAGGAAGCAACTAAGACAAGATAACAGCCAATATAAATATTTAATATATATCTAGTTCCTAAATGAAATGCAAGCTATTAGATGCAGTGCTAATAAAAGATAACTGAATTTTGGTTTTGTCAGTGCTGAAATCATCCTTTCCTGATGGCAATATCTAGTTTTGAACAAGCTGATCTCACAGGTACAACATGCTCATCACTCAGCTACAGCTTTACTTCCAATTCTTGGCTAAAGAACATCCAAACAGAACTGAAACAACATCCCAGAAAAACACAGAATACCTACAATTCTGTATTTTGCAAACGCAGTTTGGCTTCATGCCTGAAGGTTGGAAACCTTATCCCTGCAGACAGGAATTTGCTTTGCTGGGAGTTAAGAGGCCACCTTGGTATTAAAATCCACAGTGGAGCTGATGCCTCAGGTTTTAGCTTTTCTATTTTTCAGACTCTGTGCTGCTTTAGTGTGTGGGTCTGGGCTTCATATTAGGAGATGGTGAGCTCTCTGCACAGAGTAAGGAGACAAAACAATTCCTGCTCCAGCTGGGGACCAAGGACAAATGATCCAAATCTCAGGCCCAAGAGCACAAACAATGTGGAATGAAGAGAGAAAAACAAGCAGGGTGGGACTGCATGGGCTAAAGCTGGAATGGGACAATGAACTCCAAGATGCAAATGGAGCAGAACTGATCAAAGTGAGAGCCCCCGTGAGCGGCCGTGCATTTTGGGTTCATCCTGGGTGCAGCCCTGGCTGGGTTCTTGTGCTGCCCAAGGTGGATCCATGGAGGCCTCCTAATAAATCCCTGCTTTATTCTGTAGCTCTGTCCAGCCTCTGTTCTAGGGCAGCCTTCACAAGGCATCAGAGCAAAGGCAGGGACCAGGCTCAGGTGGCTGCAGGTGCCCAGGGTTGCACCTGATCTCCTCCTACCTGCTGAACTGCTGGTGGGTGAGAACCAAGCCTTCCAGCCGGATGGGGAACCTCACATCACAGCTCCCCACCATATTCTGGATCTTGAAGTCCAAGAACTTGGCAGGGAAGCCGAGCTTCTGCACCACCCGTGCGTATTTCCTGGCTGCCAGCCTTGACTGCTCTTCACTGAAGGAAGAAACCTCCATTGTAATCTCCCAACAGCCCTCAAATCACAGAATCCCAGAATGGCTGGGGCTGGAAGAGACCTCAAAGCCCATCTTGTTCCACCCCCTGCCATGGGCAGGGACACCTTCCAGTATTCCAGGGTGCTCCAAGCCCTGTCCAACCTGGCCTTGGACACTTCCAGGGATGGGGCTTTTTACTGAAGTAAGAGCAAAGGGGGAAAAACAACTTTTTTTTGTGCTTTCCTCTGCTCTTGAGGTGGAATTCAGTTTATAGCCACCACTGTGCTAATCTGTACTCCAGAAAAAGAGATCCTGCTGCTCAAAATAGCAAGGCTCCATCCCCAGAACTGCTGCAGGGAACTAAAGTTCCCTGTAAGAGTAAGGCACTTGTTCATTCACCTTCCTGTGGGCTGGTTAAACCCACTGGAGATGTTTCATCACTTAGAGGTTCCCCTTTTGAGAGGTTTCTCAGTTCCTCAAAACACCTTCTCAGTGCTGATCCAGGAGTTAGACTGCAGGCACCAGTACAGTCACCTACCTGGGGTGGTGGTAAGGGCTGGAGAAGAGGTCTCTTAAGCATCAATTAATTAATTCTAATTGACTGTTTTGGGATATAAAAACCAAGGCAGTTCTCTGCTGAACTTCAGGGGAAAAAAGCTTCAGAGTACAGAAATAAACTTTTGCTTTCCCCAATTCCCATTTCCTCTAGAGGCAGATGTGTTGACTGGTGAACACAGACACTGAAGAGAGACTTGACAGACACAAGTTATGTCCTAAACACTTTAAAAATCAGTGAGAAATGCAAATAATCCCTTAACAATTTCTGGGAATTTTAGCAGCTTTTCTACTTATGTCTGCTCAGCTCAATCTAAATTAAGGGACAGAAGTACATAGTTCAGAAATTGCTAAGGTGCCATCATGAAGAAAGTGAGATTTTCAATATCAGTGCTTCACTTTTTCCTGCAATTAGTCCTTTGCTAGATATTTTAAACAAGACTTTTCAGACATTCTCCATAAGAATATATGCACAGCTACAAAACCCAGACCTTTAGAGGGAAGGGAAAAACCAGAAAAATACCTTTTTGCTCCAGTGCAGACCATTTTTCCTGAACTGAAGATGAGGGCTGTTGTTCGTGGTTCCCTGATTCTCATGATCACAGCAGCAAACCTCTACAAATTCAAAGAAAAACCTGACAGGAATTTAGCTGTATTTCTGTTCAGTCTTGCAACAATTAACACTTTCAAAGCTTGTCACAGCACATATTTGCTTTTTAAGTGTTTCTTTCCCACCCTGAAGTTATTTCCCACCCACCTAGGAGCAGGAGAGTTAAGACCACAGTCACAGGAGCATTGGGATCCATCAGCACTGGGAAAGGGAAGTGAGGGTAAAGCTTTGAGTCCAAGATTTACCTTTGGGTTATACTCTGCATTTCTGGCATGCAGAGCTATGTTCTTCAGATCCAGTTTACAAGCCAAGTTTACAGTTGACACTATATTCCTGAGGAATGAGGGAGGAATTTTCTCATTGCAAAATCCAGCCACTGCACAGCCACCCCCCAGCAGTACAGTCACATTCCAATTAATAATTGCCATCAACTAATTTCTTGCCTGTCTCTTCCCCACTCTAGCATTAAGCTACTTCTGGCAAAACTTAAGTAATTCAATCCCAAAACTGCACTTTGAGATAGAACAAGGCATGAAATTATTAGTGTCTGAATTATGAGTTTGTGTGCCTTCCAAAAACTGCATCACTGAAGCCTTTCACAGCTTGGGATTGAACCATTACTGACTATTTACAGTTACTACAGCACCTAAGGTAGGCAAGGGTGGGTTATTTTCTACAGGTATAAACTATTCCAGAGTTGCTCTATCCTAGACAGGACAGCATCTTTTAATGAGGCCAGAGGTTCTCACACTCAATTCTGTTTCTCCTTTTGAAAAGGCAGAGTGACATCTTTTAACCCCTGGAGTCTGCTGTCATCCTTCACATTCTCCTGCCTGGAGGAAATCCTCCTTTTTAAGTAGCTTCATATTTTTATCCAGTATTGTCAGTTCATTTTCTCCACCTCTCCCCTTCAAGAGGAGAAAAAAACAACTACAAAAAACTACTCCTGTAGCTTGTATTTAAGACCAAGCTATGCTTGCTACATTCTCCAAGCAAAAAGTCAGAGCAACACCTTGCAATTTAAGCCAAACTCTGACTAGGGTGTGTGCTACATAAATAACTTACTGTAGCTGGGGGACTATTCCAGAACTTTCTGAAGCAGATGTTGCTGGGGTGAGCGGAGTCATCGGAGTCAGGGGAGGACACACGCCAGCTGCTTCAGGAGATGGCTGAGCTGCACCTGGATGTGACAAGCTGCTTTCATCCATGAAAACACCACTGTCCTCCTTACTTGGTGGTGACCCATCAAGCTCTTTTTGGGTTTCATGACCATCCTCAGAGAGGTTTTGTTCTTTGTTATCTTGGGTGACATCTGGGAGAAAGCTGAGGTCCACGGAGGAGAAATCTGTGTGGAGCTCCTTGGACTGACTGAACTGGGAAGATGCTTGAATGGGAAGTTCTAAATCATAAGGGCTCATAGGAGTGAACAGATGAGGACTAGTGGAGAAGTCATCCTTGAATTAAGAAAAAGTGCCATTAAGGGCACATTCTTGTTCTTGTATTAAACATTTACTGTAACTTGTATTAAACAATTACTGTAACTGGGAGAGTAAATTAAGATTAATCTTCAATGAGGAATTTTAAATACTTTTCCCCCAATATATATTTTAGCAAAGACTACTTTTGAGGTTGAAAGCATGCCCTTTGCTTGTCTGTGAGTGTATAAAAATCCAGGTAGCTTGTGTAGTGCATTTTCACCACAGTCCATGGGGACTCTAGAGAATTCCTGGATAGCACAAGTTGAGAAATGCAGGTACAACAGTGGCACTTCACCCTTCACAGCCACTGTCACACCTCAGCCATGCACACAACTACATTATCACACTCATGAGTTTTTCCAAGGAAGACAGACAGCATTTTCTGGTTGTCTTTATCTCCCACTCTGTATATGATTCCATTTCCTCTCCCTGCTAGCAGGGGACAGTGTGAGCTTTGCTTTGTGCAACAGAGGGCAGCAGCTCACAGAACCAGCAGCAATTAATTCCTCGGCTCCTGGAGGCCACCAGCCTGATTGAAGCTAGAGATGAGACAATGGGACTAAAAAAAGCCTCACCACAGTCAGCAGAAGCAGCATCCTGCCCTGCACCGAGCACACAACACACCTGCAAGTAAGCTTTCATCCTGATGTCCTTCTTTATCAACTATTTATTATTAAAAGCTGTTTAAAAAGCATCATCACGTCAATGAGGCAAGAGTTTCAGGACAGGATTTATTCCCTCTCCAGTGGTGCATAAGCCTCTTTCTGAAGGTGATTTCTGCCAACATCCACAGCAGGTGACAGCTTGGACTAAAGAATCCATACAAGAGGTTTTGTGTTTAATCAGGCATTTTTAGGTTCAAGAGCCACAAGGACTTCAGAAGTCCAAGCACAAATCAGAGCAGGGAATGGTGCATAAGATTGAGGCCCTTGAGTTGGCAGCAAGTGCCTGACCTCCAGCAGGAGCAGGATTTCCAGATCAGTGCTTCCCAGCCCTGAGCTAGTGCTGCTCTCTTCTAGTCAGCTCACTTGGCAACCCAGCCATGCACATGGGGAGATCTCTGCTCCTACTTTGCAGTATATTTGCCTGCAGACACTTGGAAAACTCTGACAAAGTGACAAATCCTCCCAGAGAACCCTCACTAGCCTGAATACAAATGCAATCAGGAAAGCATTGCCAACACCCACATTTAAAACTGCTTCTAAAACTGACTTCTAAATACAGAGCCCCACAGAAGATCTGCTGGGGCAGGGTGCTGTTGAATAAATCTAGGTACTCCTTTATCCTTTAGAAAAAAAGGGTTAAATATGTAATTAACAGCTACAAATAAAATATTATGGAATCACAAAAATATATCTATTTTAAATAGATATTTTTCAAGCAAGAGAAGGAAATCACAGTCTCTGCAAGAATTCCAGTGGACTAAGGATTAGCTGTACAGGAGCTTATTAGGAAGGTTTTGTATGAACCACAATGTGGAGAAAATGATACAAAAAGCTCCCTGTGAGACTACTCACATCATACTAATGGGCATCAACGAATGAACATAATAAAAAAACCCCCACCCACAACCAACCAACCAATGCCAGCTTGTGGCATTATCTTAAATAAGCTGATGGAGAAATGAGTGGTACATGAGGTTGGAAGCATCACACAGCTGTGAAGTTTTCAAAAAGTAGAGTAAATTGTATAGAGCAGGTAGAAACAGAAAGTAAATTTTCCTTTCTGACCAGGTTTGCACCTAAGAGGTCTGAGGAAAGCCCTGACAGGGTTAAGTGCTGGGGAATATTTCCTTCTTGTCAGACAGATGCTCAGAGGCTGCAAAAGGGGCACAAGACCATGTTTGCATTGGGCTGGCTGCCAAGGGTTATTGCTATAGACTCTGGGTTAATTAACTTCACCAAGGCCCCACCAACTGCATAGCTTTGACATCTCCCAGCAGCTCCAGGGAGGGGATTTCACACACAGATCCTGCCTGACATCCCTTGGTTTGGGGCAGCTTGAGGGGAAACAGCCTTTTCCACTTCCGCTGCAGAAATCCCTGCAACTCAGGTAGACACAAATCAAACCCAGCTGCCTTAAGCAACAGACTTGGATTATTTTTTTTCTTCCCTGCAGTAATAGCACACATCTGCTATTATCAAGGGTACCAGCAAATGTGAAATATAAAAAGCTCACTGGCACTTGTAAAAGCTGTGTTATACATTACCACATTATATACTTTGTGAAGGCACATTCAGAGGGCTTTACCCACTGCCACGGGATGGTCCCTGGATTTAAACAGCTCCTGCTAAGCCTGGTTTCTGAGCTGAAAAGTAGTTTACAACAGGATGTAAAGAAGTTTTGTTCCCTGAGTAATGATGATCCTCAGCTGTGGAGCGCAGCCCTCTCCCGTTGTTCCACAACCACCTGAGATCAGGATGAGTCTAACTAAACCAACACACTTGACTTTTGATTTGAATTACACTGTTTTACAACAGCTTTTTCTGTTGAAAAATAGGAATTTACGCATTTGCACAAGGCTTCTTAAACAAAACAGCGTTTTTATTCGAGTGTTTCTTTGGAATGCTTCCTTAACCCTCTGAAGAGCACATCTTACTGGGTTGAGTGGGGGAGCAGAAAAGGGAATGACGAGACTTACGGTAGGTAGAGGACGACCATTCCAAATGCCGAAATAATTAATTTTTGCAGACATGTACTCACCAGAAAGAGGAGATGCGAGCCTCCTGCCCTCTCAGTGCCCACCCACCAGCACCCGGGCTGACCCTCGCAAGCAGCATCCCACCGCAAGAGTTGAAACGCGGCCGCATCATCCCTCTCAACAGGGAGTGAAAGCGACCTCCCGCTCCAGAGAGCTGCTCCACGCTCCCGGCAGCTCCAGGACAGCAGGAATCCCCGGGACGGGGGGAATCCCCCGGGACAGGGAGGAATTTCAGGCTCAGCCGGCAGGAACGCGGTAATGACGCGGCTGAGGCGCGGCTGCGGGGCTGCAGCCAGCGCGGCGTTGGTGGTATAGTGGTGAGCATAGCTGCCTTCCAAGCAGTTGACCCGGGTTCGATTCCCGGCCAACGCAGCTCCTTTTTGTTCAGCCTTATTTTGTTTTTTTTCCCCTCTCCTCACTTGATTTTTCCCCCTCCTCCCTTACCTGCCCGCTGCAGCTCTCCAGGTACCGCTCCAGCGGTGATACACCCTCCATGGGTACAGCCACCGACACAATCCCCCAACCCTGCTCCGGTCCTGCTTTTAACCCCCAGGGACAGCACCGGGGCCACGTGTGGCTTGTCAGGGAGCAGAGCCCATCACAGCTGGGAGTCTTACCCTCATCAAGCAGCCTTGGAGCCTCTGGCCTGCCTGCACGGCTGTCTGGGAGGATTTGCACCATCCTGGAGAATTAGAGAAATCGGGGTGCTCTTGTGTGCTTTACAGGAGCCTAAAAACACAACCTGTGCCTGAGCTCCTCTGAGCCTGCTTTCCTCTGCAGGAAAGAAATAGAAGAGAAATAGAGTACTTTGTAGTTAGTAGTACTAAATGTATTTTACACCTTGCACAGATGATGCTTTTTAGTAAGTGTCATGAAAGAAATAGAAGAGAAATAGAGTTGTACCTTGTAGTTTGTAGTACGAATGTAGTTTACACCTTGCACAGATGATGCTTTTTAGCAAGTGTCATGTGCCCCTTAATTTCTCCCACCTGCCTCATTGAGTGCAATGAGGCATATCTGGTCCTTTGAGAGGAGACCCCACAGCCAAAAGTGTCAACTTCAAACTGAAGGCATTGTGATGAATTGGTTTATTCTCAGTTGGGCTAACACTGCTTAGGGTGGGCAGGGAGAAGCCTTTCCTCTTTACATTCACTATCCTCCCCGTGCAGGCATTTCCCCTCTGGAATGTACTTCTGCCCACTGTAAGTGATGATTTAGGGCCATTCCCTTTTCCCATGTCCTGGTGTGAGGCAGCACATTCCCAGGAAGGAGCTCATGGCTGATGGATGCTGTGGGAGTCTCACACTGCTGACACAGCTTGGCTTGGGTGCCTCTTGAGTTGATGCCAGCAGTTGCTGTTTGACTTGTTCCTTCTCTCCTGTCCTGTTGCTGTGTGGTGATGATGGATGGATGGATGGATGGATGGATGGATGGATTTCTGTGGAGGCACAGCTGGGAACACATCCCTGTGCCTGCCTGGGCTGGTGGATGTTGTGATCCCCGCACCTGTTGCTCTGCCAGACAGGACTTTGCAGTGAGATTTGCTTACAAACAGCAAGCTGAGCTGAAGAAACCCTTTGGAAGAAGATGTCAAAGCTCAGACATGCAGCAGGGCCTTGGGAGGTGCTGCCAGGCTCTTCTCACTGCCCCAGAGGTGCAAAGGCTCAGATTAATGCCCTTTATCCAAGGAGCAAAGCATACATGGCTGATGAGGATCCTTTCCTCCTCAGCCAGCCTGCTGGGCTTGTTTGTGGTATTTCTGGGACTCACCTTACAAGTGAGTAATAAAAGGTGCCAAATCCTCCCAGCCCCAGAAAAATCCAGCCTCAAGCAGGTTGGTTTACATCACACAGCCTGCCCTGGAGGCAAATCAGGCAGCAAAGCAAGGAGAGGACTCAGAGAGGTTGTGCTTTGAATTAGGGAGGCTGGTGGAGCTAGCTCAGGTCAGCTCAGGATGGTTAAATCTAAAATGTCCCATTTAGGGCTGGCAGGTGATTGGGGTGCTTGCAAACAGCTCCATGGTGTCAGCTGCCTTTGAGGGCACAACAGGATGGGGCACTGAGGGCTGTTCTGGGGGGGTCTGCTCCCACCAGCAGTGCCAGCCCAGCCCTCACTGCTGCTCCCTGAGAGCCCTGTGGGCCTGCCCTGCCCACAGGAATCATTGAACTGAGCACAGGGACTGTGCTGAGTGTTGCCCTTGCAGTGACATCTCAGGGGACCAGAAGGTTGGTGCTCCCCCAGTGTGTGACTCTACTGCTGTGCTTGAGTTGGGATGCTGGAGCTGCTCCTGGGGCTCCCCTGGTGTAGCCCTGCCTGTAGCATTGCAGCTGTAGTGCTGTGAATTTCCTCAGCTAATTAATCCTTCATTGCTGAACCCCCTGGAGAGGAGATGTGCTCATCCTGAAGCCCCTGGGAATTGATTTGTCTGCATTTTGTGAACCTGAGATACAGAAGGTCAAATTATGGTGTTCAAGTGAGTGAGGCTACATCAGAGGAACATAAAATAAAAATCTCTTGATACTGGTGTTGTTTCTTGCCTTGAATAAGAACAAATGGCAGGGTCATAAGGAAGTGTTGAGATTTTGGGTGAGTCATAGAGTTTGGTGTCTCAGGTTAAATGGGTGAAAGATTATTTACCCTTTTGAAGAAGGGAAGATGTTTAGAAAGCTGAGAGAGCCTCTGAGGATCCAAGAGTCACACTGTGTGTGCAATTCAAGCTTTCAGGGTTGCTTTGCTGTAGGGGAAGGGTCTTCTGGCCTCTGCCCAAAGGAGGGCAGGTATGGCTGTGCCTCTGAGGGCTCTGTGCTCGCAGCCTCCTCTTCCAAGCAGAGCAAATGCAGTGGGGGAGGCTCCATGAGGGGGGTGTGCAGTGCTGGGCAGCCCCAGGGAGTGGAGGCCCAGGTGGTGGGAGGTCCAGAGAGCAGTATTCTGGTGAGCAGGAGATACTGAATCCTTGGGCTACGCCCCTCAGCCTCCCAACTTCTGTGTGTCTCCTTCTTAGTCAGCAGAGGCATCATTCCCTCTCTGCTCCTTCCTTCTTCAGCAGGAGATTGACCCCTGTTGTGGGTTGGACAGATGTTAATGCAAAATGTACCACTTAGAACTCATGAGACCCACCTGCTTAATTTCTGACCATCCACTTCAAATAGTGTTAGGAAAGGCAACTATTTTTCCTATGCCAATTTTAAAAAAGATTATTTTCCTCTCAAACTGCCTGGGGTTCCACCCACCTCCCTTTTCCCCCTCTCCCTCTCTTCTTTTCCTCCCATCCTCTTTCTCCCCACCTTTTCAATTCCTTTGGGAAGCAGCAGCCATCCCGATCCGGCCCGAGTGAGTCACGGCAGGACTGCTCAGAGAGGGAAGGAGCCGCTGGAGGAGCCCTTCCCCAGCTCGGTGACCGGCTGATGAATCACTGCAGTGCAGAGTTACTGTCATGATGAATTGTCATGAGCCTTAATTAGCAAATCGGTTAATTTCACTTAGAAAGTTGATGATTAGCTCAACAATAAGTGCTTTGTGTGTCCTTTGTAAGAGTCATTCAGTATCACTCTTCCTTGGATAACTAACTGGGGAAGGCTGTTCCACAGAGCTCCTGCTAGCTCACCTCCATCAGCCTCCTCACCATTTCTGTAGCAGGCACTGCTGCTTCACCTGGATGCTGTAACCTCCTTAGGGGATGGGACTAGTCATAGGAGACTTCCAAAAACCTGGAAGGGACAAGGATCAAGTCATTAAGGAACCTCTACCTGTTTAATTCATCAGTGCTCTGCACAGCTGCATTCTATTCTAGCATGCCCTAAATGCCTTGCTGCTTGCTTTGAAGTTGGTTAATCTGGTTTGGCTTTATCTTATCTTTTTTAGGAGCCAGTTTCAGAATTAAAAGCTTGTGACTGACAGTGTTCTGCTTTCTGCTCTCCTGAGCTTTATGCTAAACCTTTATAGCTGTAATTGTCTCAGAAGAGTGGAGCTTGCCCCAGGTGTAGCTTCCATCTCCTGGTGCCCTCGCTGCCTGCAGCATTAAAGCTCTGCCTTTGGAGCACGTAGAAGAGCAACTGAGAGCTGGACCATGTTCCAAGGAAAAAAAAACCCAATATATTATGCACAAGATGTCTCCAAATTCAGCACTTTGTAATTAGCCCAGGAGCCAGCACTCCTCTGTCAACAGCAGAATCCAAGTCTTGTTGTGGAGCTTGTTCCTTCTGTGTGGTTTAGCCTTGTTTTGGTCCCTGTGCCTTGATTCCCATCATGGCAGGGGTGTAAATAGAGTGAGGTGCTGAGGGGGAACTTGGAGAGAGTCAGGGAGGGGAGCAGGTGAGCTGCTGTCAAGTCAGTGGGAGCAAAGGATCTGCATAGAGCTGGAAAAGCTCTCGAGAAATGCCTGCAGCCCAAAAGGCAACTCAGAGAGAGATGCTGGAGTGCCTTTGGTCTGACAAGTGTGACCATCACCCTCGTACTTATCTGTCCCATAAGGCTCCATTCCAGACCTTATCGAGGCCTGGCAGTATCAGCAGATACTGGATTTATTGCTGGGGAAGAATAGAAGTTGCCATGACTACTCACTGAGTAATAGTGAGTAATTTGGCTTTTAATTGTGAATTATTTAACATCATCATCATCAGGTTGTGCTGGTGTAAACATGAACAGAATCAGGTCCATTAGAGTTGATATCTGGGTCTAACTTTACCTGTGTAAATCAGGAGTAACCCTCTGGCAGAAGTGAGGTTACAATGGCTGGGAGTTGAGCCAGAATCCAGTGTAATTTCCCAGGTTTGCTGGGTGATGGGAAGAGCTGTAATTTCCCATTTACCCCCTAGAGCTGTGTGCCCCTCCCTGGACCAGATGATGCAGCCCAAATCACACAATGGTAAGGCTGCCTCTTTACCCTGCTTAACTGGGGCTCTCTCACTCCCTGAGAAGGGCAGAAATGGGGGAATTTGATACTTTCTGCAAACATCAGGGGACTCAGAGCATTTGAGTGCTGTGCCTGCCATGCTCACTGGTGGAGACCAGGGTGTGTTGGCTTTTGGATCAGAGAAGAAAATCACTTCTGTCAGATGGGAAAGGGGTAAACTGGCTAGAAAAGAGCTATTTTTTTTCTGGCTTCTACAGCTCTATTATGTGCAATGGAGACACAAACTGCCCCCATGTCAGAGAATTGCTGAGAACCAGACCCAGAGACGATTGCCAAATTTTCCACTGAATGCCAGAGGAAGAAGCACTGTAAGTAGAAGTCATCTGTCTCAACTGAAAGGCTGAATGGTGACTTGAAAACTGTACAGTTAACTTCATTTAATTTTCCTATCTGTGTCAGGCAGTAAACTGATTAAAGGAAGGCATTCTGTGTGTTGTTTGCATAGAAATCCACTCATCCTGTCCCAGCCTCATGTGGGGCAGGGCACAGCAGTCTATTTTTATTTTTCATTCTGTGTTGTATTTAAGATGTGGCCAGAAAAGGGAGGAATGGGATGAGGAGGGTTTTAAACATTGGCTGCCACCTTAATTGCAGCCTAGCAATGAATGGCTGCAGGCTTTCTTGGACAGCTCCTCCTTGAATGTCACACACAAATCCATCTGACACCTGGGGTCAGAAGTATTCTTCTGTGCTTTTTGTTAAGTCATCTTTCCCACTTTAGTGCCAAAGGGTCTGGCTAAATTGAATTGCATTTAAATGAGGTGAGTGTGTGATGGATCATCCGAGTGCTGCTGTTTCCCTCCAAGTTTTGTGACAAATCTCTCTAAAGCAAACACCGTGTCTCATACCTTGAACTCACTGCTGCAATTAAATACTGATCCTTTAAGCCTTATCTGGAAAAACAATACAGTGATAGCAGTCCTGTGTGTTTGCACAGAAAAGGAGAGGTGTGCACGCAGCAGATGCTGGCAGAGCTCTGGTAATTCAGTTTGCAGGGGTCACAGTCACATTGGAGACACCAGCAATGACATTAGCACGTCCAGACCTTCAGTGCAAGCTCTCCAGGAATTAGAGCATGTGCTGTGATGCCTTCACTGCTGTGCCAGCTGAGCTGTGACACCACCACGGTTTTTATCAGCTTCTTGTACAACTAAATGCAAATACAATGAGTCAAAGAAGGGTGCTGACCAATCACTGGATTCCCCCTAAAACTGAGTTTTGGCTGAGTGATCAGCAAGATAGGATGACTGACACTGGAATGAGTCTGCAGGGCACACAGCTCGGTGATTAGTCAGTTCTCATTACCTCTTTCCCCAATTAACGTCAGCAAATCAGTGCTCCTGAATCAACGAGGACCTCAGGAGAAACTAAGCTTCCCCCAAACGCTGCCAGATGTCAGCAGAAGCTCCAACCCCCTTGCCTTGATGGTTCTGTGCTTTTAACACACATAATTAACTGTTAACGCCGTCCTGTTTCTGTCACTCCAGCCCTTCAGCCGTGCTCTGCTGATAAATGCTGTTAGTTTAGCTGTGATGGAGGAGTCTGTGCCCAGCTCTCAAAGCTGCCTCATGCTCCTGCACTTCATCTCATTTCCATGCTCATCCCAGCCAAGCAGGAACCCAGCCTGAGATCCCTTTTGTTACAGCTTCATCACTCCATTTGGCTCTTCCTCCCTCCTCCTTGCTGTCTTTGCAGTTTCCCTCCAACAGCATTTGGCTTTTATGGTCACTCTGGAAGTGGAATAGGAGTTAATTTTCCCCATACTATCCAAGATACTATAGGGAATATTTTTATATATTTTTGGTATCTGCAGGCTGTGGAGGAAGCTCACTTGTCACAGTGCCCTTCATTACAAAGGTGNTTTTTTTTTTTTTTTTTTTTTTTCCCAGTGACTTGTCAGGAATAATTAAATGCTGTGATTGCTTTGGCCTCCCTTCAATGGGCATTTACCCAACTCATAAATACAGGGGTAGCTCCCCTGAAATCTGTTTCCACTCAGGTAGAGTTGTGAAGGTTTGCTCAGTGATGCTCTGAGGAAAATGAGGGACCCAGATGGGCTTGAGTTTGGGAGTTGGTTGTTCTCTAAAATCCAAATAGTGTTGCTCAGATCAATTAAGATTTCCTTATTAACATTAAAAATACATTAATCCCCAGGTATTTTCACAGTCCCCTTTTCTCCCAAATTGGCAAATGGGCAGTGCTGCTGTCCAAAATAAATGAAGTGTGTGAAGACAGACAGTTTAAAGGCATTGAGGAATTTCAAACCTTTTACATCTCACTCAGCTTTCACCTAATTTGTTAATGGGTATGTTTTTCCCTGTGGGAAAATAAAGCTTTTCTCTCTGACATTTTATAAAGAACCTACTAAACCTTCTTTTGTCCTTTTGGGTAAAATCAGTTGAATTGGCTTTTCTGGTGCCTTTCTGTTTTCCCTAGAGAATCTGAGTTGGTTCTTAACCCTTTCTGCCCCCCCAGGCCTTATGAGCAGTATGACAGAAACCCTTAGATACCTTAGAAATCTAGACACAATGTGGGCAGCTGTAGGTTCACTAGGGAGAGGCTTATTACTATGTAAAAAAATTAGATATATAGGTGAAGAGAAGAATATTTGCTCATTTTAGGTGTGAGCTAAAGTAGAAGCTTGCAGAGGGATGCATGGTGAGTTTGCAACATTGCTGGCAATTTCTGGATCTCCTGGGGCACCAGAGAACAGGATATGTCCTCAAACCCATGGGCCTGTGAACATTTCCAAGTCTCCAGCCACCCTTGGGACACAGGTGTGTGTCACCACCAGGGGTGGCAAACTGGGGACCTTGGTGTGACACTCATTGCTCCAGGCAGGCGGACGCATCCCTTGTGGAACCTCAGACAAAATACTTCCATATTAACCTACTCTGTGGTGGCAAGAGCAGCTGGGATGGCTCCTGTGCTCTTTGATTTATCCAGACAGGCTAGCAGGGTGTTTGCTGCACGTTTCCTCAGAAGTTTGTGACAGCCTGACACACGGTGCTCCCGTGATGCCTCGCAGAGCTCAATCAATGTCCTTCCCTGGCTGCAGAGGAAAACATGCTGAGCCAGCCTTGCAAGCTGCTCCAGCCCTGGGACACCTGATCCTCAGGCTGAAAGAGCCCTTGGAGCACGAGGTCTGTCTGACTCTCCATTTCTTTTTTTTCTCCCCATCTCTCACTTCATATTCTGTTTGCTGTCCATCCTGCTACGTTTCAGGTGCTGAGGAGGGACACGTTGTGTTGGTGTTGCAAAGGATTTTCTTTGCAGAGGAAAACATCTTCATTCCATAGGTATTGATGAAGAAGAGTCTTAATTTAAAACCTGCCCTAGATTAATGTAGAACAGCATAAATAACGAGCAGGTGCTGTGAATGATGAATGGGAGAAAAGGATTTGGACTGTCACTGTTCCACCACACAGGGAGAGTTTTACAGGAGACAAGGTGTTTTCTGTGTAATTTCTGCATTTAATTTACTTAACAATAACCATTAACTGTCCACTCTTAAAAAAATCATCTTCTGCCAGCAAGAAAGAAGAAGACAATTTGGAACTTGCTTTGAACTAGCACTTTTCATGGGAATTCAAAGCTTGGTTATTATTGTGCTGCTTGGAAAGCTGCTTTTCTGTCCAGCTTCCCTGTGATCCCTTTAGCTCCATCTGATACCAAAGGCTTGAGATCTCCAGATTAGAAATTAAATTCCACCTCTGTGGCCTAGACCTGATGACCTGCTGGAGTCACAGCAAATAGGTTTTCCTTTACAGTGAGTGCTTCCAGCTAAAGCTGTTGCTTTTTGGTCAAAAACTTTTTTTGGGAAAAAAAAAAGAGATAATTAAAGCCATGGGATGCAGGTGTAGGAATAATAACTGACTTGAAATTGAGTAGGGATTATTCAGAGTGATGGCAGGCCCTGATCTTGCAGGGATTTAGGGGCTTGTTTTGTTCTGCTGACATGTGTGAGTACACAGGATGGTCCTGTCCTGGGGGATTCAGGAGAGGCTGTGGCACAGCCAGGAGCTGTGCAGCTGGGACAGCTGGGTGGGATGCAGCATTTGCAGCATCAGGCAACAATTCCTGCTGCTGAGTTGGGTGTAAACCACACATTTCAGGGGTGGGCAGGTCTGGTTTGGGTGTCTGGTGCAGGAACAGCAGCCTGGGGAGGGCAGGAGAGGGGTTTTCCCATTGCAATTTCTGCTTTACTTTGCAAATGGAAAAACTTGGAGTGACTGGTGTCAGGCCTGTGCTGGGAGGTGGGGACTGAAGAGCCTCAAGGGAAGCTGGCAGAAATCATGATTTAAGTGTGATCACTCTGAAGATGTCAGTCACTGAGATGGGCACTCAGCTGTCTGGGTGTCTCTAATTGTGCTGCTCATATTTTGAATGTGATAAAATTGAACAGTACAGTTTTAAACCCAGTTTTGGGTTTTTCAGTGCCCTGTTACAATGATGAAATCCAGAAATGGAAGGTGACTGTAGTTTATAAATAATTTTTTTTTTTTCCCAGTGAGCTCTGAAACAGTTTTGAACAATTTACTTAATTAGCTGGATTTCCAGCAGTACAAAATGTGACCATCTCAATTTAATTAACAGCATATCTACATTGTGGTAGTGTGGGGATTATGTGGAGACTGGTAGTAGCCCGATGGATTTTCATCCTGCTCACATACAATGTCATGGTTTAGATTGTTGGTTTTTTATTATGAGCTTTTACTCTTCTTGCAAGAGTTTCCAGTGTCATTTCTGCTGACAGATGCTGCTTAGGACAGATTTATTTTTATTCCCTTACAGATTAATTGGATCAAACATCTCTTTCCATATAGCTCAAGTTTCCACAATGGAGTTACTCCTAGTTGACTACTCTGAGAAGAAAATTGTAGTTATTTTTGTGACTTTCTTTAGCAGCAGTTGAAATGTTTTTTTGGCACATATGCATATAATCTATTAATTTCCACTTCCTGTCAATTGCAGGGATTCATGGTTATAAGTAGTATAAAAAAATTTAATTCAAATAAAGAGAGAGAGAAAATCCAGCATTTGGTATTTTTTTTTTCCTAACTGGATTCAGTGAGGTGTTGAAACATGCAGGGCGTTTGTTTCAGGCTTTGATAAGGATCTCTCACATTCTTATATAAAATGCTAAATTAACAATAATCAGCCCCCACGACTTACAGCCCTGCTCAGTGCATAGCTTGCCTTTCTCTCGGGCTTCCTCTGAACCCACAGATCTGAGGGCTTTTTCCCTGTGATCTGAGAAAGCAAAATTCCTGACAAAACTAATGACTTGGGGCTCCTGCAGAATTTTAAAACCTTTTCTTTTTGCCCAAGAATGGCTGCCTAATGCGAGTGGGATTTCAGTGGCTTTTTAAAAATTTGCATTATTTCCTCCCTGCAGTCAGGACATTCAGCACCCTTCGCCTGCCTGGCTGCTTGGCACACTGGTGGTTCTCCAGTGAGGTTTTCCACCAAGTTTCCCAGTCCACACAACTGAGATAGTTTATTGCCTTATGTTTTGGGTAATGGTATCTGACATGGGATTTTAAAAGCATTTTCAGTTCCTTTATGCTGTGATGTTGTGGCAAATCTGTAAGATGTGAAGGACCAGAGACTTCTGAGCTGGTAGGAAGTGGAGTGTTCTCAGCTGAAATCCTTCAGAGCAAGCAGTGACCGCCCAGCAAGGAAATCAACTCTGAATCCTGGAAGGAGGAAGAGGAGAAAGTTCTGATTCATAGAATCAGGGAATATCCTGAGTTGGAAAGGACACACAAGGATCATGAATCTGACTGCTGGCCCTGCACAGACACCCCAACAATCCCTCCTGTGCATCCCTGGGAGTGTTGTCCAAATGCTCCTGGAGCTCTGGTAGCCTCAGGGCTGTGCCCATTCCCTGGGGAGCCTGGGCAGTGCCAGCACCCTCTGGGGGAAGCACCTTTCCCTGATCTCCAACCTAAACCTCCCCTGGCACAGATCCAGCCGTTCCCTCAGGTCCTGTCACTGTCACACAGTGCAGAGATCGGTGCCTGTCCCTTCTCCAGCTGTAGCAGCTGGATTTGCACTCTCTGCTCTTCCATTGCAGCTCCACTCCTGGCAGGAGGAGCAGCTCTGTCCCTCCAACGCCCTTCCCAGGCTGGTGGCTCCAATCTTTATCTGTTGGCAGGACCCTCACCCACTGTGAGGCAGCAAATCCCATTCCTGGGAGGCCATGGTTTGCTTCTGATGCCTTTCTGATGGAAAACTCTACTGTGGACAAAAGCAGTTAAACATCTGCAGAATCTGCTGCTGCCGAGCCCTGCCACCACTCCGGGAATGGTTAATGATAGGAAGATTTGGTCTTAAATTTTCACCTTGGAAGCTCAGGGTAATATTAGGAAGATTTGGCCTTAAATTTTCAGCTTGGAAGCTCAGGGTGGAGATGCTGCCTTTGGCTGGATCATGTGCTGCTCTCAGCAGCGGAGTGACCTGCCGGGATGTGCTGAGCCAGGGAAGCTCCGGGATGAAGCAGCAAAATGCTGCCTGGCCAGCTGATGGCCGGCCACACATTCCAAGAGTCCGGCCGCCCCCACACCCCCGTGGCCACCCCTCGGGGCCCGCTTCACCTCCCAGGCAAAGGCACAGCTTCCATCAGTCAGTATCTACCTCATGCCGCTGCCTTTGTTTGCTCCGGAGAGTTTGGGAATGCGGCGGGATTGCAGCTGAGTGCCACGCATGGCTGGCCAGGAGGGGAATGCTGAGCTCTCCCGGCAGCTCCATGCGAATCCTTCTTTGATAGCGAGTGCTGCGGAGCGGGTGATTTCTCAAAGATGCTGTGGGACAAATAAACAAATGGCTCGCTCTGAGCAACAGGGCCTGGAAGTCAAAGCAGGCTCCTCATTGCCAGAGGTCAGAAGAAACGATGGGAGGCTGCATGCAAAGCCCTGGGGTGATGCCAGCCTCCCTCCTGGGATAACTCACTTCTGCCGGCTGCAACCCGACCCTGGGGATACCCGACCAGCACCAGAACTTCCCCGCAGCCACTGCTGGCTCAGCCGTGCTGCTGAGCCAAAAACTCTGCATTTTCTTGTGTTTTCCCCAACGTGTTTGGGATTCTGGGAAGCTGAGGGTTAATGTTAGCCCCCAGAGATGGAGCTGGACGGATGCCCTCGGCGGCTTCTCGGGCTGTTTCGCTGTCCCCAAGTAACTGACAGAGCAAGAGTTTCCATCCCCGTGGGTGCCCACAGAGCCGTGGTCAGCCGCTGGGCTCAGCAGGGGAAAGCAATCTGCCCTCTGAGCACTTTGGGAAGGATCCACGTCAGAGGGAAGAAGAACTTGGGGCTCTAAGAAGTCAGAGCTGAAAAAATGCGGTTAATCTCCCTCCCTGCAGACTCCACAGCTTGCTGGGATGTCACTGAATAAGCCCCTGGTATGTCTGTGCTGCAGGCAGGGCTGCCGGGCATTTTAAAGACATTTAAGGGAAATTGAAGGACAAGCCCTGTTCCTGGTCACGAGGAGGTGTCTGGTCTCTTTCATGTCCTGGAGGAGGCTTTGGGGTGTGCTCTGCCTGCTTGCCTTGGGCCCCTGGAATCCCTCACCTGTGCCAGCTGCGGGAAAGGGGGTGGAGAGGGAATGGTGGGAACTGGCTGGAACTGGGGGGCTCGATGGGCCATCCCTGTGCCCGGTGAGTCCGGGCAGGGGGATCCCTGCATCGGGCAGGTCTGGGGAGAACGGTCCCCACACATGGGTGGGGAGACATGCATGCAGGAGGTGATTCCCACGCTTGGGTGGGGTTTGCGTGGATGTATCTGTGTTCCCTGCGTGTGGGAAACCTGGGCGGCAGGATCCCTACCTCCGGGAGGTCTGGGTGGGGGATCCCTGTCCGTGGGTGGGGTATGGTGGGGACATCCCTGGGCATCCCGGTCTGCGGGAATTCGGGGTGGGTGATCCCTGGGGATCCCTGCCTGGTGGAAGTTTAGGTAGGGGATCCTCAGGAACAGGTGAGGGATTGCAGCATGGGGGAGCGTGGGGGTGGTGGGATCCCCGTATGGGGGGAGTCTGAGTGGATGATCCCTGGGGATCTCCGTGTGAGGGGAGCCTGGGTGGGTGAATCCCTGGCGATCACCGTGTGAGGGGAGCCTGGGTGGGCGATCCCTGGGGATCGCCGTGTGAAGGGAACCTGGGTGGGTGATCCTCGGGATCTCCGTGCGGGGCGAGCCCGGGTGGGTGATCCTGGGGATCTCCATGTGGGGCGAGCCTGGGTGGGCGATCCCTGGGGATCCCCGTGTGACAGGAGCCTGGGTGG
>VZRH01004827.1:0-93405 GCA_013397555.1 Urocynchramus pylzowi | reverse complement strand
ACGCTCTTTTTTGCTCCCCCCCCCCCCCCCCCCCCCAAGTTTCTACCTCTTTTCCTATGCTGTTTGTGTGCCATAAGATGAATTTTTTGGCTTCAGGTCTGGTGTACCTATTTCTAAGTAGATTTTTTAATTCCCTGCTTGGCATCACAGGCTACTGGAGTAATAGCTTGAGATGTAACTTAAGTTGGAGGCAAATAGGTTTAGATCTGTGTGGCTGCAATGAAGTGTTTGTTCAATTCTTGCACACCAAAGGAGGAGCAGATTGTGGGACAGCAAAGCAAAGGGAGTGAGAACCCAGAGAAGCGTGAGAGAAATGACCTCAATTACTCTGCATTTCTGTTGCTGAGCATTTTTAGGCCTTTTTAACAACCTGGCATGTTCTTGAGTTCAGATCAGTGCTTAGCACGTTGGGGTGGGTGTGTGTGCTTGTGTTAGGAGGGCAGAAATTTGGGGTGTTGGGTTCTTGACTTGAGCTCAAAAACTCTTCAAATATGCATTGCACCATTTCCAGTTTCTTTAGGAGACTCCTGCAGTCTTGGTCCTTTTGGTGACAAGTGGAAAGAACCAGGAAAACTTTAGAGATGTGCTTTGAACACACCTTTTGCAGGGCTCTCGTGTGGTGTTGCCCAGCTCTCAAAGTTGCACTGTGTGTGGGGTTTGCAGTGCACTGGCCTGTGGAACTGGGACCAGTAAGGAGGGTTGCAGCATCCCCTGGGCTGCTGCTGCTGCTCAGAGGAACGTTAGCAACCCTCAGCAAAGCTCACCTGGGGCATCAACAGCTGCATGAGGAAGGTGGTAAAAGAAAGCTCCTTCCTTGTGTGGCTCAGGTGTGATTCAAGCGTTATGCAAGTCTGTGGAGGAGCTGGAGCCTTTTCCCTGCTGCTGGAGGGGAGTCTGGTCCTCTCCTCTGGGTGTTTCAAGAGGCAGATATTGCCTCGGGGTCTGCTGAAACTCTGCACTGATTCCTGAGAACATGTGACCTTCTTAAGCTGCTGCCAGAGCCTAAAGGATGTGGGTGATGACACCCTGAGGTGGCACCAGCTGGGTGTCATTTCTTCAACTCTGAGTGCCTTCAGCAGACTGGTCAGTGAAGCACAGAGAGGTTAACAAGGTGAAAAGAAGCCTTGTGCTGTTCAGGAGCACATCTCCTTGTTGTGGAAGCTGAAAGGCTGGCATCTCAGTGGAGCTGTGGCCAGTGAAATCCTCGTTGTAGTGCAGGAGGTGTTTTGGATGGATGATGAGGTGAGCTCTTAGTGGTGCCCTTGATAAATGAGATACGTGCAGTGTCTCAAAGGAGAGCAGAAAAAGGCCTTAACACTTCACCTGCCTCAGCAGGGAAACCACAGTTCAGCAGCAATTTCTAAAACTTCATGTTGTGCTTTTAAATAGAGCTAGAAGTTCCAGCTCATGATGCAGTTTGTACTTTGAAATGCACTGGTGTAACTTGTGTGGTGCCAGTGCTGCAGGGATTGCTTCTAAAGCCTCTTTTGTTCCTAAACCATTTTGAAACTTTGTTTCTAACAGTATTAACAGCACCATATTCTGCAATGTGAGGGATCTGGCTTGGATATAGAAGTGCTGTCTTTTTGCCTGCATGATAGAGTGCTTTAGGATAAACGTTGAAGGACAGCTTTGCTATGGAGCAGTCAAACTAACTTATATCTACTGTGGAAGTTTGTTCAGTCTTCAGCTGGTGCAAATTTCTGCTGGAGCAGAAAGTCAAAATATCAGTGCTGTAGGAAGCCCCATCACCAGCAGGACCTTCTGTGGTCCAAATTCAGTCCTAAGCATAGCTCTAAACATTCCCTGTGTTCAGGGGGTTTGTAAGTAGAGTGTGAACAATGCTTCAATCTGGCAAATGATTTTAAATTTAATGCACAGTTGAAATAAAATCCAACCCTCTTTGGAGGTGTCATTCCTAATGTGACTATGGATTAAAACTCATTGATTGCTACCAGCAAAAGAATGAAATAAAACACAGTGCCCCTGCTCCGTGCAGAGGCTGCAGATTGACCATTACAGCACTGAGCACCTTGTTGGATGAGGATTGAGAGTGTTTTCCCAACTTGCAGCCAAAATGCAGCCATGGCTCATTGCTGCCCATTTGTTCCCACGCCAGCATTGTGCTCTGGCTTCAGCCCCTCCCTGCAAGGTGGGAGCAGAGGAAGCTGGGCAGGGTCCTGTTCCTTGGGTGCAGTTCAGGGCAGCAGAGCTGTTCCTGCACAGAGGAAGGGAGGGTAGCAAGTAATGCCTGCTCAAGCCTGGCTGTTCTGATTTTCCAGTGTTTTTGTGTCTTTCTGACCCACCACTGTGGTGTAGAGTATTAAAAGTAAAAATAGAGCTGCTGATGCAGTGCTTACCAGGCTGCGTGGGCTGAAGAGGAGGCAATTCCAGCCTCGTAGTACTCCCTAAATTCTAGTTTGGTAGTTGTGCATGTTGGTGATAATTTCATTTATGATGCCTCTGTCATCTTACAGGAACTTTGACTTCTCTGTGTTCAGTCTCTGTTCCTCCAGTCACCCAGCCTAAACTGAAGCTGCCCTTTTAAAATCTTGGGGTTGAGAAACTAACTGCATACCCCTGACTTCTAAACTCTTGGCACATGTGAAAATTTATTATCACTCTGTGAACTTTGGTTGTTTAATCGGTGGATACTTTCTCCCCCCATTCTTTTATTGTACTGTGTGTGGTGGCAAAGAAAGATCCTCCCTGTTGATTCCTCTCCGTTTGCAGCTGAAGAATTATCAAGACTCAGTCTGATGATGGGGTACAGCAATCTTGTTTCACTTGCTGCCTTCTGATGCTCTCATTTAGCTACATCTGTGCCACATTGACAGTAGTTTTCTCTTTAGAGACAACTGAAATCACTCAACTGCTTAGACATAATGTGTGCAATAAATAATGTCTTGAGACTCCAGGTAGTTAGAAGAAACCACATGAAAGCATCTAGATCTGATATAATTCACAATCACTGAAGTTTTGATTTCCCTCTGAGCTAACAACTCTCCTCTGCCTTGCAGCCTGTTCCCAGCACAGCTCAATTTCATTTTCCTCTAGGAATTCGGATAGATGAGAGCATCCATCTGCTGCTGGCTTCTCCTTTTGTCCACTGCTGTTCAACAATAGGATTGTCGAGTCACTGAGAGGTTAACGAAGCTTTTTTTTTTGTCAGTGGTCCAACCTCTTTGTATAGCTGTGTGGAACAGCACACTGAACAGAAATAATGGGAAAATCTTGTTGCTGGAATGACCTGGGTTGTCATTTTGTGATACCAGGGTAAAGACCTGCTTAAGCTTCAGGCTTCTGGCTGTGTTATAGGGTGGCTGAGCACAAATCTCTCTGCAAGAACATTAAATATTAGTTTCTCTGTGTCTCCTTGCATCCAGCAGTGTTGGAGCAAGGGGAGGGAATCTGAACGATTACAGTCTCTTCCCATTTAGTATTTAGAATGGTTTTGTTAGGAGCCTTTTGGGGTTTGGCATTGGAAAAAGGGTGAATTGTAGCCCTTAATTATGAAGTGTGGGAACAATTGGAGCTGGACAGACAGGCAGCAGTCCAGCTCCTCTTCCTGAGCGAGCAAAGCTTTTGTGCTGTGCCATCCCACTGCACAAATGACCGTGCCGGGCTGTTGCTGGATTGATTGGTTTTGATCCCTTTTAGGAAGGGGTTTGGAGGCTCTAATTTTGGGTTTATCACAGTAGTCAGGCTCCTGCCCTGTTGCTCTGAGCAATCCTTTTACTGTGGCTGCCCCAAAGAACTTCCCGTGGAGGGGGGGAAAGTGGGATTAAAATCCAGTTGTTAAATCCAGTTGAACTGGGACATCAGGGCCTTGGCTCCTGGGGGTTCAGTGACAAAGTAACTGCAAGGAAAAATGTGAATGAAGGTGCTGTGCTTTGCTCCTGCAGGGAATGGAGAGCTTTGAGGGGGAATTGAGCTTGGGATGGTGTGGGATGGGTGACACGTGGGTGTGCTGTGGCTTTCTGGATGTCACCTGGGACACTTTTCTTGCCCTATCTCTTATCAGCTTGTGGATGAGGGCACCCAGCAGAGCAGGCTGGCAATGGGATTTACAGGAGTGTTTGCTGGTGGCAGTGCTCCAAGAAACTCTCACCTTTTCCCTCCAGAGCACCTCTCCAGGCTGGGCTTTCCCTACAGTTCAGGCAAAGTGCACCTGTTATCACTCAGGCCTTGCTGCTGACCCCAGCCATGCCTCCTTTCCAGGCTCTCATTCCAGCAGAGCTCATGCTGAAAAATGGAAAATACAGAACTCCTCTGTGGCACACAACTTCACTTTTTTAATCTTTTTTTATTTTCCCCTCCTGGGAGCTGCTGAGCCTCCGTGGTGGCTGGTATATGCATGGCCCTGCATCCTCCTGTTGGGAATGTTAAAAATACCAGCTACAATTTTCCCTTTCCACATACCAAAATATATTAATGTGCTGCTGCTTTGATTAGTCATTTCCTCTTCTTTTGTTCCTTTCGCAACAGGGTAAAGGACAGCGTGTGCACACTTGAGTAAAATCTTGTCTGGGTAAGAAGTCTGAAGCTAAAGAGATTCTCTTGGGTTAATACCTGTCTTTGTTGGCAGAAGAATTCTGTTCTTATCCCTTCAATATGCATTCAAAAATAAGTCTGGATAAAGTCACTTTTATGGTGTTGAGACTAAGAATATCTTTGTGTGATTTATTTTTGTAGTGGAAAGAAACTCTAATATGAACAAGATTAATATTCTTAGATGAATTTAATATATTCTTGCTGGAAGACCTTTGGTGATACATTGCTGTAGGAAATTTTCCAAATTCATTTACTTTGAGATTTCTTGTCTTCCTCCTGTGCCATCACCTCGGTGCACACATTCCTCCTTCCCTGAGCTCCTGTGAGACCTCATTCAGTGTGGGTGGAAACGTGGTGAAAGCAGCAGTGACACTGTTGGGCTGTGCATGGCTCAGTTTGGGGTAGTTCTGGCAGGCTCTGCACCCTCGGGGTGTGGGGGTACAAAGGTTAATAAATCCAACTTACAGGGACTTTTCTGAAGTTACTCTGAGCAACTTGCTTGCCCTTGAAGGCTGGATTTTTTTTTCTTTTCTGTTGCTGTGACTGCCTTAGTGAGAAAAGCTTTAGCACCAGGTGGTCTGGGGAGCTGCAGAACAAGTGGTAGATTTAAAACTTCGCTGAGTGTGTATGTAGGAATTCCAGTGAATAAGTTAAAAAGTTGCCTGGTGAGTATAGTTAAGGGCAAAGTTGAGTAGAAATCTGGAGAACTGAGCAATAAATTAAGACTGATCTCTTCTCAGTTATGTCCAAACTTTAGAGACACAACCCATAAACAACATGCCATCCTCTTTAGCAATCTGTCGTGGTTTTCCTGTCGCTGTGGCGCCGAGGGCGGCTGCTCTGCCCTGAATTCAGATGGAGAACAGCTTGTGCCTGCCTGGGGAGGGAAACCTCTGCTGCTGGGGATGTGCAGAAGAGGATTTTACCTCTCCTGGGATGCACAGGCAGGTAATACACGCGAGGTTTCTCCTTGACTCTTTGCAGCTCTTGTGTATGAAAACCTGGGTTGTTTTTTTTGAATGAGCATTAGCTTCCCAGTGCTCAGATGCCATTCATACTTTCACAGAATCTGCTAAGGCAGAAAAAAAAAAGCAAAAAAAAAAAGCTGGACCAAAGGCCTTTGCTTCTTTTGTTTCTGTCTCCTCTTATTTTACATGTATTTTTTAAAATATTAACAAGAATTCATAATTCAGGAATGTATATTTGTATAGTTACATTTGTTGTATACACTGGGGAGGGGAAAATGTTTCATTCCAGCTGTTTTCTCTTTGCAGATTGCTGTGAAGGTATGAAAGGAATTTGAGTACTGAGAAGCTACTGCTCATACCTGCTTTCCTCTGTTATAGAATCATGGAATGATTTGGGTTTGGAAGGGACCTTAAAAACCGTCTGATTTCTACCCCATGCCATGGGCAGGGACACCTTCCACTAGACCAGGCTGCTCTAAGCCCCATCCAAATTGTATTTGAACACTTCAGGAATGGGGCAGCCACAGCTTCTCAGGGCAACCTGTGCCAGGGTCTCACCACCCTCACAGCCAAGAATTTCCTTCCACACTTGGAGTTGGATGTAAGGAGATGAAAAGGGTGTAGCAGCCCTAAATTTCTCAGGAGATGACCTTAAGTTTTTTATGGTTTTACTTGGAATTTGGGGCTCTGCCTCATTTATGACCAGAGGGTGGTCAAGTGCATCATTCCCATGGGTGCTTCAGACTTAATTGAGTTAAAGTAATAGAGCATGGCAGGGGTAGGTGCAGAATGACCACACTTACAGTAATGCAACTTCTTCCTGCGTCAGAAGGGGATTAAGCTGTGTTAGAGTGAGCAAACCCATCTGGGCTCAGACCTGTATTGTACCTGCCCTGGCTTTTTAGGGGCTGGTAGCTGCTCCCTGAGGCTTTCGTGGGTCCAAGGTGAAGATTATCTTGTGAATGTCTATTTATACATTAGACCACAACAGCTGTCTTAAGGCCTTTGTTGAGGTGCACAGCACTTTAAAGCTGTGTAAATGGCTTTTGTGTGTGGTAAAGCAGAGCTGCTCTGGAGTGTTACAGCAACCTGGATTGTACAAACCCCTGTGAACTTCCCAGACAGCTAATTAGAATAAAACCAGGTGTGGCCTGGTCCCTCCCTCCTGTCCAGGTGCTGGGCAGAAGCAGATTTCAGGTGTGGTTGTGTGTGTTTAATGCTTTTGCCTGTCTGACCCAAGAGTCCTGGCTCAAATCTGTACCAGGTTTGTGCTTTTGGATGGGCTCACGTTGCAGGAGATCCCTTGATGCTCAAAAACTACACAACAGATGGAACTGCTGCTCAGACAGGGAACCTAAGCTTAGCTTTGGCCATAAGTCTGCTAGATTTGGCTCTTATTTGTAGTATTTTGAGCAAATTCTGTGATCTTTTTTTATGCCTTCCTATTTTGAGAAGTATCACTTCCCAGTTCCCTGTGCATGGAAGCGGGTGGTGATTGAAGAGCAAATGTCTGATCTGGTCCCTGCTTGCATGGAGAGCAGGGAAAGGGGAAATGCTTACCCAAAAGCCTGAGCTGGCTGCTTGGGTGTTTAAATGCCTCTAAAATAGTTCATGGTGGTGTGGGCAGAGCATGTCTGTACATGAATGTGTGAAGAAAGGAGCTGGGGGAGCCTCAGGGACTCCTTGGAAGTAGCAATGGGAAGATGCAGACTTGCTGAGTAATTCCTGCTGGAAGAAAGAAACCTTTGATTCTTTACAGGCACTTTGGAAAAAGGTAGTGTAAAGATAATTTGTTATCTCCTGACTCTGGAGATAATAGGTGTGTGTTAGCTGCTAGTGATTTAAAGGGGAAACTTGCAGTTTGTGGAGTCTGGTGGAGCCAAGGACATTTTTTGCTGGTCCTGACGCACGCTGGCTTTTATCCCAAGTAACGTCCCCTCTCAAATACTGCAAGTAATGTTTTGGTTTCCTAAGACTTTTCCTGTGCTGAGCATCATAACTCATTTAGGTTGGAAGAGCCCTGTAAAATCAAGTCTAACCATTCCCTGAGCACTGCCAAGGCCACCACTAACCCATGTCCCCAGGTGCCACATCCACATGGTTTTTAAATCCCTCCAGGGATAGGGACTCCACCCCTGCCTATGGCAGCCTGTGCCAGTGCCTGACCACCCTTTCAATGAATTTTCCCTAATATCCACACTGAACCTCCTCTGGTACAACTTGAGGCTGTTTCCTCTTATCCTGTCCCTTGTTCTGTGGGAGCCTGTGGCCTGAGCCCCCTGGCTGCACCCTCCTGGCAGGGAGTTGTGGAGAGTGAGAAGGTCCCCCCTGAGCCTCCTTTTCTCCAGGCTGAACCCCCTCAGCTGTCCCTGGTGCTTCACACCCTTCCCCAGCCCTGTTCCCTTTTCTGGACAAGCTCCAGCTCCTCAACATCTTCATTGTCATGAGGGGCCCAAAGCTGCCCCTGTGACTGGAGGTGCTGCAGCAGCGCCCAGCACTGGGGACAGTCCCTGCTCCCTCTGGCCACACTATTGCTGATATCAGTGTGTTTGTGCCCATGCTCTGGTGAGCCCAGTGGGGTGCTGCTGTGCCAGTTTGGGATATCAGTGTGAGGAATGCAGAGCGTGGCTTTCCCCGCTCTGTGCCAGCAGCAGGTGTGTGCGCGTTTATCCCCGGCTAAGCGCGAGGTGCCTCGCTCCACTTTCACTGATGCTAATTCCAGTTCTGGGCTTTATCCTCCAGCCCAGGTGGTTTCAGGGCGTCAGCTGCCTCCTGCTGAATCCCTGCCCTGCCTTATCTTGTAGGAACTTGCCCGAAACCTCTTGTGGGAGGTACCTGGGTGCTCCCTGCTGCCGGCACTGGGACAAGATCAAGGACAGCTGCTGGTGCTGGTGGCGAGGTGGTGCAGCCGTATTGCGCTCCCGGCTTCCTCTCGGCGCTGCTGCATTTTGTCAGATGTTGGCTCTGAAGCTGTATTAAAAAAAAAAACTCCTCTGAAAGTAAAGGCTTTTGTTGAAGCAAAGCTACTCTTTCTGGAATTTAATAAAGAGCTTGTCTGTGTTAACTAACATCAAGCGACTGAGAGCAGACAGAGCCCAACAGATGGTACAAACAGCGGCATGTTTGGAATGGAAAATATTTACCTAGAGGGTATTTGAAGCACTGAGCTTGTGCTCTGCAAATGGCTTAATTGTATCAGTGAAATAAGGTGGAGAGCAAGATTTATTGACAAATTTTGCTCTGCTCTTGCTGTCAGCACCTTGGAGGGGGTGTCAAGCACTGTTGAGCTTCCCTTGAACAGGTCTCCTTCCTGGGAAGAGTAGTTTTAACACCTGAATGGCTCAGTTGGTGTTTTTGAGTGTCTACAGCTTTCTCCTGTGGCTGCACAAATCATGCTGTCAGGGCAAGTATTGAAATGAAAAATTCAGAGCTTGAAATGCTGTTTATTATGCTTCCCCCCCCCCCCGCCTTGGGGTTTGGAAGGTTNNNCCCCCAGTCTTGGGTTTGGGAAGATTGGTGTAAATGGAGCATGGAAATAGAGATATAAAACTATATTCTTTAAAAAGAATACAAATATGTAGTTTAAATTTTACCCTGAGTAATGTGGATGCCACAATGTAAGAAGGTTAGAAAGGTATTGGAGACTACCCAAGGGCCATGGAAGTGTTGAAGGTCTAGAGGGGAAGCCATGAGAGGAGTGACCGAGGTCACCTGGCTTGTTCAGCCTGGAGGGGATGAGGCTGAGGACAGACTTCCTCCTGGTCTGCAGCTTCCTCACAAGGAGAAGTGGAGGGGGCAGGTGCTGATCTCTTCTTCCTGAGCAGCAACAGGACTTGAGGCAATGGCTGGAGCTGTGTCAGGGGAGGTTTAGGTTGGAGATCAGGAAAGGTTCTTCCCCCAGAGGGTGCTGGGCACTGCCCAGGCTCCCCAGGGAATGGGCACAGCCCTGAGGCTGCCAGAGCTCCAGGAGCGTTTGGAACACACTCTCCAAACACAGGGTGGGATTGTTGGGGTGTCTGTGCAGGGCCAGGAGTTGAACTCTGATCCTTCTGGGTCCAACTTCCAACTCAGGATATTCTGTGACTCTCTTCTGTAATTTTCTGTGTTTGCCACTGGGATCAAAACTCCCAGGTCTGTTTAGACCTTCAGCTTTTCTGACTGCTGAGTGCCTCGTGCATGAATTTAAACTGTGCAATTAAAAGTGTGTCTGGAACTTCCTGTGTGTGAGAAGATTGTGTGTGACCTTACTGGAAGCTGGGCCTTTTCTTTATGGAGGTGTCAGGCGAGGTTTATGTGCAATACCTTCATTCTTCTGTGAAAAAACTGCTCGGGTGCAGTCAGCTCCTTGCTGGTGTTCTCTGCACTGGGTGTTTTTGGGAATGCTGAGCACTGCAGGGGCTCCTTCCTTCCCAGTGTGGCTTACCTGCTGAAGTTAGCCAGGTGTTAATGAACTCAAGCAAGTTTGATGGGTTAAAATCCCTGCCTGCTCTGACAGCTCTGTGTGTCACATCACAGCAGCTCTGCTGTCTTTTGTGTCTTGTCTTGGGACATGAAAAACCCATCTTGTTTTTTCAGTAACACACAAGACTGCTTAAAAAACCCAAGGCTAGACCAACCTAAGCTGTATTTCTGCAGTTTTCCCATATAAAGTACAACACTGGTGTTAAATGAACTACCCTGAGGTTTTTCTGGCAGCCCCCCTTCCTGGAGCTTGAGCCCAGCAGTGCTTTAGTCAGGTAATACTCACAAACAAGTCACAGAGAGCTGGTTGCTTTGCTGTATGAATGTGGAATAGGCATGGAGTGGCTGAACTTCTTGTTTAATTTCATACCTTGCCTGTGGCAGATCTGGGTTTAGTTGCCCAAGTCGCTGGGCATCATCTCTGGAAAAGCTCTGGGGGAGGATGAGCTTGGGAGTGAAGCTGTTTTCAAGAGGATCCTCTTTGCAGCTGGCTGATATGGAGTGTGTTCCAAACTGCGTGCAGATTAGGGAGAGCAAAAATAATGTTATCTGTTTGAGGAATTTATTGAATCCAGATACAGCTCTGAGACTTCTTGCTGTGTTCCTAGTGACTGTTGGATGAGAGTCTGCTTGCCAGCTTGAGAAAATCCCAGGAAAATATCCCAATTAAAGGAGTTGTTGCCTTGGCTAAATCATATGTGGTATCTCTTAAACTGCTTAGTATTTAAAAAAAGGCACCTTGGTACCTGTATTTCCCCCCTTTAATGTTAGTTTTAAAAAGAGGCACAAATCCCTGAAGATAATGTGCATTTTGGGACCCAAGCATTTATAGAAGCTGTGCTTCTCATGTGCTGGGGCTAAGCTATGAGTGACTCATTAGCCAGATGGAGCTATAATTTATTTCTATCTTCTCAAGTAAGTTAATCCCCTGGACCCAAACTGAATGAATATCCTGTGAAATGTGGTATCTGTGCAGGGTGAAACTTGAGATTTAAATTCAAAAAGGCAGAGGGTGGGTTAGAAAATCCAGGGCAGCGTGAACTGGCAGGAGAAGTCAGGTGCAGGCAGTAACAGCGCACTGGAGTTCAGAAATAGTTATTTTTCTGTGGCACGGGCTCTGTTCAGGGAACAAAAGTGCAATTCTTTTGTTAAAGGCAGGATGGGAACAGTAACTGGGTCTGTGCACGGCCTGGGACAGATGCAGCTTGTTCCCCTTTTTCAGAATGACTAAAGGGATGTTGTGAGGTCTGGAATTTACGGGTGAGACGGGAGCATGTCTGCAAGGGGGGAGCCTGGCACGGGTGCTGGGCTCTGAGAAACGTGATCAAGAGCAGGTTGAATATCAAATACAGATGAAAGGTGAGTATTTAACCAAATACCTTGAAATTTAAGTGTAGCTAAAGTCGCTGTGCCTCTGGAGGCAGTAGGGAGGGGGAGTGCAGGGTGATTGCTCCTGGGAGTGCCTGCCTGGGATTGTGGGTTTGGGTGGGTGGGGAGCTGCTGCAGAGTTCAGAGCTGCAAGTGATAAAAGTCCCATTGCAGCACTTCTGGGGGAGAAATGCTTTTTTTTTTTTTGGTGAGAGTGTCTCCTAACCAGGATGGTAAAACTAAATGGAGCAGTTAAGCTGGTAGGTGAAGGTGTGTCAATGCAGCATTTGCTTTTTTCTGCTTTAATAGAATGAGTTTCTTCATCCTGTTTCTTTCTGCAGGGCACATAATTTTTCCCCCTCTATAGATTGGTTCTGTTTTTTTCCTAGATGGCTTGTCAGTGTAATACAGAAATATAATTGGAAATGATGGAACTGTTGTAGTAATTGTAGATTGTCAGAGGACAACTGGAAACTGTGTGTGAGCCAAAACACTGCCAATTTACCCCATGGCAAGGATGCCACTTTATAAAGACATTTTATCAAGGGGTGTTGTGATGGATGTTGTTTTTTCATTCTGCGTAGAGCAAACAGCAGTGGGATCCTCCTGGAGTGAGTTTTAAATACCCTTGCTGGGCTGAGATGAGAATTTAGTGTGTGGCCATCAGAACAGAGCTTTTGCTTGCTGTTCCTGTATGCTTAATCAATTCTAGTTACACCCTGAGACTTTTATTTAGATTTTGGGTTTTTTTGAACTGTGCTTCTATGTGAAAAACTGGATTTGTGTATGGAATTCAGAGATCAGATCTGCCTTCCTCTGATCAGTGTTTGGGGTGGAGGGGTCCATCTGGCTCATGTTTGGCTTTGCCCTGATGAGCAGGAGGGGGACAGGAGCAGGAATGGAGCCTGGGGAGGCTCTGGACCTCATCACTGCAGTGTCATCCTCCAGATCTGGGAGATGATGCTGTTTTTGGGGAAGTGCAGGGAGCAGGAAGGGAACAGGAGCAGGAACAGAGCCTGGGGATGCTCTGGACCTCATCACTGCAGTGTCACGCTCCAGATCTGGGAGATGATGCTGTTTTTGGGGAAGTGCAGGGAGCAGGAGGGGAACAGGAGCAGGAACAGAGCCTGGGGATGCTCTGGACCTCATCACTGCAGTGTCATCCTCCAGATCTGGGAGATGATGCTGTTTTTGGGGAAGTGCAGGGAGGGGGAGCAGGGCGGGAGGCTCGGCAGAGCTTGTCCAGCTCTGAGATCAGAGCTCAGCCAGTCCAGCACCCGTTCCCCACCCGGTCTAGCTGTTGTCATTCCAAATTTATGGCTCCTCTGGAAGCAGCTGTAGCTTTTCAACATGTCTCTCCTCTCTGGTCTCGGAGCAGCCATCACTTTGTGGAGCATGTCCTGCCTTGATGGCCATCGTGCCCTCCTGACCCTCTTCAAAAGCCTGGAGCCTCTTTTCCAGCACGTGTTACCCTGAGCCTGTGCTTTGCCTGAGCATCTGGTGTCAGATGCTGGGAAAAGTGCAGGGTGTGACTGTCCATGCCATGAGTTCATGGCTGGCTGTGTGCTGGTGTCATGAGCTGGGCTGTGCTGGGCTCCTTGTGCTCAGCTATTGTAGCTGCTGCAGTAATGTATTGTAATGATCAACTTAATTACACTTGTGAAAAATCTGCTTAATTACATATTTACTTTGGGGATTAGCTTTTCCCCGTTAGCATTCAATATTGACTTTGGCTGAGACAAATTTTCAAGATCTGTTTCCTTCAAGAGATGACTAATATTAGATCACTTAGTGCAGGGAACTGGGTTTATCAAGTAGCTGTAATTAATCATTTTGAAAGCTCCAGCTTAGTTTTGAGCATCTGTGCTTTTTTTCCCCCAAAAGACAAGCTTTTCTTCCCATCCCTCTCAGCCCTTCCAAAACTTTCTGTGCTGGATGTAATTTTAGACCCTGTAATTTTCAGTGAGCTGTGTGCGTGCAGAAAATAAATACAAACTGGGAGGAGACTTAATGTTAAGACAACTGATGAATAATTAGTGTATTGAAGTGTTAGTCTTTTATTTGGATAACTTAATAGCCAAATTAGAGTTCCCAAGCCCTGCTTTCTGTGCTGCTCAATGCACTGTACAAATATATTATCACAGGAACTCCCCTCTGTCCAGAAATTATTCTATATAACAACTATTCCCTCTTGAGCCAGAGCCAGACTCCACACCAAGATCTCTGCAGTGTGGCAGGATGGCACAAGCCAGTTTGTGATAGCAGCTTCCAAAACAGTCAGGAATTGAGGTAAAACAACTTGAAATGAGGAAATCTCCTGCCCAGAGGCAAGGAGAGCCTGCCCTCTCCCTGCACCACGCAGCTTCTCTGTTGATTTATTCCCTGTGCCCTGGGTAGACACATCTGTATTCATTTTTCAAGCAGCAGTGGAAATATTCTGAGCAACCTGGGTTAAATCCCTTGCCTTTCATTCCCAAGAGGGTGGGTGTCCCCAGGGACACTCGAGTTGAAGAGTCATTTTTTCTTGTGTAGAGGAAAATGGAGTTGTGGCATGTGCTTCCCATGATGGGTTTTAAACTGAGTTGGTGGATTGGGAATTGCACTTGCCTAATTAGTTTGGATTAAGTGGATTTTTTTTCAGTATTAGGTGGTGGTAGGTTTTTTTGGGGTTGTTTTCCTTCTTGGAGCAAGCAGTCTGGAGAAGATTTGGATTCTTCCTGCAAAAATCCAGGTCCGTTTATAGCAATCAGTTATGAAATAAGAAAATCTGGCTTGTTTCGACCCCAAAGTTAGGTTTTTTAACCTTGTTTTGGCTTTTTTTAAACTCTGTGGTTCCTGCTTTGTTAGAAAGAAAATAATTGTAATGTTTGGGACAAAAATACTGTTTTCAGCAAATTATCCTGGAATCATCTGGTCTGTATAAGTGCCCTGGCCGTTTTATACCATCACATGTTCAAAATAAGTAACAGATCTTCCTGTTTCCCCATTAATGTATGGAATTTTTATGAGTGTAAAGCTGGGTTTTAGACTTCAAAAAGCAGTCTTGAAAATACCTGATTCTTTATGGCTGACTAAAATTTGGTGCTCACTCCTGCCTTTTCCTCATTCCACTTCTGAAGCTGTCATAAATCTGGGAACAACAGGAAGGTGAAATTTAACTCCTGCTTGCCAGGATAAGAATCTTAATTCATTATATTTGATTTATGAAAGAAAAAAAAAAAAAGAAATAAGTGGAGTTCAGCATATACTTACTGGTCTTTATTTCACAGCCCCTGGAAGTGCTGTCTCATGTATTTCTGAAATCAAAAGCTTTAACTTTATGAAAGTCATGTGGGAAGGAAAAGTGAGGAGGATGAAGAAAAGCAAGGGAAGGGAATTATTCTCTCCCCAGATGAGCAGTCTGGCAAACTGCACTTCTTCCTATCCAGGCCAACAACTTTGAAGGAAGTGGTAAATGATTCCAGAAGCTGTTCCATGGCTGATGCAGTTTGGTAATTTTATTAAAGCTACTTTGAGGCTGCTCTATAACAAGGAGAAATCTTCTTTTATTATTATAATTGGTGGAGGAAATAACACTGAGGGAAAACCTGTTCAAAACCTAATATTTTTTTTTTCCTTTCTCCTGTAGGTTTTTTAAGAAATCATAGCTAAGAAAAAGCACAATGGAGTTTTACGAGTCTACCTACTTCATCATCCTCATTCCTTCTGTGGTTATTACAGTCATCTTCCTCTTCTTCTGGCTTTTCATGAAAGAGACTTTATACGATGAGGTCCTCGCCAAACAGAAACGGGACCTGAAGTTCCCACCCAGCAAGGCCGACAAAAAGAAAACCGAGAAGAAGAAGAACAAGAAGAAAGAGGCTCAGAACGGGAACATCCACGAGTCTGACTCAGAGAGTGCCCCTCGGGACTTTAAGCTGTCTGATGCCCTGAGCACGGATGAGGAGCCCGTCCCTGCTGTCCCCTCGGGTGGCACCGAGGCCCCCGCCGGCCTCCGGGAGCGGAAGAAGAAGGAGAAGAAGCACAAGGCCAACCAAGATGATCATGTAACTAAGGACTCGGAAGGATCCAAGTCTTCAGGCAAGAAAGTAGATCCAGTCCCTGTTACAAAACAGCCCACTCCACCATCTGAACCAACAGCAGCTAAGAAGAAGTCTGGGCAGAAGAAGCAGAAAAATGGAATGGGTATCTGATGTTGCATATGCTTCTTGCACAGAACGCCAAAACCGTGTTCTGCTTTTTGCAAGGCCACAGAGTGTCTCTCACAACTGTTCTGCCTGGTCTCTACAGGGCAAAACTCTTTTCTAACCTTCTCCTTTTTTATGAGCTATTGCTTTTTTCCCCCCTGTTTTTCATCTGGCAGCAGTGCTCTGGTTTTCCTCCTCCCGTCCTTGCTTTCTTCTGCTAAAGATGAAGCGAAACAGAGTAGCTCGTTCCTCTGCTTTGCTCTGTGGTTTGGCTGCTTTGCTCTCAATCAAAATTTTGATTACCTGAGAGAAGTCAGTAGATATTTTTGCTGTGTGCATTCTGAGCCAGGCTGTGAAAAAGCAGAGTCCTAAGAGTGGTTGCTCTGATAAGGGAGGGCACGTCAAGAAACCTCATAGCAGTCTGCAAAATAAATCACTGTTTAAGTGCAGGTTTAATGCACAGAGAGGTGTTTGGTGGCTGATTCATGGATTGGTGGTTGATTCATTGCTGCCCACCTGCTACACCTCTTTAACTGAATGGAACTGATGCTAAAACTGGTCTGGCTGTTGTGACTGAAATATTCAACCTAGAACAGACCAAAAACTCATCAGAATCACTTCTGTCTTGACCATATCCTCGGCAGGATATGTCTCCATGTGGTTGTCTTGACTAGGAATAGAAGTGAAAAAAGAATAAAAATACCCAGTTCTAGAAATAAATGAAACCCAAGATATTTGCAGATCCCCTTGTGAGATGCAGGCACAGCAGGTCTGCACAGGGAGTGAGGAAAAAGAATGACATTGCTGCTTGATGTGGTAGATTTTTTTTCTTTTTCTGGGGGAAAAAAAACCCCAAAAATGGAGAAAAAAGACCCACCCACTACCAACAGAGAAAGTATCCAATCTTGTTTGTGGGTGTTCTCTGCAAATCTCTGTGGCGCAGTTAAAATGTGGTCTGCAAGCACAGTTCTGAGGGCAGCCACAACGAGCTCTTATCCTTGATTACAGGAGCTGACACCAGAGCCCTGTGCTGTGTGTGTCAGCTCTGACAAGAATCTTAACATAGCACAGGCTGTCCAAAATGATAAAAAAATCTCTCACTAGAAACTGCTTTTAAAAAGAACAGTTCCCTAATGGGAAACACTTATTTTCTGCTTCTCACAGTCCCAGTAGCTATTGGGGGTGTGTGTTTAAAGTGCCCAAGTGGGTTCATGGAGGGGAAAAGTACACTTCTAAATAAGAAAATACTATGGGTAATATGTGCTGTCTGCTCTGTCACAGTGAAATCTGGATTGGAGTTGTTAAACTGTTCCTTGCATTGCTGTGTGTTCTGCTTGCACATGAGATTCCTGTCTTAAAAATCACTGGGTGCTGTGGCTCTTGACTCTGCTAAACCTTCCTGTTGCTTTGGGGTCTCACCTGATCTGGGAGTTGTGTGTGTGTGAGTCTGTGTGTGTGTATGAGGATAAATTTGTGTTCTAATTTAAGATGTGAGTTTGTTTTCCTGGGATTGGAGAATTTGGTTATTACAGATCTGCTGATTGGAAAGTAATGCTGAGAATATACAGAAGAGCATATATTGTCTTTGTCTGTTGCAGATGATCAAGATAGTAAGACTGATTCTGTTGTATCTCCTGCCAAAAAGCAAGAGCCAGTGCTGCTTCACCAGGAAATAAAGCAAGAAAATGTGTCAGGGAAGAAGAAAGTCTCTGCAAAGAAGCAGAAAGTTGATAATGGTAAGAATTCAGTCTGTGACATTGCTGAGATAAGCCTGACTGTTAAACCTTTTTGCCATCCATGCTTTAGTTCCTCTTCCTTTGGAAAAGGAACTCATAGAATAGTGACTCTTGATTTGAAAGATCAGGAATTCCAGGTAGGAAAGATTGCTGAGCTTGAGATCCTGTTAAATTTCACATCTTGTACCACTGAGCACAGGATAATGGATGTTGTGAACCTTTCTGAGCTCTCTTGGATCCAAACATCCACTCTTGGATGAGGAGTAATGAGCAGACTCTGGGTATAAGCTGAGCAGGCTCTAAGCTGCTCTGAGCAAGGCATGTCTGGAACTGCTGCAGACATTGCCCCAAACAAGATTGCAGTTTTTTCAGCCAGTTGCTTTGACCACATTCCTCTCTTATTGTCCTTTTGTTGGCTAGCTCTTGCTCCAACAGAAACTGTTCATCTTTGCTGTCAAGGCCTTCACTGTTGTCATCCCTTGTTCTCTGCCAAGATGCTGCTTCTTGTGTCCTCTTGGCTCACTGTGCCTCTGTGTCTGTGTGTTTTTCTCTTTTTTTTTTTTTTAATTTTTTACAATGACTGCTGTTGTGTCTGGCTTTTGGACACAGGGTGACCATGGAGTTCTGTGAGGCCACCTTGTTAGCTTCTCAAGACTCTTCTCTGCTGGGGCAGCTGTCAGGTTGGAAGCTTCTGGGCTGCTCCTGGAGGAGACACTATTGCCTACTGTTCCCTTTATACTTTGGTCAGGTTGCCAGGGTGGAGATCTGTCGTGGGCCCTGTTCAGTCCAGGGTAGAGTTCCAAGCTCTGTAGGGTTCCTGTATAACTGAAAAACTCCTAAATGATTCCTGGGAAAAGCCTACTGATGGGCAACTCAGGATGCGATCACCTTTTATGGATGTTCTTGTGCTTTTCCTGATGGAAATGGTGCATTGCACATTTTTAGGGGCCACAAACTTGTCTGTACATGGCAGGAAATGTCAGTACCAGCTCAGCAGTAGCAAAGCTGAGCTGTCAGTGCTACAGGGCAATAGCTCATGCATTATTTGAATGCAAACTGTTTTCTTTTCAAGCCGCCTCTCCAAAATGACAGAGTAAAAATGAGCTGTGGTGGACACCAGGATTAGCCAAGGCATGACTGTGGGGATTTCAGATTTTCAGACCTTTATTTAATGGACTGCAAAATGTCTCATTGATATTAAATAGGTGTTGAAAGGAAGGGAAGTTCATAAGGAGAGGAAGGGAAAATACGAGGAGAGCAGCTGGTGGTTGTTTCTGCTGTAGGAGAGCTCTCCTCTCTTCTGAGCTTGCAGTGTACCTGCAGGTGTTTGCTGACTGCTTAAGTGGAGAGACACCAGGTGACACAGAAAGGTCCATCTGGCCCATTCTCCTCCTTTTATAGAGCCAGAATTTGAGTGTTTCATAACTGGCTCTTTGGCAGCCAGGAGTGCACACTTGTTTTGCACCGATGCCCAAAACCCTGCATCCCACCCAGTTCCTCCTCTCTCTGTGCTGCTGCCTGGCATCTGTTGTCCATCAGCCCTGCAGTCTGGGCTGGCTGGGGCACTGATTTGCCTGCTGGCTCATGCACAGCCTCTGGCATCCTGCAGGCAGTGTGGAGCAGGAGCTGGGCAAGCAGCAGCTGCAGCTTTGGCTGTGCCTCTTGCCCCAGCTCTGTCACTCCTGCTGTCCCCTCGCCTGCTTCTGTCTCTGCTGAAGAACTCTTTGGACAGAGGCTGCTCCTCACCACGGTGATCCAGTGGTGTGGGAGTGGAGGGCTGGGGTCAGGCAGTGCCTCTGAGCACCTCTCTGCATGTTAATGATCCCCAAAGCCTGCTTTGGCAGGTGAGAGATCTTCATTAAGTGCAGTGGAGTCTGCATGCAAAATAAGCTCGAGTGCTGCCCCTGCTGCATGTTCTGCCTAAGTGGTTGAGTTCACAGGTGATGTAATTCATGAAAATGCTGGCAGTGGAGTACCAGCTTTTAGCAGAGTAGGGACAAAAGGCTTTACTCATATTTTAGGGATGCTGAATGATTTCCTGCACAGCTACAGGTAAAACCGTTGATGCCATGTACAACTTACTAAGGTGAAATGAAAGTCAAATGTAAAGGTTCTTCTCTTCTTGTTAAAATGCTAAAAGTCAGCTTTGGAAGTAGAAATTTAATTGAAGCCATTAAATTACTATGCATTAGAGACCTTTATTTAATGGACTTACCTGAAGAGCTTTAATGAGTTAAACTGTGAAGGATAATAGAAATGAAGAGTATAATTAACTATTGAGGTTAGAGATGCTTTACTTCAACTCTTAATGTTGTGGCACCTTTTCTAAAAATGTTGGTGTCAATTATTACAAAGCTTTAACCCATCCTGTGGACTTATGATTACAGTTTTGGTGGATGAACCTCTTATTCAAGCAACTACTTATATTCCTTTGATGGATAATTCTGACTCAGGCACTTTGGAAAAGCGTGAGCCGGTTGAAGTTGTAAAACACAATGTGAATGAGGGCATCCAGAAGAGCAGTGGCAAGAAACTGAAGAATGAAACAGATAAAGGTAAGAAACTGATAATTCAGTCTGTTTCTGGCATAGCCTGCTTACAAACTTCTATAGGGAAGATGTGTGGGGAGGGGGATCCTCTCTGATGTAATGTGAAGAAGGGATTTGGCGTTTTTGCAGGATGCTCTTCTTGTGTGTGCTCGTTTCTGCCTTGTCTTTGGCACTGTGGAAAGGGCTCTGTGCCATCCGAGTCCTTTCAGCTCTGACTGGGCTTTTGTGTCCCCAGTGAGCAAAGGGGTGATCACAGACCACACAGATGCAGCGAGGGAGTTCACAATGGAGAGTTCAGACATTGCTCACAGGGATGGACTCCAAACCCGTTCAGCACAAGCTCTTGGAGCCTGCTGGAGGCTGGAAGGGCAGCCTGCATGCTTTAGAGCTGTTCATGGAGCTATCTGAGGCTGACCCACTGCAATACAGAGTGACCTGAAGCAGATTGTCAGTAGACAGAGTCTGGCAATTTCCAGGGAGACTCCAAATTTTCCCTTCAGTGCAGTTGGAATTGGTTGGGACGGGGAAATTTCCTTCATACTCTCCCACAAATGCCTGGAGTGATTAATGAGCATTGTGTTCTACCCTGAAGCTTTAAATAGGCCTCTGACAATCTCAAAGTCTGACAAACTTACTGAGCCATGAGGTGAGACCTCAAATTTGTGGGCAGCCAGAGAGAAGCCAGGTGGCTGAGCAGTGACACCCAGCTCAGGTTTGGGCTGAAGGCTGATTCTTCAGCAGTGTCTGGTCACTCATTTCACTCTTTGGAGCCTCTCTTTTTAGTCTTGTCTTCTAAAATACCCCCTCAAAAGCTTCCTGGCAGCTCTTTAATTGGATTCCATATTCCTGAGGCTCCTGTTGTGCTGCTGGCTCAGTGGCTGCACGTTAGTGCCCTGCAGCATCAGAGCCCCTCACGTGCTCCTGTCCCTTCTCATTTCCTCGGCACGCTGTGACCTTCTGCATGAACTCCTAATTCTCCTGTGTCAGCTGGGATTTGCCCTCCCAATATAGAAATCTTGCCCTGCTCTAATTGTAAGCTCCTTGGATGCAAGGGCAAGGTCTCTGTGCCTTCAGGGAGCACGGGGCTTGGGCTGGTCCTGGCCCAGCTGGGATCAGTTCCTGGGCTGTGGTCTCAGGATCTTGGCAGGTTCCTGGTAGCAGCATCACTGATGATGTCAGTGCAGCACTGATGTGAGCTGAAGTGAAGACTAAACTGGGTTTAGGACTAGGGGAGAGTGTGCTAGAATTCCTCAGCACTCCCTCCCCATGCTCTGTCATTCAGTGATTTTATGCTTGGTAATTTCTTTTAGGGCATAGAGTCACTGCTGCTTTTTTGTTCTTCATTTATTTCTCAGACAGATCTTTGGGTTTGATGTGTAACTTGATTTCAGGGCATGTTTAGCACCTGTGGTGAGAAACCCAGACCTGTCTCCACGATCTATGGGACAATTTCTGACCAAGCATCACTTCTAAGTTTGTGCTTTTTTTAATTTTTCCTGTCCCTTCACATACTTTTGGGCACTGGTGAATATTTGACAGGGATATGGGGTGCTTTGGTCTTGTGCTCCCATTTCCTGGAGTCAGAGGGCCACCTAATGACCTGTCTATGAGCAGCCTGTTTGTAAGCAGTGTTTTTGTTAGAGAAAACAGTTTTGTTTCAGTTGAATTGTCTTTCCTTGTGTGTGTCTTTTTAAACACTTGGTCAGCCATTAAGAGGTATCTTACTGATTTATCTTCCTGCTGCTGAACTCTTCTTGCAGCAGTTCCCTCAATCTAAATTTGGAAGTTAATATTTTTTGTCTTCCATATATTGTAATCAAAAATGTGCCAGTTTTTTAATTAATTAACTTTTCATGTGCATATTGCTTGTGCAGCCAGGCTGTCCTCCAAATTGAGAGCTCAGTTTAAATTACTGTCATGATACACTGGAAAGGGCTGTTCAATTTTTCACATTTTTGCTATTTTTCTCCTTCAAAATCTGTGTTATGCTTTGTCTTCTTGCTAGCAACACTTTAAACGTTACCAACTGTGCAAACAGAGTGGTGGGATTTTCTCTTTTCCCAAAACTATCAGCTGGCAGATTGTTATCGGGTTTAAATTGGAGAGATGTTGTTTTTGCTGAATGTTCATGACCTCTTGCTTCTTGGCATTTCAGACTGGAATTAAATATAATGCATAATGATACCCCATCACATGCTGTTTCAAGGCAAAAGAAATAATTCTGTATGGAGTCCAAAGTAAATAAATCCTCCCTTCTGTGTTGCAGAGAATGCTGAAGTAAAATTCAAGGATTTTGTAACATCCATGAAGAATATGATCTTCTCTGAAGATGAGGCCCGTTGTGTAGTGGAGGTGTTAAAGGAAAAATCTGGTGCAATTCATGATTTCTTGCAAAAGGTGAATGACTGTGGAGTGTGGGGGGAAGACAAAACTTATTAAACAACCAGAAATTGGAAGAGGTTCTGTCAGATCAGCTCTGTCAGTGTGTCTTTGGGAGACTCTCTCCAGCTGCTCTGTGCTTGCCTGGCATGCAGCAATGAGCTGTCAGATGCCTTTGTGCTGCCATCTGCCACACCAGGGGTGGCTCTGGCCACTTGGGAAGAGCAGGCATGGCCATGGAGAGCGAGGAATAAAGCAGGAATGCTGCTGCTGACACGTGTGTGTTGGCACAGGGAAGGATGGCTGGTGGCTTTTGGGAGAGATCTTTCCCAAATGTGTAAATGGGATAAGCTGTGGGAGGAATTCAGAACAAGCTGCTGTGGCTGTGCACTTGGTCAGCTAATTCTGTGTTTTGCAGGTCTATACAATGTAGTTTGACTTCTTTGGATATTTTTCATAGGGTTGTAGGGCAGTGCAGGTTTGGAAGGGACCTCAAGGGGTGTGGAGTGGTCCAGCCTCCTACCTGAAGCAGGACCAGCTCTGAGGTCAGCCCACACTGCTCAGGCCTTTATCCAGTCTGGATGTCTTGAAGCCTTCAGGGAATGGCTGCAAAACCCCTCTGGGAAACCTGTGTCAGTGCTTGGCAGTCCTTTTTAATTCTTGTAGTCAAGACAAAAGAGAATGGTGTCCACCAATATCTTATCAATACAGAATCACACAATCCTTGGGGTGGAAGGGAGCTCTGGAGGTCATTCAGTCCAAGCCCCTGGCCAAGGCAGGGTCACCTGGAGCAGGTGACACAGGAATGTGTCCAGGAGATTTGGAGTGTCTCCAGAGATGGAAACTCCACCCTTTCCCTGGGCAGCTGTTCCAGGTCTCTGCCATCCTCCAGGGAAAGCAGCTCTTCCTCATGTTGAGGTGCACCTTGTGTTTTAGTCTGTGGCCATTGCTCCTTGTCCTGTTGCTGGGCACACAGCTACTCCTCCCTGCCATGACTCACTGTGGGTGTCACTTTGTGCTTGTCACATCCTGTGTGTCACACTTGAGCCCTTGCAATCCTGTGTTCCTCTGCAGACACAGAGGTACCAGAGCAGAAATGCAGAACTGGGTACATGTCAGTGCAGTCCATGCAATATATCAGCATAACAGCACAGTTTGGGCTGGGAGGGGCTTCAGGAGGCTGTGCAGTCCAGCTGCCTGCTCAGAATAGGTCCAGCACTGAATTCTGAGCAAGTTGCTCAGGGATTTGTCCAGTTGCTTCTTGAAAACCTCCAAAGACAACCTAGTAGTGCTACCCTTGGAATGGTGGTGTCTTTTTGAGCAGCCACCCTGCTTGCTGTGGGTTTTTTTTTTTTTTTCTTTTAAAGGAAGGTTTGGTGTTAAAGCTGAACCTTTAGGATGAAATTGAGTTCCTGGGTTTGTAGACAACAAAAAAATGTAGGTTTCTGTAGGTGGAAGTGTGAATTGTGTTTTCTCTGGAGCTCATGCAAGTCCCTGATAGTCACTGACTTGTGTTTGTACTGCAGGCATGCACATTACCACTAAAGGAGAATTTCCAAACAAATTCAGGGTCCATTTATGGGACTGACACTTCTTTCCTTCTTCAGTTATCAGACTTCAGTGAGTGAAGTCCAAGTAGACCAACCTCCTCCTCAAAGCAGCACCAGCTCTGAGGCCAGCACAGGCTGCTCAGGGCTTCATCCAGTCTGGGCTTGAAACCTTCAAGGGCTGAGACTGCACAACCATCACACTTCACTGAGTCAAATCTCAGCACAAGCACATAGAATTTGTGCTCTTTATTACATTTATTTCATTTGTAGGACCAGTATGCAAGTAGCATACTGGGGATTGTTCCTCTAGGTCTGTTCCCTGGAGTATCACTGAAACTTTTTGTGTCAGTGTGCCAGCAGAAATGTAACTACATCAGCTGGAGGCTCTCCTGGGAAGTGGAAGGAGACAGCAGATCAGTGTTTCCTTTTCCCTTTGTGGTGAGATATTTCAAGCAATTACATTTGTTGGATTATACCTGCCCTGAGCGTGGGCTGGGCCAGCTGATCTTGGAAGTCCTTCCAACCACAGTTATTGACTGATTCAGCATCTCTGCATCTTTTCCCATTATTTCTCTTAATGGCTGTTCTTTGTTTTCCCCACTGCAGCTCTGTTCCAATGGGAAGCATCTTAAGAGCCCATTTACCCTCTAAATTGCTCTCCATGCTTTGAAAATGCATTTCTTTGCCTGGTGAATCCATTAGTGGCAGAACTGGGTACTGGTGGTGCATTGTGCAGATGGAAAATTTGGGAGCAGGAGGGAGTGTTCCCTCCTCTCAGGGTTGCTCTGCTGCCTTTTAGTGTGCTGTGCCACTACTTTTGGTTATTTTTATGTCATCCTGCTGCAGGCCAGCAAGGCTGAGACAGCTGCAGCTCTGCACCAGCTCCAGGACAAGGAGAAGATGCTCGCAGCAATGAAGGAGGAGGCAGCTGTGGCAAAGGAGCAGTGCAAGCAGCTCTCCCAGGTAAACACTGAGGTGTTCATGGCTATAGAGAGGAGCAGGGGTTTGGAGGACTTGCAGCCAGCAAATGCTGGTTTGCTGAGCTTAGTATAAGCCAAAAGGTGGAATATTTTTACTGAAAAATCTTACCAAGACACTAGGTTTGGCATTTATGCAGTTACTTTCCAGTAGTTTTTCCAGGGAGTTAATTTACTGAGACTTGTAGCTGAGCCTGTTTTTCTTTACAAATGGTTACTTTAAAAGCACTTCCTTCACCACTATGAGACTGTTCTGTGGATGCAAATATGAAATGTCTTTCCTGCATCACAGTTTTAATTTGGTCCATAGTGGAGCTTTCACATGCCTGTGTGCTTCTAGGCACGAGAATCATTGGTTTTCTTCAAGAAGGAAGATACAGAAAGTGCAGACTGCCTGCTTAGCCCCTGGAGGTGCAGCTCTGATTGCTTTGGACTTAGAGGGATGCTGATGCATCACTGTCAAAACTAGTTTATGAAAATTTACTCTTTTATGAATGTTTTGGAGGAAAACAGTTACAGTAGACCAAATAATGAGGCAGATATGAGAATTTTGGAGTCTTGGGAGAAAGATTTATGTGTTTTGGCTGGTCTGGAAGCACATGAGCATTAGACTCAGGAAGCCACGTTGTGGGACATAATTTGGGCACAGAAAGCTGGTGGCCAAAGGTGGGATCAGAGTGGCCAGAGGGTGCAGGAGTTGGGAGCCTTGGGAGATGAGAGGGGAAGAAGGGAGTGGGTGTTGTGTGAGCTCCTGGCAGGCCACAGGGGTTTACAAGTGGGATCAAGAGGTTTGGGATAGTCAATGTGTAACTGTAGAGAGAAGGGGCTTGTGATGTGTTTGGAGGGAAAAAAGAAGCTGGGTCAGGGACTGCAGAATAAAATTGGAGAGAGGGATCTGCTGCTGAAGGAGCAGAGGGAATGGATGAAGGAATCTGAGTATGGGAAATGCAGATGTGATTGGGGAAAAAACATCTGCAAAGTGGTGCTTGTAAAGGAGAGACAGGAGCTGTAGAGAGGTAGGAGTCATTGAGGGGGGTTTCCCATCTGAATTGGGGAAGGGAAAAGCTGGGAGAAAATGGATGAAAGCAAAGTTACTGCAGTGCTGAAGTATCAGGACAAACAAGGGATAAAGCTCAGCTTGACTGATAAAAGCTCTTATCTTCCAATTAATGTGTTTCTCTGAAAGCACTGTCAAAAGCTAAAGGTGCTTTAAGGTGCAGAAGGATTCCTGCAGGGATCTTGATAAAGATAATACCTGGAGAGGATAAATGAGAGCAAGAGCTGAGTACCTCGAGACTCAGAGGTATTTGGCAAAACACAAACTAGGGAAAAGTTGATCTTCCCAGCATCTCTGGTTCTGCCCTGATGGGGTAGCTGGGTTACTGAGAACTACAGGTGGATGGTGGGATTGGTGCAGGGATAGAGGAGGCTGCAGTGTGTCCTGGTGCCCTTCTTTTAATTGTATCTTAGTTAAAAAAAAGTTGAGAAAGATTTATTTCAAGCTGTCTGCATTGTATTTGCAGAAGTGGCTTAAAACTTGGAGTTTGATCTACAAGACAGAGTAGCTTTTATTTAAACTAAAAGGTGAAAAAGACTATAATTACTCCAAAGAGATGGAGGGTATACAGGCTAATAATTTAGAGCATTTAAATTGTGTCAGGACTCCCTGGCAGTGTTAGGAGTTGTGTAGCTGAAAACACTTGAAGCTGGGGTGGTACAAATTCCTATTTGTGTGATGGCAGCTGCACTTAATGGTTTTGCTTACTACAGCAAGTGCATTTATATTGCAGAGGAGCAGCTCTCTGGATTTCTCAGGTGTCTGGGTTGAATTACTGGCTAATAAAAGATTAAAAAGCAATGTGTATTTTCATCTGAAAGCTATAATGTAGCATCATGCTGGTGGGATTCAGGGCTTCTCTGGCCTTTGTAGTGCACTAATAGCCCATCTCCTGTGGCAAAGCTGTTGGCTTTGCAACCTGCTACAAAGCAATTATTTTGCTCTAAAGTGCTCTATTTTGCCATGGTGCTTTACCTGTGTTCTTCATTTTGCTAAACTTGGGATGAAAGTCTAAGCCTTGTCCTCTGTGATATCTGTGGTTTTAGTTGTTAGGACTCTGGGATTTGGCCAGACTTGATAGAAATAAGACTCCCATCTCTTCTGAGACAACACAACATCTGTGTTTAAATTAGTAAACTTTTTAATAAACGTGAGATTTATGATGGTATGGGTTCAGTGTAAGGTTTTGGAAGCTTGGTCTGATTCTGTAAATTTGCTGAACAAAGATTTGATGCTGACTTTGTGAAGGTTGTGAGTTTGATCCTCACATGGGGCACCATTAAATGCTGGTTTTTGGCTTCTTTTTTCTCTTGTTGAGGTTGGGATTGAAGGTACTTGAGATGATAGTTTGCATTCAGACGTAGATGTTTATTATTTCTTATTTATGTTACCGTTCACAGGTAGTGAGTTCTGCAGTTCTTCACTAACTAGGTGTAAAATGATTAACAATCTTTTGCTCTAAGGTTTTTTAAGGCTAAACTATCTAATTAAGCAATGACACTTAAATTATTTTCACTTTTAGTCTAATAACTAATTACTCTAAGTTTGCAATCCGGCTTTCTGTCCAATTACAAAATATCAGCCAAAGCCATGAAGAACAAGGAAGAAGGTAAAGAAGAAGGAAGAAGAAGGTAAAGAAGAAAAGGACTAGCTTCTGCCTTAAAACTTCTATGTTGCTCTCTCTATATATTATTATTTTCTAAAGCTCTAAACTCTTTAATTTTTCCACCCTGTGATATTACACACTTCTAAGCAACTACACACCCATAATCTCAGTGCAATCAATCAATTTTGGAAGCCTTCTCTACAGCCTCAGGTCAAATTTTGAAGTGCTCTCTTGAGAGTCAGAGACTGTCAGCACAGAAAGTCTAAAATTCTCAGCATCCAGAACTCCAACAACTTCGGTTTGATGCACATTTGCTGTATCTTTAGTTATCTTAAAGACTCTTAGCCTTTAGAAGGCAGCAGTAGGTGACTTGTTTCCCTTTTCCTGTCACTTCCCACCCCAGGAGCTGGTGGCAGAGAAGGAGAGGAACGGTTTGCTCACGGCCAAGATGCGCGAGCGCATCAACGTGCTGGAGAAGGAGCACGGCACCTTCCAGAGCAAAATCCACGTCAGCTACCAAGAGAATCAGCAGATGAAGATGAAGGTAAATGCTCTGCCAAAACTGCTGGGGTTGATGCTCATGCACAACTGCTGAGAAATCACTGCAAAACTTTGTGGCAGCTTCCTGATTTAAAAGAAGGGGAGTTCTCACAGGTGGCTTTTGTGGTGTGTAAAGCCCAGCGCTGGCCAGGCAGCTGGTCCCTGATCTAGTTACTTTTCCTTCCTGGTGTTCTGCTGAAATGTTATTCAATTATAGTGTAAAGTCTAATTGAAATACTCAGCTTAAGGGAGCCACTAATGGTGATGATCATTTACCAGCAGATAAATGTCTCTAAGATTACAGTACAAAGTGACAACGTAGCATAATACACATGAAATATCAGTGCCTGAGGGAGTGCTTTGCTGGAAATATTTCAGGAGCAGCCACTTGTATTTTTTTAAGATTCTTGTTACTTTCTATTTTAGTTGCTTTGTAATGGAGTGACCTCAGAAGGGTTTGTTTCATCAGATTTAGAAGTTTAACTTAGATTTTTCTAAGGAAAATGGCCCATCTTATGCTTAGATTTCATTCTAGTCGTTCTTCCTGTATGGATGTCACAACATTAAGCCCAACATGTGAAACTTCCCAACTTCAAAATTGTATCTTCTGCCATGGCCCTTTGGAGAGCAGCATCTCTGCAGTTTTGGAGCAGAGGAAACTTCCTTGGAACCTGTGTAGATAACTGGACAAGGAGAGGGTCTTGCTGCTGGCTGGGGAAGGAGACCTGGGCACACCTGGGAGACTTCAGCAAGTGCTGCTGTCCCAGCCTGAGCTGGAGAAAGGAAATACAAAAGATCCAGTGCTCTGGTCCTGCTCCCTCTGCTGATGTGCTGCAGCATGGCAGAGGAGCTGAAAATGGTCCCAGCTTCCAGTTGGGTGGGGTTTGTGCCCCTGCTTCTCTTGGGATCTTGTTGGCACTAAAAAACAAAACAGGCAAGGAAAAGAACCCCCTAATAAATGTCCAAAGCCCAGCTTGTTATGTTTGTTGGGGCAGAATTGGAAGTGGCTGCCCTACAAGGGACTGCTCCCTGCTGCTGTGGTTGTTACACAAACATTTATTTGGATTTTCTAGTGTGAGAAAGGCTCACTGATGAATCATCCACTTGATGAAACTGGGTTTAGGAATGGTGTCAGCCATATCTACAGACTGGCACTGATAAAGGAAGAGTGTTGTGTGTGCTCAAGGATTTTCAGAGCAGACTTTTGGGCTCCAAGACCAGCTTTGCTGTGTCTGCATATGCAGAGTCCCTTTTTCTCTTTAAATCCTGTCTTTTGCCTTTGTTCACACTATTCTGAACCTTGGCTTATCAGGGCTTCTTTCTGCCTCTGCCTTGCTGAAAATCAGAATATTAGATGAGGACTAGTGTTTTGCAGTTTGCATGCTGTAATCTGTATTGTTAGTTTTTTGTTATTTTTCTTGGTTTATTGAAAGGAAGAGCAAATGAGGATTATCTAATGATAATCCACAGCATGTTTGTTTTATTTCCCTTTGGAAAAGTAATATATTAGTATCCAGTTATTGATAAATATCTCAGGTTATGTAGCTGAGCAATTGGTATTCTGAGTAACACTTATGTAGTCTTTTAAACAATAAAAATGTTGCCTTGATGAATAGGTTGATGCACTGATATAAAAGGAAACCTGTGCTTTGATTTGAGCACGAGGGTCTCAGTAGCACAGTTTAATTTAAGAACTGGTGTGTGAGGAAGGAACAAAGCTCCCCCTCTCTCAAAAAATCCACTTAGTTTTATTTACTGAAATGATTGTGATATCTTACCTACTTCTACAAGCTGGTTTTTTTTTTGTTTTTATTGCTCCTTAGCTTAATCTTTTACAGAATTGATCTTTCTTTCCCCATCAGCTCCAGCAGCTCCGTGAGCAGACGGAGGCAGAAATAAGCCACCTGAAACAGGAAAATGGTATCCTGAGAGATGCTGTCAGCACTTCCACCAATCAAATGGAGAGCAAGTATGTTGGCAGCTATTTGGAGCTGTGTGTGGCTTTGAGCCTCCCCTGAAGAGTTGTTCTGGCTTCTGCTTCTTTTGTTTCCCAAGTCCTTGGCTGTCTCTGAATTAGTGGTTAAGCTGGGAACACAAATATTTTGGGCTGGACAGGTAGCTGGTGGTGTTTGCATTGAGTCAGTGCTTTCAGAACAAATAATTGCCTCTTTTCAACTTGAAGCCTGAGCTTTTAGGTTGTGCTGCTGAGGCTTTAAGAGAAAGAAGTGCAGCAGTGCTCAGGCACCTCTGGTGTTTTTGGCAGTGTGTGTATCCTTCCCCTGGGGCTTTAGGAGAGGTGCTGGTTGTGGGAGCTGTTCTCTTGGGAGAACAGCAGCTCTAAACTTACACATCAATACCCTGCAGTTACTGATACTGCTGGGGTGGCACTTGGATTTATTTGCTGGTGTTGCAAATGTTTGGAGAAACAAAAATTGTCTTTTGGGAGTTATGACTCGGGCTGCCCCTGAGCTGGCAGGGAGGATTTTGTGCATTGTGCAGGTAAAAGCTGAGCACCCTGGTTAAGGTGTGTAGAAGACAAAACTGACACAATATCCTCTCTCAGATATTTGTTACTGAATGTCAAGTGCTCAGAGAAGGATGTGGAGCTCTCATTTTAGGTGTCCAGTTCATTTAAATGAAGCATCATTATCTTTCAGTTATCCTGAAAAGGCTTTAATTCAAGCAAACTTGAGTTAAAAATGAAATGCTTTTTACTTGCTTAGGCACAAAGGGGAGCCTCTTAAAATTCTCCCCTTGGGCTGAACAAATGCATCTTCTCTCCCAGCTGAGAAAGTGCATCAGGTACCTCCATAAGTTAATAGTCAGGTCAAGGCCAGGAGGCAGCAAATACTCTGAAGAAAAGTGTGCAGTTAGTAGTCCAGGAGGAATAGTCCCCAGCAAGCAGGGATCAATAATCCTTCATGGGAAGAGGAAAAGAATGTGAATTTCGATGTGAGACCTTCCCTTACACTGAGCCTCTTTAGTTGACATCAGCCTGCCCAAATCTTGCCAGTCAGCTTGCAGACCTCTTCCAGGAGCTGCTGCTCATGGCTTATTGCTGACCTTTAGTCCCTGACCCTGGCTTGTGGCTTATTGCTGACCTTTAGTTCCTGACCCTGGCTTGTGGCCACTGACTTGTGCTGCTGACCAGGAGCGATGGTTCTGCTGCTGTGGCCAGGAGTACCTGACCCTCATCCCTTTCCTAGGATAAAACAATTTCAGAGGGGGAAAACACCCCAAACCCACCTTTTGGTTGCAAGTACAGGACTTGCTGTTGACACTGGAGTAGCAAACCCCTGTGGCAATGTTTGTTTGTTTGCAGGCAGTCGGCAGAGCTGAACAAGCTGCGCCAGGACTACGCCAGGCTGATGAACGAGCTGGGGGAGAAGAGCAGCAAACTGCAGCAAGAGGAGCTCCAGAAGAAGAATGCAGAGCAGGCAGTGGCTCAGCTCAAGGTGCCTGGGGTTTGCTCTGCCTGTCAGGCTGTGCTCAGGGTTTTATCTGAGCTGGGAGGTGAGGCGGGTGGGAATTGCTTGAGCTGCTGGTTTCAGATGGGCTCAGCCAGCCTAGGGGTTTATTTAATGCTTTTATTCAGTGCACTGGGTTTTGAGTGATTACAGACCTCCCTGTGAAGTGAAACTTACCTTCCAGGTAAATATCTTTTCAACATCACCAGTTAAGCTGTTTGCTTTGCTTTCTGTGAGAGTACAATTCCAACAGGAGTTGGTACTTCAGAGCCATTCATCCAGATGGCACTGTCCTTGTGTGGTTTTTATTTGAAGCTACATGCTTTTGCTTAAATGTATTTCAAAATAAATATCCTTTTTAAAGAGTTAAATTAATTTAACTCTTAATTTTTAAATATAAATTGATAAAATAAAAAAAAATTTTAAAATATACTTTTAAAAGAGTTAAAATGTAAGTGGACAGGCTTCTGGATTAATCTCTTTCTGTTTCTTTGGAAAAAAAAGTATTTTGCTTTATTTTTTTTAAGAGGAAAAAGTGTTTTCAGGTGAGAATGTCAATCCAGAGCTCATGATTTCTTTAATATTTGCAATTAAATCTTACATACCAGAAGTTCTCCATGCCTTCTGCCCTGGCAGGTGGAGAATTGCTATCTAGAGTTGAGATGTTTTAATTACTGAATGCAGATTTATGTGATGCTTGGCTGGTCTGGCTTCTGGTGTTAATTCTGAACTATCAGGGCAAAGATGCTACATTTTCATATTAGAGAAACCATTCTGTTAAGAGCCTATAATGAAATCCTGTTCACAATTTGCCTTTCAAATTAATAGGCTAAACTAGTCTAGGAGGAGGATTACAGAGCACTCTGTCTCTCTGATGTGCCCTAATGGAAACAAGAAACAATTCCACTTCATTGCCATATGTTTTGGGACTAGCACTGAGGAGATGCACTCTGAATGCTTCAAAAAGAAATTAAAGGTAAAGAAATTAATTAAATTCTTCTCATCAACTCTTTCTTCAATGTGAAGGTCCAGCAGCAGGAAGCAGAGAGAAGATGGGAAGAAATCCAGGCTTATCTCAGGAAAAGAACAGCAGAACATGAAGCAGCACAACAAGGCACGTATCACAAAATTCCCAAATCATGCTTACTGCAGTGAACTGGCTGTTGCCATTTGTAAAATAAGGGCATTATTGAGTAAATGTCTTAAATAAAGCTCAGGTGAAGTCAGCCCTGCTTCAGCACCCCTGGGGAAAGTGTTTTGGGATCCCAGGTAATCTGAGTGCTGATGGGGGAGCTGCACCTTGTTGGAGTGAGGCTCCTAATCAGCTTCCTCATTTACAGTGAAAATTATTTCCCCCAAAGTTAAATATTGACTTCTGAATTAAAATCCTGACATTTCTGCTACAGATGTGCAGAATAAGCTTGTGGCCAAAGACAATGAAATCCAGAGCTTGCACAGTAAACTTACTGATACAATGGTGTCAAAACAGCAGCTGGAGCAGAGGATGCTGCAGTTATTGGAGGCTGAGCAAAAGAGAGCTACTGAGGAGGACTCCATGCAAATGCAGGTGCAGGTAGTATTCCTCAAGTGTTTTAAGGGTTTGGGGTTTTCCCTTTGTGTCTGTGGAAACACAGAAATATCCCTGAAATGCTGCTTGAGTGAAGCTTTCCCACTGAATAAAGGATGAAGCCCTGCTTATGGAGTGAGACTTCGTGTGTGGTGCTTTGAGGAGGTGTGGGGCCACCTCACACCCTGAGAAGCACTTGGGGCAAGTCAGGAAAAGGTGCTGACCCCATTTGCCAAGCTGTGAAATGATCCATGGTCTGGGGAACAGCCTGGGAGAGCAGCAAACCTTTAATTTTTGTGTGCTCTCCCTCCTCCTGGCATCAGGTGGTGAGAGGCAGGGTGGACATAACCTCTGAGGGCTTCAGGGAAACCAGATGGATTATGGTGGAGCAGGGAATGTTTTTTCTTGATACAGAACAGGTTCTGGTGCTTCCACTCCAACTGGTTGGTTGTAGTGGGAAGAGAAAAACAGCATCTTTTGTAAAGTGTCTGACATGTAAATGCTGAACTGTTCTTACTAACATAATCATGGCTAAAAGCTAATCCTAGCAAAAGTGGAGTAGCTGCAGATCTCAGCCTGCTTTTCTTTCTGTGCTCTCTTACAAGGAGCTGATAGAGCAGAATGATGCTTTGAATGCTCAGCTTCAGAAGTTTCATTCACAAATGGCAGCCCAGGTACAGCATGTTCTCAGTCTTTCTTTTGTAGTCATGACTTGTGAACTTTCATTAAAAGTAAGACTTTTTGTAGCTGGGTATGAGATGTGATGCTGAAAGCAGAGACTTGTTAGCATCCTCTTTGCTAATGTTCCTTAAACTGTTTTAAAACTTTAAGCTTCTTTTTTGGGGGGGGAGAAATCCACTTATTTCCTTCCTTAGTGGCTCTCATTTATAACTAAAGGGTGTAGAACCTTTTTCAATGTTCTTTTGTCCTGTAGCTTTGCATGTCTACAATTCTGTCTTGTGGTTCTTTTGGTCTTTCTGCCCTCCTCCTGTGAACCACCTGATTGTGCTTTTTCCCCTGTGGTAGCTCCTGTATCAAGCTGTCTGTTCATTGTAGTGCTGATTTCTGTGCAGAAGCAAAAGAAAAAAAAAAAAAATCACACCAAAACCCCACCAAACCTGCACAATGCCTTTTTCAGTTGTTTTAATCTTTAACATTTTGGTTTGACTGGCTTATTTGAGACATTATTTCTGTTGTAAACACTGTGTAAAGCCTCAGGATCGCTGGAGTTGACTCCACATAGAAGAAGGTCTCAGAAATCAGCTCAGAAAGGCTTTGGGGGCACAAGTGGAGGCTGTTCTTATGCAGTTGGATGCTGCCTTCTTTTAATCATGGATGTGCTTGATGGAATTTGATTAAATTCAACATTTTTTTATCTGGCTTTGCTTGAAGTGCTTTAACCCATTGGGTGGGGAGAGTAGTGAAGGAAGAGCCACTGTAGATTTCCAGCATCTTCATGGCCTGCTCCTCTCATGCCTTGGGCTTTGGAATTAAATTCTTAGGGAAATTTGACTTTTTAGTTCTGAGTTACACTGAGGGTGCTGGAGCTGTGGGCTTTCCCCAGGTAGCCTCAACTGGCCATGAAAATTCAGGGATGTTTTTCCACCATAGACAGTGGGGATGAAAAGAACATTTTGGAGAAGGGAGTTGGGGCTGTATCCTGCTCTGGATATCAGGGGTGATGAAATTCTTAGTTATTAAGAGGGACTGGAATTGTGAACATGGAAGTCTGCAGAGGTCCCTTGAGGCCTTCAAATCCAGTGTGGTGGGTCTCTCTTGCCCTGTTGTGTGTGACAGCCTAGGGCCAGGCTTTTTCCACAGGGAAAAATGCCACTTGCTGAATTTGTGGTATTGTTTCTGTTCACAGCACAACTCCTGATGTACTGTGCAGGGATTTCTTTTTTTTAAATATTTTTTTTTCTTTTCTTTTTTCTTTTTCCTTTCTTTTTTTCCTTTTTCCCTTTTTTTTTCCTTTTTTTTTCTTTTTTTTTTCTTTTTCTTTTTNTTTGTGGTATTGTTTCTGTTCACAGCACAACTCCTGATGTACTGTGCAGGGATTTCTTTTTTTTAAATATTTTTTTTTCTTTTCTTTTTTCTTTTTCTCTTCTTTTTTTCCTTTTTCCCTTTTTTTTTCCTTTTTTTTCTTTTTTTTTTCTTTTTCTTTTTTTTTTTAAATTTTTCTTTTTTTCTTAAATTTGAGTGGTTTGTCAGCAGAATACGCCATAAAGCACTCAGTTCCTAGGAGGGAAGTACTGATGAGCCCAGTGGCTTGTTTGAATCTAGTGAAGGACAAATAATAGGGGTCTTTTTTCCCTTCATGTTGCATCAGGCCAGAGGGGAAGGGCCATTGCTATGTGCTGGTATTCCTTCAATGTTCCTTAGCCAGGAAATAGTTGGAAGCATCCTGTGCCAGTTTAAAATAACCAGACAAATGCTATTCCTGGCTCAGTGTAGATGGGGATTCTTTGACTTGCTTTAGTTCCAGTTATTTGTTTTTATTTTTTTCCCTCCTGCAGACCTCGGCTTCAGTCCTGGCAGAAGAACTTCACAAAGTGTGAGCATCCATTTCCTCTGGGATTTGGGAGGTGTTGCTGCCTTTCAGTGCCTGCCACCTTCCCTCCACTCACGTGCAGAGCCTATGGGAGGCACTGCTGAAGGAAATGTTGCTGTCTGTGCTTTTAACTCCTCATGAGATCAACTTGGGAGCTGGGAAACAGCTTCCTACAGATTTCCCTTCCCTGTCTGGCCTCAGGTTTGGAGTTTAGCTGTGCCTCTGAGCTCCAGAGAAAGCAGCATGTCCTCTGTTGTTTATCCCTGCCTGCTGCAGGGTCAGTGCAGCGTGCAGGAATGTGCGTGACCGTGAGAATTGTTATTATTTGGGCTGTGCCAGGAGGCTTCTCCCTCTGGGAGATGGGCTGGTAGTTGTGTTTCAGAGCTAGGGAATGTCTCATAAATTTTTTGGCAAGCAGACAGCATTTAAAATGGAAAAGCTTTTGGACCCAAAGTGTACAGTCAGCAGGATTTGGAGTAGGAGCTGGACTGAAGGGCCAGGGTGTATTTTGGGTTTAGCCTGGTGCTTCCTGCACCACTTCCATCCACATCTTCTGTGCTGATCTGTCACTGTTTCCCCCTTGTGCAGGATTGCAGAGAAGGACAAACAGATCAAGCAGATGGAGGACTCATTAGGCAATGAACGTGCCAACTTAACCAGCAAGGAGGAAGAGCTCAAGGTACAATAAAAGCCTGTGCAAATGCCAGCTGATCTGGCTGCATGTACAAAATGAAGCCCCCAAGGTTGCTGTCTTTGGCTCTAGACACAGCCTTTTCAGCTACAGGTCTGCTCTGCTAGGCAAGGGCAATGCTAGATGGGAAAGCTGTTGATAAGGAAACTTGAGGATTTTCCTTCAAAAAATCCCCTGAGACTTCACCCTGGAGAGTGAAAGACTATCTGTGTATGAACTGCAAATACATTTCTTTTTTTTTCTTCCTTCAGGTCTTACAGAATTTGAACCTCTCCCTGAAATCAGAAGTACAGAAGTTACAGGCTCTGACAAATGAACAGGTGAAGCAGTTGTTTTGGTTTTTCTCCCCTCCCAGTACCTGTTCTGTCATAAATGCAAATGCAGATCTGTTGGCTTTAAGCAAGCTCTGCTTAAGCACATTAATGGTGTGAGGCTTCCGGATTGGGCTAATATCTGATTCCCTGGAGTCCTTAGAGCTGGTGGGAGGCCTAATTCTTCCCCCTCCTTCACCAGCAAAGTCTTGTACTTGGATATCCAAGTTACTGAAGCATTTTGCTTGCTTGGTTTAGATTTTCAGGCATGCAGAGTGCAGGATCACTTCACAGGAGTGAGCACAGCTGTCTGTGAATATGCAGGCCTGGCATTTGCATACAAGATTCATAAACATCCCCCCAAAAAAAACCCAAAGCCCACAGCTCCCCCTGCCTCACCACAGAGATGTTTTTAGAGCCAAACAAAATGCTGTCCCTGTGTTGCTGTTATGTGGCCTGTTCATTACAGAAGTGGAAATGAAGTGTTTAATTAGAGATAATCCCTGTTGTCAAATGAATCTCTTGGAGATGGTCTTCCCGTTGTATAATTGCATGCTTGTAGATTGGTGTTGTAAAAGTGCATGAAGACAAGCTTACCCCTTTCACTCTTGATTTCAGTCATGTGCTGGGAGGCCAAATGACTTGTTCTAGCTTTTTAATATTGTGGAATGAAAGGTTGATTGAATCATGTGATGTATCCTAAGTCTGTGTTAATCCTCTTTATAATCTAGGCTGCTGCTGCACATGAGCTGGAAAGGATGCAGAAAAGGTAAATAGCTCTGGGATTTGATAAACAATGTTTATCAGTCTTTTATGTTCTTTTCAATCATGCTTTTTGTGAGACTTGGATGGGGAAACATGTTTAACTGTTCTGCTGTGTCTCAGCATTCACATAAAAGATGACAAAATAAGAACTCTTGAAGATCAGCTTCGGGAAGAACTCGCTCAGATTTCAAACACAAAAGAAGAATTCAAGGTAAGATACAGAACAGGTGTTTTTGTGCATGTTTTCAGTAAGTTTTCCAGTCTCCAGGGGTTGTGCAGCAACTGCAGAACAGTGAAATTAAACTGATCTTTGGGTGCTTAGGTAAATTACAGTATTGTGTTTGTAAGGTAGGAGCAATGTGGGATGTCACAGTAGCAGCAGCAGAGTGAGAGGTGGGACAACACAAGTTAAATGCAGTGTCTGAGTTGTGGAGAGAGGGCTTTGAATTCTGCAAGAGGAGGTTGGACAGTAAAAACTGTTGTGATTTCCCTGCATTCCACCTGCAAATGTGCCTTTCAAGGCCTTGGTGCTTTTGTTTGGAGCCTTTGTTGCTTGGATTATCATGCCAAGCCTCTGTTTTCTGTCAGGCAGATGTAAAAATGCTTGTTTTAACTCTGCCTCTTTCCACATTTTCCTCATAAGGCTGCAGCTCAACTGCTGAAGCTTTTGTTCTGACATCTGGGGTCTGCACAGCAAAGCTGCTGCTTATTTCTGGGTGATGTGTGCAGAGAGCAGCTTAATTCCTCCTTGCCCTCTGCCACCTTGGCCTTTTTCTTCTGAGCCTGGGCTGTTAGAAACAGAGAGAGAGGTGCTGACTCCATCCCTCTAACTCCTTTAAAGCCTGTGGTGGGTGCTGCTGCTCCTCTGATGTTTCTGGTGTGAGGTCAGTCCCTCTGAAGCTGCCACTGTCACCTTGGTGAGTTTGCTAGTGAGGAACAGAGTGAGTGGGCAGTGGCAGAAGCAGAATGCTTTTGTAGGAGAAGCCCCTGGAGGCTCCTGGAGCTCTTTGAAGCAGATAGTAAACTTGATTCTTGTATTAAAGTGCCCCTTGCAAAGAGGTTTTGATGAGAGTCCCTTGCCAAGGCTCTGTAGTTTCTCTAAACTGTCACAGGATAAGATGGAAGAAGTTTGTTCAATTAATGAAATAGGAAACAAAGTACAATTTCAGTTGATTTTTGGAATAAAGCTGTTGACTGAGTCTTCAGTGAAGTGTGTGCTGGATCACAGGTGCATAACCAGTGTGGAAAGGGGAGTGGGAAGAGATGGCAGGCTGGGGGAAGTGGGCAAGTCTCAAGTTAGTGGCACTCTCAGGGCTTTCAGTGTGCTGGAACATTATAAATGGTAGGTGAGGTGAAAATGAATGTGAGAAGGAATAGGAGCATCCTTTTAGTGTGATGGTTTCTGTAGTAACTGTTCCCAGGAAAAAGGCTTCAGAGGTGTTGTGAATGGTTATGTGCTGTAATCAGTTCAGTGCTAAAGGAATGGCAAAAATCACCTGCAGGCAGTTCCAGCAGTTCTTGGGGAGGGAGTGGAGAGCTGAATGCAGATCATCAGCATCATGATGGTGCAGAAATTCAGTGTGCTCTCAGCATGAATATTCTGTGCACTGCTGCTCTCTCCTTCCTCCTCTCTTTGATCCCAAACAGAAACCAGACCAGTGCTGTTCTAAATGCTTCCACCTAAGGAAGTGCTGCTTTTTTCCCAGGCACATGAAAGAGGGAAAAGCCAGGTTCAAACCAGAGCAATGCATTTAATCCTCACTGTTGCTGTCCTTCCCTGCTTGTGTTTTCCCTGTAAGACTTTGGGGCTGGAGTGCAGAGCACATGTCCTGCTTTTCACTTTTGTAAAGCACCAAGCAAGTCTTTAAAAAGACAAAGAGCAATAATAGAGGAGTATTTTAAAATACTGTCTGTTAAGGGCTGCTGTGACCATTGTATGGAGCAGAAATGCAGGAGGAGAGGCAAAGTCTGTTTTTCCTCCCCATCCACCTCTTCCCAGCCTTCAGTGGGACCAGGTGTGGGAGCTGTGCAAACCTCTCTGCTGCTGGACTGCCAAGTCCTTGCTGTGCACTGAAGCAGCTGAAGGGAACTCAAAAAGGGGATCTTGGACCATTTGCTTCACCAGATGAGTGTTTTGTAAGAGGCAGTTATTAAATCTTGACATGATGCTGGTGCTGCTTTAGGAGGAAAATGTTTTTTCTGAGCTTCTCACATTTGGAACTGTCTGATTCTCTGCCAGGGAATAAAGATGGTAACAGCTGAATTTCTCATGAGACATAAGTACAATACTTTTGTCCTTAATACAGAAAAGCCTGACAGAGAAGGAAAGGCCTCTTTGTAGTCTTGAAGCTTCCAAAGAACTCTCTGTAATGACTTCTGTGCTATTTAATTGCCTCTTTGCCATTATGGAAAAGCTGTATTTAGGCTCTGCAGTTCTGAACTGATAAAATGCCTCAATTTTCTTCCAGGTTCTGAAGGATCAAAACACAGCTCTGCAAGCTGAAGTTCAGAAGCTGCAGACTCTCCTGTCTGAGCAGGTACAACCAGTGTTTGCTGAGCTTTTATCAAATATCTTCAGTGCTTTTAATTTCTTCTGGTTTTTTTTTTTTTTTTCTTAACCTGGCTGTAGGCTGAGCTGGTTGATGTCAAAACCTGATGCTTTTTGTTTAGATATTTTCTCTTCTGTGGAGGGTCAAGTAAGGCAGTGTGACTGTCTTGTAGATGTGGGAGGAATGTCCAAACAAAATCTGGATTTATTTTTTTCCTCTCCTGAAGACTCATATAGCTTAACACAAGCAGGAACTTATTTCTGCAACCATTTTGACCCTTGGAAGTAGAAAACTCTTTACATTGTGATGTCTTTTGCCTCCTGTTTTTATTTGTGCCCATGGCTCACGTGCTGCAGCCAGACTGGTGCTCACAGGATGCTGCAGGTTCAAAGCTGTTGTGTTGTTCAGCTCCATCTCCTTTGGGTTGTTCACTGGGAGATCCCTTATGAACATCCCTGACTTTGCACCATTGTGGAATGAGAAAACTTCCTGAAACACTGGAAAAAGACTGTCAGGACAGGAAGCTTTTCCTGTACTCCTGCTAGTCAGGAGCTCCCTTCTGGAACTGCTCCTTTTCCTCTGGTGGAGAACCAGATCTGCAGCCACTGCTCCCCTGGCTCTGGCTGATCTGGTGTCCTGTCTGAAGGACTGGAGGTGATTTTGCTTGGAAGCTGGTTTGTGTTTCCCATCTGGTCTCTCACAACGTGGTGGTGTTGAGAAATCATAAATGTTCTGCTGAGTGAGCCTCAGGTGGAGCTTGTGGTTCTGATAAATGCTCAGAAGAGGCAGTTTTTTCTGGTACTGAGCTGGCTGCAGGTTCATCAGTGTAAAACCATCAAGGGAATTGGGCTGGATCTGTCCCTCCCCTGAAAAATGGATTTTTTTTCCAGCATCAGTATTAGACACATATGCCATGAGGACTTTCTCTCCCTACTTTGTTTTCCTTTCTGGATTAGTGTTGTAACCAAGCTTCTGGTTAAATTGGTGCTTTCCAATTATTTGTTTTTTAATCCCAAACCATTATTGATGCAATTAATGATGACCCTATTTTTTTTTCTTCATAGACAAACAAAGACTTGATAGAGCAGATGGAAAAAAGGTAAGAAACTTTGTTATGAATCAGAAGCTAAAATAAAGACTTTGGTGGCAGTAAGGTTACTGTTGATAGCTAACTGCCTTCAAAGTTAAACTCTCTTTTTCCTTAATTTTCACTCTTGCTTTTTCAGCATGAGAGAGAGGGATGATAAAATCAAGACAGTTGAAGAGCTGCTTGAGGCAGGACTCATCCAGGTGGCTACTAAAGAGGAGGAGCTGAAGGTAAAATCCCTCTTACTATCTTTTGATGGGGAAATAGAGATTAAATGCTCTTGTGCAGAGTGAATGATGGAGTGCTCATAGTTCAGTGTGAATTCCTTATGAACAGGAAAAGCACCTCGTGGAGATGAGGTTAAAACCTGTTCTGTAAGATAGACTAAGCATGAGCATCAGTGGGGTAGAATAAATGCTTCTCTCTGCTTAGTCTAGGGCAGATTTTGCTAAAATGTCCTTTGAAATAATGGGAATGTATTTCTAGAGCTGTACACTTGATTTAATCCCCAACAAACCTCCCTTTAGGCAAGGGTGCTTTGTAAAAAAAGACTTCAGGGTTTTTTTTGTCTTAGTTGATAATCTGAAGGGTTAAGTGGATTATAAACTAGTGACATTTCTGGGATGGTGATAAAGTTATTTCCTTCCTGTTTATTTATAAAGAAGGCCGTGATGAGAAGAGCCAGTACAGAAATCCCTGTCTGTTTTGAGCTGGCTCTTGCTGGAAAGCTGTGTCCACCTGGGCATAGCCAAGACAATGTTCCTTTTCTTAAGGAGCCTGAATTCCAGGGGCATTGCTGACAGCCCTGTGCTGGGGAGGGGTTGGAAACCCTGAGGTTACTGAGCAGCCAAAGCTGTGGGCACATCATTGACTCCTTTAGACTGAAAAACCTTCTGAGATCATTGAGTCCAGCCATCCCCAGCACTGCCAAACCACATCCCCAAGTGCCACACCCACATGGCTTTTAAATCCCTCCAGGGATGGTGGGATTCTGCAAGTTATTTGTTTGATATAATATTTTACATTTTTTTAATAATGCTGACAGTGATGTTTAGATTATGTGATTTTTATTCTTGCAGTGCTGTTCTGTGCANACAGCAGTTGGGAACCATAATGCTGAGGACAGAGTTTAAACCTTTACAAATTCAAAGAGTTACATATATGTACATACACATATATATACATATACATACTGACATATGTGCATATATATATATATATATATATAATTCTTATTATTGGCTCTATAGTAGGATCTAGACTGTTAAAGCCTATGGTGTTACATAATTTTTATTTGTATTCCCAGAGTGGTGAGAAGCCTGTCTGTGGGAGAATCCCAGTATTATGTAAATACAAATAAATAAATCAGCAGTACAAAAGTTGGGCTGTAACATGATTATTTAAATTTGTTTTTCTGACCTCTGCTCAGTTACAGCATTCCCACCTTGCTCTGATTTCCTATAAGTTAGTGTCCACTCCAAGTTATCCATGGTGAATAATTAGTCTGTTGAATACTTTGGCTCCAACAGCTGCAGAGGGGGGTCTCTTTCAGACTTTCAAAGTCTTTCACTTATTCTAAAAGAAATTACTTTTCTGTCAAGCTTAACACTTTTTTCCCCCACAAATGAGGCTTTCATTATCTCTGTGTCTGCTTTCAAAGGCCCTGCGAACGGAAAATTCATCTCTGAGAAAAGAACTTCAAAGCCTGCAAATTCAGCAATCGGAGCAGGTAGGACTTTTCATCTAAAACTTTTATTACACCTAAACTAAATCTGAAAGAATCTTGCTGTGGTTGCAAAAGTCAAGGGAGGAAGGTGGAGATGCCTTTGAAGCCTGTTGGCAAAGCATCCTGTTTTCTTTCAGCGTTGGTCTGGGAGCTGATACTTCTGTCAAATATTTCCTTTGCAGAAGTGTCAGAAGCAGGGCAGATGTTCAGGATCCAGTCAGTGCTGCCTGGGGTTGGTTTGAGTTTGAGGGCAACGAGGCTGGGGAGGGGCTTGGAGCACAAGCCCTGTGAGGAACCACTGAGGGAGCTGGGGGTGCTCAGCCTGGAGAAAAGGGGACTCAGGGGTGACCTCAGCACTCTGTACAGCTCCTGAAAGGTGGAAGGATCAGGTGGGGTTGATCTCTTTCTCTAGGCAGCACTGACAGAACCAGAGGACACAGGATTAAGCAGCACCAAGGGAAATACAGGTTGGATATGAGGAAAAAGTTTTTTACAGAAGGGGAGATAGTTCTGTAATGGCCTGCCTGGGGAGGTGGTGGAGTCACCATCCCTGGATGTGTTTAACAAAGCCTGGATGTGGCACTGGGGGACAGGGTTTGGTTGAGGTGTTGGGGCTGGGTTGGACTCCAGGATCCTGAAGGTCTTTTCCAGCCCTGTGATTCTGTGAGTTTGCCTTCCTCTGAAGTGGCTGTGAATCTCCTTTTCCAGAAGCCTGGAGCAGCAGGCATGGCTGGCAGGCTGCTTTTACTGCCTCAGCTTCATGATGAATGTTTGAGCTTCCCAGTGTCAATCCACACTCTGCAGGTGTCACTTGTCCCCCTTCTCCTTGTGTCTGCTCAGTGACACTGTCACAGTGTTGTCACTTTTGATGTGCTGGTCAGGAAGTGCCTTTCCCTGACATCCAGCTCTGCTTGGACACCTCAGGAGGGCAATTATTTCCTAGAAAATCATTTATGGAAGAGGGGAGGCACAGTGACCCTGCAGAGATGTACAGGAGTGTCAGTATTAAAGGGCAGCTGATGCAGTGATGGTCCTGAACCTCACCCTCTCCTGGTAAAGGTGGTGTGGGTTTGCTTTTGTTTTCCTGGAACTTGCAGCAGGCTTAGTATTACTGGTTTGCCAGGAACTGGAGACTGATTTTCTCAGGAGCAGCCAGATAAATAAAATATTAGGCTGCTACATAGTTCATCCAGGGCCAGAGAGCTCCAGCTCTCTATCCTCACCCCCCAACATTCAGAGATTGTTTTGCTCTGTTTTGTTTTTCCTAAGATGAAGCTCTGTTTTTAACAGGTTTCCTTCCAATCACTGGTGGAGGAACTGCAGAAAGTGTAAGTTACTGCACAGATTTAATTTCTGATTAATTCTCTCTGTCTTTATTCCATGACTACAAGTGTATTGTTTTCCTGAAATGATTGGCTTTTGGCTGGGTGAAGTGTGTGTGTGGCAGGAAGCATTTTCATTTTTGAAACATGTCACACCAGATCAATACCTGCTGAAAATCCAGTTCCTGCTCTGCTAAGCAGTTAATTTCATAAACCTGCCTTTGGCTGGGTGAGGAATTGCTCTGATTTGTCAGATAATATTTTTATTTTTCAATAGGCACTTTAAAAGGAGTGGGATTGTCCCCTGTGTGTGTGTTTTAAGTTGATAAATACTTTGGAGGAGTGTCCAGTGAAGGCTCATTTTAAGTGTGTGTCATTCCAGGCACTCTTGATATCTTAATTTGCATTTTTTGACTGTAATAGTATTGATTTAGCATGTGAACTGCTGGTCATATAAAGCCAGCTGATTCTGCACTAGTCCCAGTCTTATTCTTCCTGTTTGTTCCTCCTGCCTGGTCCCACTGTGGATCCCTGAGGCTGGTGATGGGATGTAATGTGATAGCAGAACAAAATTTTGTGTATTTGCTTGAGCAGCACATTTTTTTCAGCCAGTTTATGTTGTTTCTCTGTTCTTTTTAAGGATCCACGAGAAGGATGGAAAAATAAAATCAGTGGAAGAACTCCTACAAGCTGAAATCCTAAAAGTAGCAAACAAGGAGAAGACTGTTCAGGTATCCCTGTGCCATCCCTGCAATTCCTTTGTGTGTTGATGCCACGACCACATTTGTCTGTTACTGCATGGCATTCTACAGTGATCAATCTGTAGCATCCATTTTTGTGGCATTTTTGTGTTTCCATTGTCCAACCCTGTCTTGTTTTGTCATTGAAAAGGCTTTGACACAGGAAATAGAGGCTCTGAAAGAAGAAGTAGGAAATTCCCAGCTTGAGATGGAAAAACAGGTAAAATACTTTAGTGGCAGCAGTGTGAACCAGCCTTGCCTTGGATGTGCTGCTCACTTGTTTCTGTTCTAGTGTGTTCTGTTTCACTGGTGAATGTCCTTGGGTAAGGAACTTTTTCATGCTGGAGCTACACTGTTCTTGAATATAAATCCATAAAAATGTAGGATAAGCAGTGCTGTCCTTCAGAAACCAAACACCTCTGGAAGCCTGAGCTTTTTGGGCTGTTAGTATGAAATTTGGCAAGAATTGCTATAGCTGAATGCATTGCAACATCAGCTCTGTCTGGGCACACTGTCCCTGTATTAAACATGAAACCCTGGGGCATCCTTGGAGGCTGGCAACTTGGAAATCTCAAGTGCTGAAGTTACTTCTCCTGTTGTTGGCCTTTCTGTTGCTGGAGCAATACTACAGGCCCATAAAGTATCTGGTTTCCAGGTAAACCCAAGACTGTTTTGGTTTTTTTTTTCCCAGTGCCCAAAAAGGGTTCAGTCTTGGCACAGTCAGTTTTACTTTAGCTGTCAGGAATGCAGGGATGGAGGAGAATTGGCTTTTTTGGCATGATTGCTGTCTGGTATCCAAAGCAAGGGAAGCCCACGTTTCCTTAGGGAGCCCATTCTGCAGGCAGCTCAGTCCATTGTGCTGTCAGGAAGTGTGCTTGTTTGTGTGGGTTGTGTTTTTGGTCTGCACTCTTTGCAGCCCCCTTAGCTGCATTCCAACATGTCACCCCCTTCTCAGTGTTAGAGTTTTGTCCTTTTTAGGCAAAGCTTCACAGAATGTGTTTCCGTCTTGGGTTTTTCCTCCAAAGCAAATTTCCAGGAACTGAAGGAGTTATTTGTGTGTGTTTCCTTCCCTGGAACTGTCAGAGCCCAGAAAAAAAAAAAAAAAAATGCAGTTTAGGTTTGCTGTTTCTGGAATGCTCTGTGAGGGATGCTTGCTCCAAAGGTGATGTATCTGTGCACCTTTTGGTCTCCTACAAGCAGAAGAGAGATTTTTGGGAATGTCTGAAACTCCTGCTGTGTTGTGGTAGAGGATTGACAGATAACCACTGTCAGGCTTTCACACAGCATTCAAAAGTAACATTCCCACTAAATCTTACGTCTCCAATCCTTATTTAGCCTTAGAATGGGAATTTAAGGAAGTGCTGACTTTTCAGAGAGCACCCAAAAAGCACTTCTCTCACTGGCCAGGGATGGTCTCTGTGGTTGGAGCTGCAGTTGCCAGTGAGGTGGTGGTCACAATCACTCTCTGCTTCTTCCTCTGTGTCTCCTGTGGGCTTGCTTGTTGTCCCCATTTGCACTGTTTCCTTTGCTGCTCTGGAAGTCACATTTTAAATGTGGGGAATGTAAATAGTTGGAGACACTTGGTGCCTTGTAATTAAAAAAGTGCATTTATGCTTACTGCAATAAATGGTGCCTCTTTTGAAAATGTCTGTTAATTTTCCCCCGTGTTTCTTCATAGAGCAGTTTTTAGCATTTGTGTGCCTTTTCCATGTGCATTGAACTGAAGTGCTGATTATTTTCTTTAGGTGACAATAACATCACAAGTCAAAGAACTTCAGACTCTGTAAGTGTATTTGTTGATTCTGGTCTGCCCTGTGCACCCCTTACTGACCCCTTAAATTCAAGTCAGGATGGAGGGATGTAGGCCAGGCATAGTGGAAAACCTGCTTTGGTAACACCTGAGCTGTAGGGGTGGGGAAATGATCAGTCAGTCCCTTGTATCCCCAGCTGGGGAGGGGCAGGGAAGTGTTTCTGGATGAGGAGAGCACACATTTGTGAAACCCCTGCAATGTGTCAGCACAGAGTTTGCTTTCACCTCATGAGCAGTGCCATTGATCAAGGGCATCTCCTGCTAACCCAGGCTGAAGTGGAAGTGCTCACACATTGGTTTTTAGTAGGTGAATTGTGCTTGTGCCTTTGATCACAGATGCTGCTTTTGTTAGGTGCTGCAAAGCATAGGATGTTTTATTTTCAGGTGGATGAAAGAGGAAAGGGTTTATGCTGTTTGTCTGTGTTCAATGGCCCAGGTTGAAGGGGAAGGAAAAGCAGGTGAAAACCATGGAGGCCTTATTGGAAGAGAAGGAGAAAGAGATTGTTAAGAAAGGAGAATGTCTGCAGGTAAGCTGCTTTAATATTCTGAAGGGAAATAAGTTCTGTTGCAGCATATCTGGCTGGGAAAAATAAAGCCACACTTCTAACCTTGCTTTTTATCCCTCCAAAGGGTCAGAAGGATACAATTGCACAATTAACCAGTAAAGTTCAGGAGCTGGAACAACAGAACCTGCAACAACTCCAACAGGTACAGCCTGCAGAGTGGATGTGGTTTGGGAGTGCTGCTTGGTTGAACAGGAAGCTGTTTTTTCTCCTCTACCTCACACAGAGGATTTGCATTGGCTTCAGCTTAGAGATGTTTTAAATCCAACTTGACTAAGCTGTTTATAATGCAGAGAGCCCACTAGTTCAGCTGTGTTCATCCAAAACAGGTTCTACATGGCTAGCAAGTTCTGGGAGGTTTTAACTGTGATGATACAGTGCATAAAGAGGAGCTTTGGTGGTCTGAAAGCCTTGGAGCTCACAGACAGCCCCAGCTTTGTCCCAGCCACCTCCTTGCCAGGCTGAAGCAGCATCTCTGCAGGGCTCTGGTTGTGCAGGAGCTTTGGCTGTAACTGAATCTTAACAGCATCTCTTGAGGTGGTCAGGCTGTGCTGTGTTTCCTTCCTCCCTTTCCCTGGGGCTGGAATATTTCAGCTTTTGATTTCCTGCACTGGACTTGAGAGCAGACAGCTGGACAACCTCAAAGCCAGATGTTGCTTAATGGAAGAATTTTTCCAATAAGGTGGTATTCTGGATCAGTTTGGATTTTTGTTAATGGTAAAAGGAGGAGACTGAGTTGAACTTTTATTTTGGGTGGATGTCTAGACACAGGCATTTATCCCAGGGGAAAGATGGAATGGAGAGCAATTAGCTGGTGTGAAGTTTGGGGTGCTTGGTGTAAGCTCTGTTTCTGAAATCCATTATGTGATTAGATATTCTTGGAGCAACGCCTGATGCAAAATTCCTGGTATTTCTTTGGCAAGTGTCTTGCAAGCTGTGTGTTGCCCCTTCTTGTGCAAAGAGCTGCTGTTAATTTGAAAACTGTGCCATCAAAATGAGACTGGGAATTACTTTTTCAGGTACCTGCTGCATCCCAAGCCCAGGACGTGGAGAACCTGTGAGTATGCAGAGCAGCAGTTCCTCAAGTGCCTGCTGGGAATATGCATTGGGTTTATCTTCAGTTGGAATGTTTGAATTGCTGTCAGGAATTTCATGGGCTTTGCTAAAATAAGCTGTTAGTGCCGGTGGCTGCTGCCGTGCCTGGCATCCCTGCCCTGAGCTGTGCTGCTCTCACACTGGGAATGTGCACCCAGGGCTCTGTTAACCAGTGGAACTGCTGCTGCTTCTCCTGTCTAGTGCTAATTCCTCCTCCTGCTCAGCATGTTTGAGGGGTGCAGTGCCTGTGGCTCAGTCGGTAGCAGCAGCGAACAGATCCGGTTTGTGCCATTTTCAGGCTGAGATGCAATAGCCAATTCTCCAGCTCCTGTTTTATGGAGAAATGCTGCCAGGCTTTCCTCTCTTTTGACTCTGCTTTGTCTGGCTGCTCCAAGTCAGAGGAAGGTTGTATGAGGCTGTGCCAGAAAGGGCTCTGTCTGCAAAGCAGCTCCTGGGACGTGCTGCTCTCCCAGCAGAGCTCTGGTACAGCCGGTATGAAGTACCTGAGGCAGCCTCAACACACAAAATGTATTTATCTTCTGCTGCACAAACTGCCCCAGTTTGAGTGGCTGTGCCTTTTTAGCATAAATTCTGTAGCATTTTTTCCCACTACTTTAACCCTTTCTCCTTACTTTCTAAACCATCTCTGCAGGTTGAAAGGGGAAGAAGAACAAATGAAGAAGTTGAAAGCTCTGGTGGAAGAAAAGGAGAGAGAAATTGCAAACCAAGTAAAACAGTTACAGGTAGAGTTTTGATAGAAGCACCTTTTCTTGAGGAGTGTGTATATTGTGGGTGTATATCTCTTATTTATACATGAGTATATATTGCCTTTTTTCTTTCAACAGGATGTTCAAAAAGAAAATGAATCTTTCAAAGCTCAAATACAAGAATTAAAGCAGGAGAACTGCAAACAGGTACAGCTTCCAATTGCATGTTACTGAGAGAAGTCAAAAGTGGGTGGTGGTAGCTTGCATGCATGGCGTGGAAAACCAGGAGCTGTATGGCCCCTGGAAATCCAGGGGCACCTTTGGGGTTGGGTTGTACTGAGACAGCTTTCCTGGCTGTTGCATATCTGTTCCTGCTTCCTTTTATCAAATGGATTTGCAGCCTTGTGCTCCTTCTTATGCCTGCTGTGTTCCTGGCCAGAGGAGGCTGCACAGGATTCCCTCAAAGGCCCAGAGTGCAGCTTTCTGGTGTTGCAGCAGTGCCTGGTTAACAAGGCAGATCCTGGTCATTGCTGCTGCTCTGCTCCTAACACATCTCTGATCTCTTTGTAGGCATCTCTGGCTGTCCAAAGCGAGGAGCTTCTGCAAGTGTGAGTACTGCCAGGTTGTTGAATGCATTAGAGAATTGATTCAGTTCACTTAATTGCTCAGGAAATGTACAAATAAATGCCAAATGTACAATATCAGAGTATGTGAAGTGGTCAGTAAAAAAAAAAAAAATTAAATTACTGTCTAATAGAAGTTGAGCATAGGAGATTCTGCTCACACTGCTAATCCTCAGGTGTAATCTCCTGCAGGCAGACAGTGCTGGCAATGTGTTGTGCCCACCATAGAAGCAAGCCTTGATTGATGTTATTTTGAATGCATGCCAGCTCGGCTTATGGCTGAAGAGTTAAATGTTGGTGTTTCAAGCAAAAGTGACAGGCTTTTTTCTTGGAACTTCAGCTTAGCAGAGGGTTGTTCCTATTACAAAATCATCTGGAAATCTCTTCCAGGGAAAACCTCAGGGGTAAAAGTGTGTTATAATGTGGGGCTGAAGCACATTAAATAACTATGTGGAAGCTAATGCTATATTGTGCTAAGCAAATTGCCACTGTCATGCATTTTTGGCTGGCTGAATTATTTGTCTTTCAAGTTAAATGACTTACAAATTGTGGATTAGGTGCTTGAAAGGGAATGCTCTCATCCAGCAGGCAGTGCCTGTTCTGTGGTGTTGTACTGGCGTGGGCTGGCTGACTCTACCCTCAGCTAATGTGTTGCCTTTCCATGGCCTTGCTAAATGTGTGCAGATGCCTGTTGTAGGCAAACAACAGCTTTACAATGGGTTTGCTCAGGCTGAGTGGTTCAGGGAGCAGTGGGAAGCAGGCAATGCTGCCAAAGCAGTGAAAACAGCTTTTCAGAGAGAGCTGAAAAGGGAAGGGAAGGCAAGTTAGTGTGTGGGAAAGGGTGTCAGTGCTTCACTGGGAATTTCTTCAATGTCTCCTGACTTGTTTGTGGTTCCCTTTGTCAATTCAGGGTTGCAGGCAAAGAGAAGGAAATTGCCAGTCTCCAGAGCGAGCTCGCCTCTCAGAAAAATGCTTTTGAGCAGCAGAGGAAAAAGAACAACGTAAGGAAATTGTTCCCCCACCACTCCAGAAAACCCCCCAAAACAACCAAACCTGTGTTCCCAGCACTCCTTGAGGCCTGGGACATTTTACAGAGTGTTTCTGACAGCTGTATTGTGTCCCTGGGTGCTCCTTTCCTCTTGGGAGTGAGCACACCTGACTTCACTGCTCAGAGTTGTGTCAGCTCCTGGACAGTTTGTTGATTGGGTGAGAGGAAGGAGACTTGGTAGGGGACACATCCCACAGCAAGTTCTTGGATTTGGATTCAAACCTGGTTAACCCTGTTCAGAAACGTGTCCTTTGGCAAGGGCAGGGAGGGTGGGAGGAGGAAAGGTGCTGTGCTCTGACAGAGTTCTGGTCCTTGTTTGGGGACATGAGGGGAGGCATTACCTTCAGGGTGCTCAGATCTGGCTCTTTCCATTCCTAAGAGTGACTAATCCTGCTCTTCCAAAGGAAGTGAGGGACTGAGCCTTCCTGCACAACATTTGCTGATGGTGCAGTCTGGGTTGTTTGTAGATGGAATTAAAGATTGTATCTTCCATCACAGAGCTGTGGAGTTACTTCCTTGTAATGCATTACCTGTGCAGGGCAGGGGAGTGTTATCTTTAAAGTTATATGGAAGAAAGTTAAAATACAGGGTGTTTATCTCACCTGTCTCTCCTTGATAGCCTGTAAAATCCAATGACTACCAGGCAATAAGCTTTATTTCTTAATAGTCAGACAATCTAAGGAAAATGCACAAGGAAAATACTGAGTACTTTTGAGCAAGAAGTGCTGTTTAAGAGCTGAAATAAAGTAGAGAGAAAGAGGCTGAGCAGTCTCAGCAAACAGATAAGCTGGAAAGGTAGAACAGAAGGTTTGTTTCCTGCAGATTCACAAGGTCTCAATACCCTTTGTGCTGCAGGCAAAGTCTGGCTGCTGCTAAAGGCAGACCAGGCCTGTAGGTCCCAGCTTTTTCTCAGTTTTATCCAATGTTGTGTTTATATCCAGCCTTAGTACTGTGGGCTAATAGAAGTGGTAAAATAAAACTAGTGTAGGTGCTTGCTAGGCTTCTGATGAATTCAAAATGCAACCTTTCCAAAATAACCCTTTGCTAAAGGAGATTTGCTCTGAGGGTTAGAAAAAATTAAATCTAAATCCCAAGCACTGTAATCTCCTTGCTGCAAGGCCCCACCATCCTTCCTAGAGAAGAGCTGTGAGGCTGCTCTTAGAAGAGCTCTCAGGCTCTCACTGAGTCGTGTTGACATCTTGTGGAGTACACGTTTGATGACCTCGCCAAGAAAGACACAGGAGCGTGGCACCGTGGCCTTCCCACGTGGATCTGGGATGTGCTCACCACTGCTGAAATCCCAGAGCCTCCCAGGAGGGCTGCTGAGCACCAATCCACTTCTCTATGGGTGCAGTGGAGAGAGCTGCAAACCCTGAGCTGTGTGTTCCTAAAGCAGCGCCGGGGTTTGGGCTGAGGTCTGGTTGCAGGATCAGGGGCTGAATGTGCACACCTCCATGTCTCCTGGGTCATGCTGGGTTCTGTGCTGCGACATGCCTAACACTCTGTTGTGTAATCTGTGGTTTGGTGTCTGTGTTCCTCACTACTTTTTGAAAACTTCCCTCTTTCTTCTTACAAGTGCAGTCAAAGTGTGGGGTCGCTGTAGTGATAACGCTCTGCAGTAACACTTGCATCAGTTTTGGACACGGGGGCAGGTTGGGCAGAAATTGGCATTTTTTCTCCCCCACTTTTCATTCAGACTCTTTGAACATCACACTTGTTTTTGCTAGTGTCTGTCATACTCCCCAGCAAAATCACCTTGCAGTAACCAGCATTTAAATGCAAATGGTGGAATGTAATGCGAAATATTTCTCTGAAGTAAAAGCGAAAACAGTTTGAATATTGGCTGAACTGAAATCATTCTTTCTAAAAATGATTAGGACCTTCGGGAGAAAAACTGGGAAGCAATGGAAGCATTGGCATCAACTGAAAAATTGCTGCAGGACAAAGTGAACAAGACTGCCAAGGTTGTAATGTTGACTGCTAGAAATGATGCGTTAAGCTAGAAGCAGATCTGCAGCTGGTTCTTTAAGTGAAATGGAGACATTTAACTTTTACTGCAGTTTAAGTATAATCTCTTCTGAGTGATCATTCATATACTTTCACCTCTGCTTCTTCCTGTTGTCTTTAGGTTGTTTGTTTTTTTTTTTTCTTTAATGGTTAGTTTGTGGGCATGCTGACTTTTGATTTCTGTTTGCATAATTGTTAGAGCTGTTGTGAATTGTTTTTGATTTGTGGGGAGCTCCAGATAAAAAGCTGTGCTGGTGAGCAACCTGCTTTTTTCTACTGGGCTTTGGCCGTGCTTGAACAAATCTGTTGGACCTGGGAAGAATCAGGACTAAATTATTATTACTAAAAAATCTGGGAGCTTCTCAGAAAAATGGTGTGACCACAGCTGTGAATTTCCTCCTTGAAGGCACGTGCAGCTCAACAGGGACTATTGGGCCAATGTTCAAAATGATCCAGGATGTGAATTGCTCTGAAAGGAGCTTAGTTTGCCATGGGCCTAATTCAGTGTTCATTGCCACTGTGCAGAACTCAAAAAGAAAAAGCATCCAACTAACCCTGAGACCAGCAGTCAGGCAGCCAGGAGCAGAGGAGCTCTGCTTTGGGGTTGTGTGTCTGTTCTGGAGCCGTCTCCACTCTGCGCTGGCAGGAGCCTGTCCCTGCTCTGCTGTGTGCTAACGCTTGCCTGCTTTCTCCTGCAGCTGGAAGACTTCAGCAAACAGCCTTTTGCCCCTTCATGGTGGCTCCTAAATTGCTGCCAACTAACACCCAGCACAGCCTCACCATCTAATGTCTCCTGTGTGTTTCTGTCTCTGAATCTCAACCTGCTCATGCCACCGATCCCTTGCAGCAGAGGAACTCAGAGCAGCCATGCAGTAGCACTGATGTCAAAGGGAAAAACAATCCCAAATTATCAGTGAAGGATTTTGGCTGAAAGATGCCCTTCTGTGCAGTGTTTAAGGCTTTCTACATTTAAGTTTGAATGGGAGCCTGAGTGTTGTATGGCTAAACTAACCCAATCTGCCACAAGCACATGTCCTGTGGCTGCTCTGCCTTTAGTGTTAAATACATGGAAGGACAGATCTGTGGTGCCTGTGGCTCTGGGTATTTATATTTGCAGAGCACTAACAAAAAACACCTATACACAGCTCTAATAATTATCTCCCATTGCATCCAGGGTTGGGAAAAGAGGATGTAAGTGGCTTCCTCTTAAGTATTTAAAAGTAATGTTTGAAAGTCTTACTTTCTTGGCCTGGTTCAAATGTGCATTTACACAAAGTTTCCTTTTGATTTTAATTCTCTGTTTCTAAAGTGTTGATGTTATCTTATGGTGATTTTTTTCACACCTAAAATTATTTTAAAAGTACGGATTAAAAAAAATAAAAATAGTTGATTGACCAAAGTATTTGATTTTGAGCTCACTTCTCTTGAGTGGCAGGGCTGGTGTGATCTGTGGATGCAGTTACTCAGCACAGTGCAGTTTGTGTTGTGGACAAGTGAACAATGGTGTCATTTCTGTACAAACAGGCTAGATTGGAGGAGAACTTCAGAAAATAAAAGCTTAAGCGAGAACAAAAGCGAAGGCCAAAATCTGGAGCAATTTGGTGCCCATTTCTGAAGCAATTTACTGCAATTTTAGAGACTATAATGCTTTTCTCACTTAGAGAAAGACTTCCTGGGTTAAGTAAATTGCTGTAGGCAGAGGAGAGGCTGTTGCCAGGTCAGTGTGGTGCCCAATGTCACCTGTGCCCTCCTCTTGCTTTAGGAGAAGCAGCAGCACTTGGAAGCTGCCGAGGTGGAGACGCGCCAGCTCCTCCAGAAGCTCTTCCCCAAAGTCTCTCTTCCTTCCAACATGGTAAGAGAAGTGGCTCCTCTTAACCTCCTGCTGGGGTCAGGGAGCTCTGCTCCTGCTGTGCTGGGCAGTCCTGGAGTGTTTCCTCACAGCCCCTCTGTCCCAAGGTTTTTGCAGCGGGGTGAGAGTGTCTCTTGCTGGTGATGCCTGTACTTGCACAGGGAGGCAAAGCCGTGGGATAGGTTGCTTCAAGAAGTGTTAAAAGAGCAAAGTAAAAGTTATTGTCTTGTGGTTTTTATGCCCCAACATCTGATTTACCTGTCTGTGTTATCTTGTGTCTCACTGAGATAGTAAATTTTCAGGGGTGGATAATGCCTGCTGTGTTTGCTCACTGTCTGGCACAATGGAGATCTGTATATTCCCAACCTTTCCAGAGGAGCTGCAGTGCCTCAGGGACAGTTAATACAATTTAGGGGGGTTTTATTTTGTTCCCAAGCACTGGAAATCCCAAAGATTTCCAGTTTTATATTTTATATTTTTGGTGGCTTTCAGTGGTTTGAAGGGAAAATGCCCTGGGTTCATGGGGTTCAGATGGGGTGAATAACATAAAGTGAGTCTGGAAATATGGGTTCATTTCATTTCTAATCTGTGGAGGTTTTGAATATTCGTGTTAAAAATTGTTCCCAAATGTGCTAAAGTAAGTGTCCTGATAAAAGGACTTCCTGTAAGGTTATAAAACAACCTTCTTATAGTAATACAGCATCTGCTTGAAGTGCTCAGAGATTTGGGGAAAGATTCCTTTGAATCTTCAAATGCTTCTGCAGAACCCTGACACTTGCAGGGAGTTCTCTGTCCCCCAGCTGCATTTCAGCTCATCCAGGCCCCCCTTGAACTGTGTGTGTCTCATCACCTCGTGCTCCTGGGCTGCTGCCAGCTGTGTGTGGCACTGGCTGAACAACAACCATGGGGCTGTGTGTGAGCTCCAGGGACTTGGGGCACTGGGACACTGCTCCCTCAGCAGTGGGGAGGCAGATGGCCTGAGGAGAGCTCTCCTGAGGTTATTTTCATTCTCAGCCTTAACTGAATGATTTCCCAACAGAGCCACAGTGAATGGATATGTGGGTTTGAAAAGATGGCTAAAGAATACCTAAGAGAGGCTTCAGGATCTGAAGATGTCAAGGTAGGCACAAAAGATGGACAGCTGGTGTGTGGCACAATGGATTTGTCCAGTATAAATCTTACAAATTGTGCTGTGGGTTGGGAAGTTCAGGTTCTACGACAACTCAAAGAAAATTGTTTTATATTAATTCTAGAATGGTTTGGGTTAAAGATCATCCAGTTCCAGCCCCCCTGCCTTGGCCAGGGATGCCACTCACTAGACCAGGTTGTTCAAGCCTCATGCAGCCTGGCCTTGAACACTTCCAGAGATGAGTCAGCCACAGCTTCTCTGGGCAACCTGCTGTTCAGATATTTACAGAAATGTATTTGCATCTTTGATAAGTACCTTGTGGAATTGTGAGTTCATCAAATTGAAAATCCCCATTCTCTTTTTAAGTAATGGGTTGTTTTTTTTACAGTAACTCAAAGTTTGTGACTGAGTATTATTGAGAGTTGTAGGTGAACACTGCACTTGCTGTTGTCTTTTCATGGGTTGGAAAGACAGATCTGCCCAGGAGTGATGAATAGTTGCTTGTTGCAGGAGTTTGCTTGTTGAAATAAGATGACTAGAACTGAAATCCATCCACTGAGATGTGACTCTTGTGGTGCCTTTGCCAGGCTATGGAGCAGAAGTTGAAGGAGGCTGAGGAAATGCACATCCTGCTGCAGCTGGAGTGTGAGAAATACAAATCTGTTCTGGCAGAGACAGTAAGTGGGATGCCTGGTCACCTCTGTGATGTTCCAGCTGCCTTTCTTCTGCTCTGAGCTTTCAAATCACTCTCTCTTCTTAGGAAGGGATTTTACAGAGACTACAGAGGAGTGTGGAAGAGGAAGAAAGCAAATGGAAGATAAAAGTTGAAGAATCACAGAAGGAACTTAAACAGGTATTTCTGAAGTTGTTTTTTTTTCCCTCAGCAGCCTGGCAGGTTCTGCTTGAAGTCACAGAGGGTGTCTGGGCTCTGTGAAGGCAGGTGTGGAACAGCCCTGGCTGCCTGGTTTGATGTGTGCATGGCCAGGGGATGAAAAAGGTGAAGCCTGCAACAAGTATAATAGGAATGATTTCCTCATATCAGTGGTGTTCTGGTGCTCTGATACTTTGCTTCATGTAAAGGCTGGGTTTTCATTTTTGAAGGAATGTATTTCCACTAAAGAGACTGAAGAATGGAGGATTTGTTGATATCTTTAGATTTATATCACTATTTCTGTTGCTATTTTTACAGAAGCAAGAAAATTAAACAGCACAGGTATAAAATCTTTGACCTTTATGATAAATCTGTGTCACAGTCACAGGGTCACAGAATGGTTTGGGTTGGAAGGACCTTAAGGCTCATCCAGTTCCACCCTTGCCATGGGCAGGGACACCTTCCACTATCCCAGGTTGCTCCAAGCCCTGTCCAGCCTGGCCTCGGACAATTCCAGGGATGGGGAGTCCTTTGCAGATGCTGCAGGAAGCAGCCAAATAATAAATAATAATATTAATGCTGATGGGATAGGAAGCCAAAGATTGACTGTACAAGTGTCCCATTAATGTGCCCAGAAATGTATATTTTTCTGATCCTGGTAACTTGGACTCTGTTTTTATTGTGCACATAGGTCTTTTTCTGAGTATATTTGTGAGCAGATATGGACTCTTTATGCTAAAATTGAAGTATCATAGAATCATAACAGTTTTCTGAAAGCTGTTAAAGTGCTGCTCAATCCATTATGGTCAACTAATTACACTTGAAATTGCCTGCAAAGCTTTCCTTTTAGGAAGGCTCTGTTGATAGCAAAAGTGGAAAGAAAAAGGGCTTTTTTGTCTGTTTTCTAATCTAGAATTAAAGTAGGTCAAACAGCTTTTTTTTTTTAAAGTAATTTCTAAAGTATCTCTGCTTAGTAAATTTGAATGCCACTGTGTGAGCCTGGCAGCAAACAGATGATTTATAAACATCTTGTTTGAGGGGCTTAAAGGCTGTCAGATCTGGAACTATAGATGTGCTGCCATCTGCTGCACTTACACAGCCCCAAATAAGGCTAAAAATGCTGAGTTTGGGTACGTGGATGATGAGTATTCCCAGTCTGGGAAGGATATTTTCTTTAACATGGGTAATGGACAACTGGATTAGTGCTTATATTCCAAATCTTTCAGGCATGTGGGCTCTAAATATGTCAAAGAACTTGGGCTGGGAGTAGGTAGCAATGGTGTAGACTCAGTAAATTGAATTATTTGAGTGAGCATCTTATTTTATTCAGCCACTCTGATTTCATCCTTAATATTTTTAGGATAAAATATTTAGATATTTAGGATAAAATATTATAGATAATTTCTACAACCTTGTGTATTTATGCAGAGTTTGTCTCAGACCAGCCCAACTAAATATCTTTATTTTTCCCCAAACTGCAGATGCATTCTGTGGTCACTTCTTTGCAGCACGAGGTGGAGAGGTTAAAGGAAGAAAACAAAGAAGTCGACACTGTACGTGCAGGTGTTTTTTTTCTTCTTGTCTTTGAAGCTTTATGTTGTTGAAACACAATTCAGGCTTGTGCTGTAAATCTGAACTCCTCTCCTGCCAGTGGCACAGCCTGTGCTGCAGTTTAACCAGAGCCTTTGGGGCATGTCTTTAAAAGGCAGAGAAGCTGGAAAGTTGTTCTGGGTTTTACTTCTGTACTCACCCACTGGGGCTCTTTCTTGGGAGGCTGAGCAGTTCACTGCTTGTTGACAATCATGGCCTTGATTCTTTCTCTTTTTATCTTATTTTTGAAGTTTAAATCTGCACTGTGCTATCGCTGGGCTTGAAATGCTCTCTAAACATCATGGAATATTTGATAGAAATTTACAGCCAATTATAAATCAAGCAATGGTACTGAAGAAAGCACTGAAAACATCTGTTTTAACTCTGTTTTTCTGTTTCTAGCTTAAAAAAGAGAGAGAACATTTGGAAAGTGAACTAGAAAAGGCAGAAATAGAACGATCTACTTATGTTTCAGAAGTCAGAGAGGTAAACATAATTGTCCAAGCTGTACTTTTTTTTTTTTTCTTTTGGTTACCAGTTGGCTGGCAAACTAACCTAGTGCTTAGCCCCTGTGGCTGAGGAGTTTGTATGCTTGTGACCTTAGGGTAGAGCAGCACACTAATAACTGAGCAGAAGAGAATGGGCATACTAAGGAGACAAATCCTAAAACTCTAAACTTCATTTCAGCTCAAAGATCTCTTGACTGAATTGCAGAAAAAACTTGATGATTCATATTCTGAAGCAGTAAGACAGAATGAAGAGTTAAATTTGGTAAGAAGCTTGTTGGGCACCAACGAGGCTCCCAGCATACGTCTGAAGCGGAGACTTATTTCAAATCCTGTCTGTTCTGCTAACCTCTTCAGCTTGATATTTTTGTCCATTGAAATCATTTATGTAGTCTGACTTTTACAATTTGTCTCTTTTCTCTGCTCCTAACAATAGCATGTCTGGTTCTTAAGACTTTATCCCGAAGTCTGTAAGACTTTCATTCCTGAAACTTCTTGAGAAGATTTGCAGTGTAGGCATATGCAGCAGCAAATGTAATGTCCTTGGAGCAACAAAAGTGGTGCTCTCATCAGTTTAACTGGAGGATTATTCTCTGGTGATTATTTTTTTTTCCCCCCAAAGCTTTTGAGGATGCAGCAGTGCTATCTGTGCTCTGACTGTGCAGAGCCTTTTCCATCCTGCTCTGTATGAACAGAAATTGGCCAGACCCAAAGTTGGATTAATTCAGAGTATTCAGCCATTCAGCTGCTGACACCCTGCTGTGGCTGAATGGCTGTGCTGGCTTGGTGCTTGCATGTGTTATGGCCTGTTTGGCTAGAAATGCTTCCAGCCAATAATGCTCCTATAGCAGCTTTCTCAAGAAGGACTTGGATTAACAGGATAGACCTAAGGATGCATGGTTTTCCATTTTGAGCCCTTTCCCTTCTCACTTGTTCCAGTGGCCTGTTTTTTAAGGCTGCAGGAGCAGTCAGAGCCTTCCTCTGCTTGTGTTTGGCCAGTGCTTTCCTGCTTTTGAGCCAGAATTAGGGAGGGTTGTTCCTGTCACCGTGTCTGTGGGATGATGGGACAACCAGGCTGTTGCCACTGATGTAACTGGGCTGAAATAGTTGATTTAGAAAAATAACCACCACCACAGTAACAATGTGCTTAAGTTAATAGTACACTAGCCTCAGCAAGCAAAGCCTCTCATTCTGAAAGCAAGGAAAATGGGAATTGAATGCATATCTTGGAGTTAATCAGTAAACACCAGCCTCTTTGAGGCAACAATTTATTATGTCTGTGCACAACAAAAGCTTAAAAAGCTGAGCTCCCTGCTAGGGCAGCTTGAGTGCAGTGTGATGGTGCTGTGCTGGTGGGAGTGTGAGGATGTACTAAACATCCACCTCCATGCAGCTGGCTCAGGAATGCTGTCCTGAGTGTGTGTGAGGGGCTTCTGCAGGAGGCTGAGGAATAGAAATTGTGGGATTGCAGAATGGGTTCCCCACTATTTAAAAGCTAAGCAAGGAGGAGCTGAAACTGCAGAGGAGCTTCCCCAAAATGTGTAAGCCCAGCATTCACCAGCCCAGGTGCTCCAAAGGGGGAAGCCTTTCTAGGGTGAGACAAACACAATGTGTAGGTTTGGAGTCAGTAAAAATTCAGGGCTCTGAGTAGCCCATTGTTCTCTCCTTTAATCTCCTGCTGGCTTCCAGGAAGATTGACAGCAGGAATAGTGAACATTAGCACAGCACACTTCAGAGGCACAAATCCAACAAAATTGGCACTCGAGCTCCTTGTTAGCACTTCTGTTTGAGGCTCAAGCCTCAAGTGCTCTGGCTGGTTCTGTGTGCTGTGTTGAAGAGCAATCAAAATATCCTTTAAAAAACTGTGTATCCTTTGGAAAGACTGCAGTTTAAGTACTGACTGCAGTCAGTACAAAGTATTCATCCCTCTTGACTGAAATAGTTTCACTCTTTTGGATTGAATCTAAACACAATCGACAAGTTAATATCCCCCTGTCAGTGATTCATGCCTTGATGTGCCATTAACAGACTGGTTAAGTCAACATAGTTGTAGTAAGTGGTGCTTTATTAAGATGATAAGTAGAGCTTTTTAGTTTATTCAGCAGTAGAGAGACTGTTTAGCCTGCTCTAGCAAGATGACAATCTTCATTTTTGCATATTTGCCATGAATTAAGTTGGAGTCTGGGCTGACTCCTGTGATAAGGATGCTGGAGAGGCTGATGCTCCTCCTGGAATGAAGTTGCAAAGTTGAAACCACTCGTAAGAAAGCCAATGCCAACCACGTTTTTGACTTCTGCAGTTTCCATTCTTTACCTTTATCTTTACAGATGGAGTCTCTCTTCCTTGACTGTCCTGATAAACCTCATCATACATGTCCACTAATCCACTGTGTGCAGTAATTGTTAGTAAATCTTACTCCCTTTGCAGTCCATGTGCACTGGGTTAATCCCTGGGACAGACAGAGGAGATCTGTGTGTGTGAGTGGAACTGATTTGCTTGGTTACTCTTTTGCAGCTGAAAACACAGCTAAATGAAACACTATCAAAACTCAAAGTTGATCAAAATGAGAGAGAAAAAGTAGCTGGTGACTTGCCCAAGGTAAGCAGAGACCCTTAGCAGTTGCACATAGAAATGTTAGCAAATCCTCTCAATGTCTGTAGTTTGGCAGTGCTGGAAATGATGATTTGAAGGAACTTGATTGGAGCTGCCTGCCTGGTGGGGTGTCCTGCTCCACTGGCTGGGACTGTAAGAGCTCTACCTGCATGTCAGAAATGCATGAAACTGCAGCTAAAATGATAATAAAATTAAAGGATAAAACAGCAACTAAAAGCTCTGTTTAATCATCCTTCTTGAAAGACTCCCCTGTTCATGATAATTTTATGCTAATAGGTACAAGTGGTGATTTGGGGCTGACAATTCTTTATTTAAAATAAACTTCAGCCTAACAAAAAGCCCATCCCACAGCCCTCCACCCACACTACAGGTTTTTAAATCCAGTCTCAAATGGCAGAGGGTTGCAAACTGCTTTACAGAGCATCTGCCCTTTTGCATGTGATGACATATCCACTATTACCCAGGAGACTGCAAATCCTTAAAGTTAGATCTGTGCAAGTGTGATGGGACAAACAGGTGGGTTTCCTGTGCTTTTCCTCAATGACTGCTCTTACAAGATGGGTTGGAGTGGAAAATCTTGAAGCATGAGAGGTCTCAGTGCTGTCTGTCACTCCAGAAACAAAGGTGTCATGGGAGAATTGGTGAATGAGACAGGAATAGCCTGTGGAGTGGCTGGGCTCTGGCTCCAGACTCTGCAACACCTTGTTCCTCCAGCACAGTAAGCAAATTGGGCTGAGTTTTTCTAGGATTGGAGTGGGAAATGCTGTTGGGGAAGCATATCCTGTCCTGGACAGGGATAGATGATCACAAAAGCACTGGAGGAGGTGAGAAGCTAAAGGAAACCTGCTGTAATAAAGAATTTAAAACATTTTGCTCTGAACAGTTATGTTGGGTGTTGACATACAAAGCTAGCTGTGCTGATGTCTGTGGTTCATGGTCTATCCTTCATAAATACAGAGCTGGGGTTGGGATTTTGGAGACTTGCACTCCTGCTCTTAGGAAATTTACTGCATGATTTTTACCTAATAACCTGATGTGAGACTATTAAAGCTTCCCTGTAGGATTGCTCTCAGATGCAGACAGGCTGACATGCAACATGCTGATTGTGAGGAGACATGTCAGTCTTGGCAAATGGGTTGGTCCCTGGAGCAAATCTGGCATAAAACAGATTTCCTCCTGAACAGTGATTTCCTGTGTCTCTGGTGCTCTCAGGGAGATGGGGCTTTGCTAATTGTTGTGCCTTCCCTGCTTCTTCCTTTCTTTTTTTTTTTTTTTTTTTTTTTTTTTTTTTTATTCTTTTTTTTCCTTTACAGGCCCNTTTTTTCCTTTCTTTTTTTTTTTTTTTTTTAATATCTTTTTTTTTAATCCTGTCTTTCCCTTACAGGCCCAGGAGTCTTTGGCAGCTCTCGAGAGAGAAATTGGGAAGGTTTTTGGGGATGCCAATGTTATTGAAAACAGCGACGTTTGCACAGACTCGGTGAGTGATTCCTGGGGCTCCTGCTCAGGGGCCACACAAATCTCAGGCAAAGTGGCAACTCTGGGCAACTCTGGGAAGTTCCAGCAGAGGAACAGGATGTTTGGGTGATTGGGGCTTTAATGAAAATTCCAGTGCTACAGCTTGCCAGGGTGTCAAGGATTCACTGGGACTTTTGCTGCTGTCTGGAGCGTGACCTCCTTCTGATGCCTCAGGTTGCCAATCTGTGGCTCAGGAGGCAAGGAGGGCAAGGGGGGAGGGGAGAGATTCTGAGCTTTTGGTGGGTTTTTTTTGTTTAGTTTGGGCAAAAGTGGGGAGATCCCCTGACTTGTCCCTTCAAGAAGGGAAAAGGGAAGCCAAAAATAACTCTGCTGATGACTAAGTGGGCTGAAAACACTGTTGGGTTGGCCTTTCTGACATCAGCAATGCCAAAGAAAGGCAGTCTTGCACAACCTGTAACACTTAGGCAGAGATTCTCTTGCCAGAACATGGTTCCTTCTGCTCCTCTGCAGCTGTGGCCAAGAGCCAGAACTTGATTTCAGCTGGTCCTGGCTCCTGGGAATTTGTGTTGACCTAGATGTGGCCCAGCAGCAAAATCTTGCTAAAATGAGCTTGAGCCCTGAGTGCTGTGGGTGGGTGACTCTGCAGACTGCTGGTGTTCCTGTATCCTCCAGCAATGGCATTCAGCTTTAGGGTGTGGAATTGGGTGACAGGTGACTCTGCTGAGCCTGTGGGTTAGCCCAGGTGGGTGTGGAGCTGGTTCTCAGAGCATTGCCCTAAAGACACCACCTGCACAGGGGCCTGGCTGGGGCTTTGTCACTGGCTTTTTCCATCTCTGGAAAAAAAGACCTTTCACACCAGCCCTGGAACAGCTTTCCAGAGGGCAGTTGGGAAGGCTGAAGGAGATTCTCTCCCAGCTCAGGGTGTCAATGGAACTCATTCCCCATTTTCTTCTGAGGGACAGAGTGGAAGGACCAGCTGCCATTTGAGGGGGAGAGAGGAGCACTTGCTGATAGCACAAATAATTTATATCGACTCCTTTTAGCTGCTGAACCTAAGTGGCTTCATCAGCTGTGAGAGGAAGCTTGGGGTCCTCTGAGGAGAGCTGCAGGAAAGCCTTTGTAGTCATTAGCAGGAATGGAATGGCTTTTCCAGGCTCATCACTCATGGATGCTGATGGACCCCTGCACTGGGCTCGCCGTGGCTGAGCCACAGATGCAGCTGGGCCTGGGAGACTGCAGATGAGCCAACCCTGGGGGCTGATTCCTGGAGGGTGGGAGGGCTGCTGAGCCCTCTCTGTGTTCCCAGGGGAGGCCAGGGGTTTCTGGTGCTGATGCCTTGTGAAGGCTGACCTAAAACAGAGACTGGACAGAGCTACAGAATAAAGCAGGGATTTATTAGGAGGCCTCAATGGATCCACCTTGGGCACCACTAGAGCCCAGCCAGGGCTGCACCCAGGATGAACCAAAATGGTCCCAAAATGCACAACAGGTCATGGGGTCTCTCACTTTTATCAGTTCTGCTCCATTTGCACCTTGGAGTTCATTGTCCCATTCCAGCTTTAGCCCAGGCAGTCCCACCCTGCTTGTTTTTCTCTCTTCATTCCACGTTGTTTGTGCTCTTGGGCCTGAGATTTGGATCATTTGTCCTTGGTCCCCAGCTAGAGAAGGAATTGTTTTGTCTCCCTACTCTGTGCAGAGAGCTCACCATCCCCTAATATGAAGCCCAGACCCACACACTAAAGCAGCACAGAGTCTGGAAAATAGAAAAGCTAAAACCTGAGGCATGAGTGGCAGTCAGGTGCTGTGTGTCCCTGTCTGGAGAAAAGCCCCCCTCAAGCCAATGCCCAGCTCCCTGTGCTGTGCCTTCATGGCTTATCCATGTGCTGCATGGGGACAGCAGTGCCATCAGCCATGGTGGCTCTGGGCAGCCCTCCTGGGCTGGATGTGCCCTGTGGTGGCCCAAAGGTGCTTGTTTGCTTTAATTTCCTTAACTCACAAAACCCCTCTGGTTCTCTCATTGCTCTGCTCTTGCTGCACATCATGGAGCCCAGGTTTCTGCCAGAATATCCATGGCTGTATTCTAAAGAGGAGTGTGGAAAAACAGTCCTAATAAACCTGCAATTAAGCCTTCATTAGTAAAAATACATTAATTGTCTAAGCAGCTCTTTTGACAGGTAGCCATTGGCAGAGGCTGGAATTAGAACATTATCTTTTCTGCCTTTTCTGCTGCCTTTTTTTTTTTTTTCCTCCTTTTGAGGGGAGAAAAGGAAACTGTCTCCCCAGAAGCCTAAAAACCCAGCTGAAAATAGCTCTGAGATCAAAAAAGAAAATCTTCCAGCCACTTCCACCTAGCAACAGTGCCTCTTTTTTTTTTTTACTGAGGACCTGAAAACACATGCTCGAAAATGAACATATTTGTTCCTTCTGGGTGCTGGAACCAACCCACAAAATTGAGAAATCATAAACCCTCAAACACACTCAGAGTGTTTTCTTTAGACTCCTTTTCTTTCTATTTAAAAATAGACCATTTGGGGTTTCTAATCAGCTGCTTTGTCACTTATGGGACCAGCTGATGACTAAAGGGGGCTTTTAGTGTGCTTTAAGGAAGTCATTTATATTCAGCAGCTTGCTTAGGCACTGAGCTTATTTTGAGGCTTATGTGCAGTCTGATGTGCTTTTCCCCCCAAATCTCAGTGCAGAGCAGTCCATCACTGGAAACTGGGAATGCCATATGTGTGAAACAGCCAAGGGGAATCTGTCCAGACTGTTCAGCTCCTCTTTTAGCTGCTGGGTCTGAAATCTCAGGGGCTTCCCCACTACCATCCTCTTCCTCTCTTCATCCTCATCTCCCAAAGAAGTGGAGTCACAGAATCCCAGAATGGTTTGGGTTGGAAGTGGCCTTAAGGACCATCCAGTTCCACTCCCAGCTGAGGGTGGGGGCACCTTCCACTATCCCAGGCTGCTCCAAGCCCTGTCCAGCCTGGCCTGGAGCACTGCCAGGGATGGGGCAGCCACAGCTTCTCTGGGCACCCTGTGCCAGGGCCTCCCCATCCTCACAGGGAAGGATTTATTCTGTATCTGACCTAAATTTCCCCTCTTTCCCCTGAGTCATGGGGAGCACAGGGCTGGGGCTCAGCAGTGTAAGGCAGCTGTGCACTCCTGGGTTAGCAGGAGCTGCAGGAGGACTGTGCTGAGCCCAAATCCACTGGGATCTAGTCAGGATTGGCCCCAGGAGGATTTGGAATGTGTCTATAATTCATGAGTGATCATTGCTTGAGATTAGTGAGGTCACAGAACAGAAGGGAGATGCAGTAAATGAGGGAGGGGAGGGAGAGAGGAGCTGTTCCCAGAGGGGGCTGGGAATGCACTGGAGGCTCCTTCCTTGCTCCTGCTGCTTCTGTGCTGCTGCCCAGGCAGCCTCACTGCTGGTCAGAGCTGGATTAATTCATCTCCTGGGCTGCTAATTGCCTTTACCTTTCCACTTCCATCAGTCTGTATGAGACTGCTAAGCCAAGTCTCAGCCTTGACAGACCTGATTTTCTACTTTAATAAGGGTAAAACAGGTTAAGGCTACTCTAATACAGATCCCAATGATTTTTTTAGAGTAGAAAAATGTTTACCAGTTGCACAGGAGTAAGAGCTTTGCTGTAGATTGTTTTGGTCTCTTGTCTGAGCCCGGAGTTGTTTCTGTAATGGTGCAGGTGCTTGAGTTTGATTTACTGCTCATTTTGCATTTCCAGCCAAATGGGAGCAGGGAAAATGGCCCTCTCTGAACTCCCTCTAATTTCCCTGGAGCTCTGGGGAGAGATTTGCACCCACATTATGCATCAGTCTCATTCTGTGGGTAACACCAGAGCAGGGCTGACGGATGCTGAGAGCCTGCAAACACCTCTGTGCCCCTGTGGAGAACTGGGTACTTCTGCATAGCTGACACCATGGCAGAGTTGCTTATTTTCAGCTGTTAAATTTCAAGGAAAAGCTCTCCTGCAGGTGATCTGCATGTCTGTGTTCTGAGCTGAATAAGGAGCAGTAAAGAGTGTGTGTGATGTGGAGTGCTCTGTGTGTCTCTGGAGGAGTTAATCAATAAAGCTAATAAAACAGGGATTAATTAATCAATAAATATATAATAAAACAGGGATTACACAGCACTGTTGGCCCAGCAAGGCTGACAGGCAGGGGAGGCAGCAGGAGGAGAGTCCATCTTCAGCTGTGACACTTCCTGATTAAGAAACTTGAATTCTTAGGGAAAAAAAAAAAAGGCTTTTATTTTTGTTTCAAAACATAAGCTCAGAATTTTCATTTCAGCACAGGAAACTTTCTCGCTCTTGGTAGCTTTCATTTTTCCTTTTCTCTGTGTTTTCTGGTGCTTGGACTGCTTTGTGAAGCCCCCATTTAAGTCCAGATGTTGCTGGCAAGTGGGAATTTCCCAGGGGTTTGGAGCAGAGGGAGAATCCAGGGGATGGCTGTGGGTGGGGAAGGGTGTGGGTCTCCAGGCAGCTGTTCCAAATTCCAGCTGTTTCACAGCTGGAGCTGCCTTGGGCTGGGGTGTTGGGTACTGCTGAGGACACCATCCCACAGTCCTCAGTCACACCCAGACCTTGGTGGTCCAGGAGTTTTGCTGTTCCAGCTGTGGGGTCAGAAGTTGTGGCAGTGATGCCTTGTGAAGGCTGCCCTAGAGCAGAGACTGGACAGAGCTACAGAATAAAGCAGGGATTTATTAGGAGGCCTCCATGGATTCACCTTGGGCAGCACAAGGGCCCAGCCAGGGCTGCACCCAAGATGAACCAAAATGGTCCCAAAATGCACAACAGCTCACGGGGCCTCTCACTTCGATCAGTTCTGCTCCATTTGCATCTTGGAGTTCATTGTCCAATTCCAGCTTTAGCCCAGGCAGTCCCACCCTGCTTGTTTTTCTCTCTTCAGCACATGTTGTTTGTGCTCTTGGGCCTGAGATTTGGATCATTTGTCCTTGGTCCCCAGCTAGAGCAGGAATTGTTTTGTCTCCCTGCTCTGTGCAGAGAGCTCACCATCCCCTAATATGAAGCCCAGACCCACACACTAAAGCAGCACAGAGTCTGAAAAATAGAAAAGGTAAAACCTGAGGCATCAGCTGTGCACCCTGACCTGTGTTATAAACCACATCTGTGGGGGTTCAGCCAGGCTGGTGGGGAAATAACCTTTGAGCCTGGATCAGCTGTGGATACCAGCACAATTCCTGGAAGCAGGGAGTGCTGGAGTCCCAGGCAGGGGGAAGGTAGGAGCTGGATGTGCAGGTGATTCCCTGGAATAGGAAAGGGCTCCTTGACTTTGAACCATGTTCTCCTTAAACATGGCCATAACCCTCTGACTGACAAGAATTGTTCCCATCTGCACCACGAGTTGTAATTTTATACAGAGGATCTAATTCTAGGCTTTCTTGGTAATTAGATTGTAAATGAGCTTTTACTGATTTCCTTTTTTTTTTTTTTTTCCTTCTTCCAGGAATTGAGTGATAAGAGGCGAAATGTGGTGGTGAATCTTACCCAGGATGTGGGTCACCTCAAGAAGCTGCTCGTGTCAATAAGCCAAATGCTGTCAAAGGGATGAGGACACTACAGCCAGGTGGGTATGGACAGTGGCCCCCACTTCAGCTGGCCACTGGTGTGTTATGGTGGGACTTTGTTCAAATTAACAACTCTCATGTCAGAATATGAGATTTTTTTAGAATCAGAGCACAGAATCAGTGAATTATTAAGGTTGGAAAAGCCTTCTGAGATTGTGAGTCCAGCCTTTCCCCCAGCTCTCCCAAGGCCAGCACTGACTGTGTCCCCAAGTGCCACATCCAGGGATGGAGATTCCATCACTGCCCTGTTCTAATTGACCCTGATAACACTTTCAGTGAAGAATCTTTTCCTAATACTCATCCAAATTCCACATGCAAATCATAAAAAGCTCCTGGTAGGCCCTGGATTTGTTCCTGTCTGGATGCACAAGTGCTGAGACTAATCTTGAGTCCCCATGTCCCTCTGTAGGCAGGTAATTCCACCCCTCCCTTCCACTCCCTGCTACTTCCTGCAGCAGGTTGCCCCAAATTTTGTTCTCCCAGAGCCTTTTTTCCTCTTTGTTTGCTCCACCAGCAAACTGTGGAGCACTCCCATGCTCTTATTGCTTTGGGATGGAGGATATAAAATAACCCACAGCAGTGGCTGGCTGGGAATGTCTGAGCAGCAGCCTGGCATGAGCTCTCCATCCAGTTACAGACACGTGGACAAGGCTTTAATTTCAATACTCAGCCAGCTTGGAAACCTGGACCTTTGTGCTGATTGACAGAATTCACAGAATCACTGGGCTGGAAGAGACCTTAAAGACCATCCAGTCCAACCCAGCCCCAACCCCTCAACCAAACCCTGGCCCCCAGTGCCACATCCAGGCTTTGTTAAACACATCCAGGGATGGTGACTCCACCACCTCCCCAGGCAGAACATTCCAGAACTTGATCACCCTTTCTGTAAAAAACTTCTTCCTAATATCTAACCTGTATTTCCCTTGGCACAGCTTCAGACTGTGTCCTCTGGTTCTGTCAGTTGCTGCCTGGAGAAAGAGACCAACCCCACCTGAGCACAGCCACCTTTCAGGAGTTGTAGATGAAGTTAAATAACCCAGAGGCAGCTGAAGGTTGGATAAGCTCAAGACACTGAACTTTTTAAGGAAGCTGATGCAGATTTGGGTCTGAATTGGGAACTGTTTGTCTTGGGAGGCAGCACTGAACGAGGAGTGTCAGAGCTCCCTTTCACCTGCTGAGGATGGGACTTGTTGGATTCCTGATTCAGGTGCTTTTTATGCTCCTGCCTTTGTAATGCAGGGGCAGCAGAGCTGGTAGAGGTGTCAGAGGAGTCCAGGTGGGAGGGAGGTGCTGCTGCACCTTGCCTGTTCCCTGGGAGGCTGTTCCTGCTCAGCCTCCACCACCCAGGCTCGTTCCCCTGGGCTTCCTCATGAGCTGACACCAAGGAAATGCTGCTGAGGTGCTGGAATTATGGAATTATTGTAACCCTCCTTGGGAGGCTGCTCCTCTGACCTGGTGATTTGTGTTTCTCTTGCAGAGTGAAATCACGGGGGAATCGTTCATTTGAGGATAGCAGAAGGCATTGTATTATATTTTGCCAAATTAAAGCCTTATTTATGTTTTCACCCTTTCTACTTCGTCAGAAACACTGAACAGAGTTTTGTCTTTTCTAATCCTTGTTAGACTACTGATTTAAAGAAAAAACCCCAACTCTGTAGACACCTCCAGAGTTTAGTTTTATAATAAAAACAAACCTGTTTGGATAATTAGACCTTTACATTCCTGGAGAGACAGTAAACACATAATCTTTTATCTTATTTTGCTCAATAAAACTTGTTCAGAAGACTCCAACCTGGTAAAGTCACCGATGGGAAATGACATTTTAATACTGATGTTGTACACTGTTTTACTTAATTACATTTTTGGGATTAGCTGCCTCTGACTTCAACCTCAAGTAAACACTCCTTTTTTTTTTTTTTTTTTTTTTTTGTTGCTAATGTAATCAGTTTTTGTAATGGTGTCAGCAAATAAAGGGATGCTATTATTCAAGGTGTTCCTGCTCTCTTCTTTCAAGTGAGTTTGGGTGACTCAGGTGAGGTTTCCACCTGTCCCCTCCCTGAAATGAGCATCAGGCTGCACCCACTGTGATTGTTTTTGGGCAGAGGAGGAGGCACCAGCTTGAGAAGAGGCAAACTGGGGAGTGAGTTTTTGTCCTAAAGAAAAGGTATTAGTGTTTTAAAAAATACAAGAAATCCCCATCAAAGTGCCATGTAAATTGAGGTTCTGTGCCATGTAAATTGTGGTTCTGTGCCATGTGGAGAATTGGGTTCACACTCACAATGTGTTGTCATTGTGAAAGATCAGGGGGTGCCAGGGGGAGGATCAGCTGGGCACAGTGGATGTGGCAAAGCCAGGGGTGAGCAGAGTGTGTCCATCTGCCCCAGGTCCACCCCCTGGAGGGGAGTCTGGGGGGGAAGGAGTTCTGGGAGAGGGTTTGGGTGCTCTGTTACCTTGTGCTTTGTTGGGAGCAAGTGTGGGGAGGGTCTTTGGTGGGACAGGGATTCTCCTGGGGGTGTGGGGAGGTCAGGTGGCCCCTCCTCTGTGTCTTACAGGAACCTATCAGTCCTGTGGGATGCTGCAGTGGGCAAGGTGAGGGGTGGTTTTGGTTTTTTTAAAGCACTTGAGGATGTGATTATCTGGGGGAAGGTGATAAAACAGGGATCAGCAATTAACTGGGGGTTAATTGCTGAGGTGAAACAGATCAAACTGCTCACCCTGAGCTGTTCACACTCCCCTCTGTGCTGTTTTTTAGTTAATATTTGGCCTTCACCAGGCAGGAGGTAAAGAAGCCTCTTCCTTACGTGGTTCCAGTGATGTGGATCATGCCAAGTCCTGCTGAGAGCTGTGAAATAGCTCACAAGAGGGAGAAAAAAACTGGAAAATGTGGTTTCCTCACAGCAGGAGCTACCCTGGTTTCCAGCTGTGGCCACTGAAGTGTTGTGTTCCATGGAGTTGTTATTCCATGGAGTTAAAACTCAAATGCCATGAGCCTGACTTGTTATGGGTGTTTGATGTAGAAAGTAGAAACACACCCCTACAACTGCAGATCCAAGGAAAATCTGAACCCTGGAGAGTCCCCACCCTTACCCTGGTTGGGGTCAGAGACTCTAGCAGGTGTCTAAACACCAGTTTGGGGTGTAAGTGGCAGTTCAATGGATCCATGCAGGTTTGACTGGTTTAAAATGATTTAAGCACATAACCCAGGAGATTTAGAGATGATGGTTTGGGCTGGGCTGTCCCTGGGGCTCTGATTCTTTCCTGCCCCTCAGGGGAGTCCCCTTGGCCACCCATGCTGGGAAGCTCCTCTGAAGCATCATCCCAGTGGGAACTGGGCTCTGCAGGTAAGGTGATGTCCTTTTTTCCTTAAAAAGGTGAGCTTGCTGATGCTGGAGGTGCCTCATCCAATAAATAAATGCTTTTGGAAGGGGCAGCAGTGCCTGGAGAGCCTCTGGATCATTCCTGTGTCTCCAGGCTCTTGACTTTCCATGGGTTGAGCTGCAGAGCAGGGGATGAAGGTGCTGCTGCAGTGTTCAGTTGAAAAGGGGAGAGATTTGCAGCATCATTCCCTTTCTCTCCTGGCAGGAATTCCCCCTGGAGAGGACGGGCAATCTTTTCATTTTGAAATTTAAGCTCAGGTTTTGATTTTGCTTTAGGGGATGTACAGAGGTGTTAGAGGCAGCTGTGGAAAGATCCCCTGGAAAGCTCAGCTGAGCAAAGCCTGATCCCCTCTCTGAGGGGTGAGGAGAGGTCAGGCTGGTTCCCCAGGAGCACTGGGAAGAGGGAAGGATGCTGTTTCACCTCGCTGTCCTCTCCAGCCCTGCATAAAACACCACTCGCCTCCAATTTGGTCACTGAGAAATCCCTCTGCTCTGAGCATCTGCTGGGAGAAAATGGGATGAGAAAAAAAAAAAATTCAAAAGTGTGGGAAGCTGATTCATCAGTGCAAAGGTAGGGCTGGTGCCTGGGGTGTTCCAGGGCTGGGATCTCTGCAGAGCTCTCTCCAGCCCTGTGCCCAGCCAGGCAGGAGAGGAGGCAGGATGGTGCCTGCCCGCGCTAGAGGGAGACAATAGCTAATGGATACAGGGATGTTTTTCTTGGAAAAAAGCCCAAAGTGGGATGTTCAGATGCTGGCAAATGGATTTTTTCTGGTATTTATTTATTTTTTTTGGAGGTGATTTGCACTGGGAGAGCCCGTGCTGGGCGAGTGCTGCCCGTGAGGTGCTGCCTGTGGAGCCTGGCTCCTGTACACTGCTGGCTCCTCCTGCTTTCAGTTCAGCATCATCCCTCAAAATGGGAATGGTGATGCCTCAGGATTTAACTTTTACATGTTTCAGATTCTGTGCTGCTTTAGTGTGTACTTCTGAGCTTTGTATTAGAGGACAGTGGGCTCTCTTCAGAGTAGGGAGGCCAAACAATTCCTGCTCTAGCTGGGGACCAAGGACAAATGATCCAAATCTCAGGCCCAAGAGCACAAACAACATGTGCTGAAGAGAGAAAAACAAGAAGGATGGGACTGCATGGGCTAAAGCTGGAATGGGACAATGAACTCCAAGGTGCAAATGGAGCAGAACTGATCCCAGTGAGAGCCCCCGTGACCTGTTGTGCATTTTGGGACCATTTTGGTTCATCTTGGGTGCAGCCCTGGCTGGGCTCTTATGCTGCCCAAGGTGGATCCATGGAGGCCTCCTAATAAATCCCTGCTTTATTCTTTAACTCTGTCCAGTCTCTGTTCTAGGGCAGCCTTCACAGGGCATCATGGGCAGGTGCAGGGGAAGGCTCTGAGGTCTCTCCCTGAAGTTGTGCTGCCTCTCCTGAGTCCCTCCCAGCCTTTCCTGGCTGTATCCAGCCCTGGGGAGCAGCAGGTTGTTTACCCAGGGGCTGCTGCTGCCTTTTCTCAGGCAGTGACTCACTCAGCTATTTATTCCTGGGATTAAAAAAGGAAAGCTCGTGCAGCTTTAATTCGACCCCAGATAATTCAGCTGATTTTGCCATAAAAGCCCTCTGCAATGACACAGCTGTGTGTTCTCCTGGGGGTCCCCGTGCCCCCCTTTTCCCTGTGTGACCTTGGCTTTCTCCTGCAGCTCTCTCAGGGATGTTTGCACTTTGGTGGCCACCCAGAGTCTTGCCAGGCTGGTTTTGCCAGAGGGGTTGTACTGGGGGGGTCTTCTGTGGGTCTTGGTGGGAGCTGAGTGGAGGGAGCTTCTGCTGGCTGAACAGGAATTCCTAATTTCATCCAGAAGGTGAAAAACACCACATTTCTGCCAGACTTCAAGGTTCAACATCATCTTCCAGCAAAAGCTCTCCTCCATGGGCCCAGACTGTGCTTGTGCCCTGGCTGCAGGGGAAAGGTTCTGGGGAGAAAGCCTCTGGTGATGCTATGGGATGTAAAGTCTCCAAAAGCTTTAAAACAAATTGGAGATGATTGCTACTTTTCCAGCATTCCAGCTTTCCCTCACATCCTGTTGGGATCTCAAAAATCCCTGTGGATCCCCTGGGAGCCCTGGCTGGGCAGTGGCTGTGGGGGGAGCCACGGACAAGGGGTGTTCCTTGGAAGGAGATTTAACCAAATATCTTCACAGAGGGTATCTTCTCTCCCAGACTTGCTTAAAATCAGGCTGGACTAATTCCTGAAGGCACAGATTTTGCTGAGAGCTCTGCTTGCCACAGGGGCAGGATTAGGGTCTGAGAGGTGCCTCCTCTGGAGCTTCATCTGGATGTCTTGCTCTGTGAGACTGCCACAGCAAACCAGTCAGTAGAAGACTTGAGGAGTTTCCTAAGTCTGTAGGAATGAGCAGAAGTGCAGGACAACCCCTGGGAATGCCAGGGCTTGCTCAGGAGTTCACTGGGGGAGGTCACCTGTGGTGTGTCCCCTTGCAAACGAGGTGTGTCACCTCGTGCTGTGACACGGGGATGTACAAAATTTCATTTCTGGCTGAATTTTTTTGTTTCTTTTTTTTTTTTTTTTTTTTTTTTTTTTTTTTTTTTTTTTTTTTTTTTTTTTTTTTTTTTTTTCCCAAGGTCATGTCTGGGAGGATGCTGAGGTGGCTGCTGGAAGTGTCCCTGTTCTGATGTCCCCTGTGCTGGGGATGGGTGCAAGTTTTGCTCTCAGCTGGTGCATCCACAGCACAACCCGCACGTGGCTCCTTGGTGGCTGTTTGCAGCTTCCTGTGGGGATGCTTCTATTTCTGGAGTGGTTGCACCTAAAAATACATCTTCAGGCTCCTGGGGAAGCTGCTCTGCATCACTGAGGAGCTAATTAAACTGGGGAAAACGCAGGCCCTCCAGCAGGGCTCGTTCCATGTTGCTGAAAATGTCGTGGGTTTGTTTTTAACCCATTTTTGCAGCGATCCCTGTTCCTCTTGCACTCCATGGGTGAGGTCTAGAGGTTTCTCCTTTCTCTGTGGGAAGGGCAGGTTTGCACCCGGGTGTTTGGGCATTAATGGGGTTTTTTTTGTGCAGCTGTGACCCCCCCAAACCCTGAACTTCAGCCTCAGCCCCACTGTGACCATGGCAGGAGCCCTGAGCAGCCCCTCAGTGGAGAAGGGATGGGGGCCTGGCAAACAGCTTTGATTTTTACCCTGCACAGTTCTGAGATCTGGGGTTAATATCCAGCTCAGATGTGCTGAGGGTCCCAGTGGGCTTTGGATCTCCAGTTTGGCCATCAGCAATTCTTTATATCAACAAAACCAATGTCAAATGTAGCCTTGGGTCCTGCTTGTGTCACTGTGGGACCCAAAGCCACGACAGGATGGAGACTCTGAAGGTTCATGGCCTTTGTGATGTTCTCACAGGATTTATTTGGGTAAAACACCCCTCACCACCTCAACCAGGCTTAAAGCAGAGAAAAGAAAGACCCCCAAGACCATTTCAAAGCTCCCATTCAGAGCCAGAGTGTTCCTGCAGCACATCAATACTGCCCAGAGCCATCCTGGAAGAACCTGATCTCTTGCTTAAGCAAATGGGCTCATCCTAATCCAACCCTACAGAAAACAACCTGAGCTGCACCAGGCTGGGGATATAATTCTTTAAAATCAATAAATATTTCAGGAGCAGAGGGAGCTGGTCTGTATCAGCAGGGCTGGTCCTGGCTGGTCATTATTAATTCAATGGATGCAGTGGTAAATTGGCTGAGGAAGCACAACAGCTGAAATTTTAAGTGCTGCTTCCCCCCACATGGCTAAGAGGATTTGCTGGATCTTCAGTGACTCAGAATGGGGGGCCCAGCCTTCACCCAGGTGTTAAATACAGCAAAAAATGTTGTTTTGCACATGCCTCAGTCTGTGGCCTCAGCCCCTGGGTGTAGGAAGCTGTGACAGCAGGACCTGCACTCCCAAACAGCCAGCTGTGCTTTCTAGGAAGTCTGTCCTAAAAATCCTGCTTTTGGGGCCCTGTGATGGAGTGAAAATCTTGGGTTAAGGAGACTCCAAAGATGCTGGCTGCCCTGGCAGAGCAGGAGCAGTCCCTGTTCCCAACCCAAGGAGGCATTTTGTTACCCAGCTGAAACAAAGAGAAACTGACACCTCTGTCCTCTCAAAGGGCTTCTGAAACCTGATGAGGAAAACCAGCAAGAGCAACCTGTTTGTTGGTGTGTGTGAGAGCACAATTCCTCTCCTGAGAATAAGTGTTTGTAGGGAAAAAGCCTGAAAATGGGACACTCAGGGGACAGGAGCTTCTGAATATCATGGAATACAGAATGGTTTGGGTTAGAAGGGCCTTAAATATTGTCCAGCTCCACCCCCTGCAGGGGCAGGGACACCTTCTGCCATCCCAGGCTGCTCCAAGCCCTGTCCAGCCTGGCCTTGGACATTTCCAGGGATCCAGGGGCAGCCACAGCTTCTCTGGGCACCCTGTGCCACACACAGCCAGGAATTCCTTCCCAATATCTGTTCTCTATAGTTTATATATTATTTAGTTTTATCCGTATCATAGAATGTAAATGTGACCTCTCCTCTCCCCTTACCTTGCTGGGGGTGGGGGCAGGGGCAGCTGGGCTCTGTGCAGGTTTTGGGGGGGTGTGGGGTTGCTCTGTGGCTCTGCAGCCATGTCCCCATGTGGCAGAGTGCCCTTGGTCTGGCCCTCTGCCCCCTTGGCAGGTGCCTTTTGAAGAGCTTTGCAGCACGCAGTGTATTTATTTTAAATACACCTACAGGTGTTGCTGCTGGGCTAGGGGGCTGTACAGGCAGAAACACAAACTCTCCCCAGGTTTTCCTTGTCCTGGGATTCCTGTTCTTGCTGGTCAGGGTGAGTTTATTGAGGATCTTGTGGTATTTGAGAGGGGAATCTCTTTCTGAAGGGTCCCTTTGGAACCTGAGGCATCTCCACCCCCTTTGGCTGGGTGAAGGGTGGATCCTGTGGCACTAAGAGCAGGAGAGAACCCCCAGCAGTGAATGTTCAGCATGTCTTGTGCCAACAATGGGGCTCTGGTCCCACATGAACATCATGCCCAGGTGTTACAGACACATCTCTGTAGGTGTGTGGGTGTGTGTCACCAATAAGGGGAGGAGTTCTGTGGTCCAAGGCCAGGCAGGACAGGGCTTGGAGCAACCTGGGATGGTGGAAGGTGTCTCTGCCCGTGGCAGGGGCTGGAATGAGATGATCTTTAACCAACCCAAACCATCCTGTGACTCTCTAAGTCCTAATTTGCAGATAAATATTGCCTGAGGACGGCTAAATCCAAGCATAATTTTTTTCCCTCACCTTTTGCTTAAAATCCATGTCCCAGGCTCATCTTTTACTAACTAAATCCACCTTTCAGCATTAGCCTTTGCTATCATCCTGGTTCCCCAGGCCCTGCAGCTGACAATAAGCTGCTGTAACAGCAACCAGCATTAACACAAGGGCTACTCTTAATTACAGGAGCTGCTGTTTATCTCCCCAGCTCTGTTTGCTGCTGACAAAAGCCCTCTCAGGAGGGGGGGTCTCTTGTTAATAAGCTGCGTGTGCACCCCAGCAGCGATATATTGATGTATTTTTAATAAATATTCTCCTTTAAAGGGCCACATATGTATTCTGGGCTAATCCTCTCATTACAAGATCGCGGGGCGGCTCCGAGGTCGGCGAGAGTGTGCCTGGCAAGGCTGGATTCCCTATTCATGGCTGGTGCCTTAGATCTTGTACTTCCTGAAGGGGAGTGATGATGAGAGCAATAGCGACTCGCTGTGCTAATTATTGTCATCCTTGAAGTTTAGAGGATGGAGGTGCATCGCCTCAATTAAGGAAAACGGGGAGTGATAACCCGATAATGGAAAAGCCTTTCATTAATCAGTCCCCCTGGAAATGGGAGGCTCTGGCGAAGCTTCTCCCTGTCCACCTTCACCAAATGCCTTCGTTAGGACAGGATAATAGGGAGGGAAATGGGGACTGAGTGTTGGGATGGTGGCAAAGGCTTGTCCTGGGCAGGAACCCTTGGCTCTGTGCCGGGTGGGTGCAGGGGCCACGTCCTTTTGCTGCCTAAGCTGGAGCAAAGCTGGAGTTAACGGGATGGAAAGGCACATTTAAGCCTTCCTCTCTGCTGTTTACCTTGCTCTCCCACTCGGGCTGCAGGGGCTTTAATTTTGTTAAAATCCGATTAAAATACTCTGTTACCATTTGCTCAGCGGCTCTGTGGACGCCGGGCATCTCAGGAAAGGGAGAAAGGGCTCAGACTAAAGACTAAAGCTAAGCCTGCTCAGGCCAGCAACCACACAGGCTTTGAACTGCTGCATCCTCATTTTAGTCAGTGTTTTCCACTCTTTTCCACTTAAGATTTCCCTACTTCCATCCTTTCTCTCCCATGAACTGCTGCATCCTCATTTTAGTCAGTGTTTTCCACTCTTTTCCACTTAAGATTTCCCTACTTCCATCCTTTCTCTCCCATGAACTGCTGCATCCTCATTTTAGTCAGTGTTTTCCACTCTTTTCCACTTAAGATTTCCCTACTTCCATCCTTTCTCTCCCATGAACTGCTGCATCCTCATTTTAGTCAGTGTTTTCCACTCTTTTCCACTTAAGTTTTCCCTACTTCCATCCTTCCTCTCCCATGAAAAAGCCTCTTTTAGTGTGAAACCTCCGAGTCTTTTCTTCTGCTGGCTGGGGAGAATGAGGTATCCTGCAGGTAGAGAGACTTTTAAATCAGGCTGGTACTTTGCAGGATGAAACCTCCCTGGCTCTGTAACAGTGGTTTTCCTTTCTGTGGTGGCTCTGGATGGATCTCATGTGCAGGTTGATTAAACAGCAGCACAAATGCACAATTTTTTTACTTCTGTCTTCCCAAACCAGAGTGCAGACACTTTTAGTGAAGTGCATCTTATTTAATTTCCTGAAATATTTACACATTGCATGGAGCAATGGCAGGGCTGGTGGGAGTCCCCTGACAGCTTTAAGAGGGTTTGGATGGTTCACATCTCTTTCTACTTGGGCTTAAACTCCTTGGCTATCAGACATGGGAGCAAGTGGTGAAGGCAGCCTTGGCTCTGCAGGAGCTTTCTGCCTGCAGGGAGTTGCAAGATGGGACAAACATCAGCCTGGAAGGGAATTTAGGGAGGTGTGAGATGTCCCTCACCACTCTCCCAAGGCAGGAGTGAGGAGTAGAACCCCTGGCAGAGGTGTGATGCTGCCTTTTGCCTTTTCCCAGTTGTTTTGGTTGGTTTTCCTCATCATCAGCTGGAGATGCATCCCACGGGGAGCCTGTGTTGGGGGATGCTGCAGCATCCACACCCCCCTGGAGCCTGTTTTGGGGATGGGGACAGACTGCCACTCATGAGCAGGGTTGTCCCCACCATCCTCTTGGCTTGGGATCCTGTTGAGGGGGAAACCCTTGGCGGGGAAATCACATTTGTGGCTGCTGTCTGCACCCAAGGCTGCCACTGGTGCTCTGAGAGCATTAGTCCCACCCCTGCTGGCTCTGGGGGGCACACACATCCTGCAGGGATGGGGTTTTGGCAGCAATCCGGGTTTTTTTTTTTTTTTTTTTTTTTTTTTTTTTTTTTCCCTTCCTCTCACGGCAGCGAGGGAGCCGGGAGGGGAAGGGGAAGGAGTGCCGGCTGTTCTCTGCTGAGGACGCTGAGCGCTGGGGGAGGAGGTGGCGATGGAAATGACTCATCCGTCTAGCGGGTCCCTTCTCCTCAGCGCTGCTCCCACGCGGGAAGGGGATGCTTCTCCTCCTTCCTCCTCAGGGGAACAATGGAGCTGTCGGAGCTGTTCCCTCTGCAGACGGCGGCTTTCAGAGATGCCTTCAGGGGGAGCAGGTTGGAACTCTGGGGTGGCACCACCGTGGCCCTGTCACACACCTCTCAGCCCCGGGGGATTTGTGGTTTTGTGCATCACCTCAAGGAAAATAAAAGGGTTTTTGGGCAGGGTAAGGACAAAAGCTCTCCAAGCCCTCTCCAGCAGCTGCCAGCCCAGGGGCTGGGCAGAGTCTGGTGATGCTCTCCCAGCTGCTGGTGGTCTGCAGCACGGGGTATCCTGAACCACGTGTGCTTCCATGGGTTTAAGGACCATCCATGATCTTATCCTGTCCCCGCTGGAGCTCCCTTAACCACGGTGTCCCCAGGCAAGGAGATCCACTGGTTAAACACCCACACTCGTAGGGATCACTGTCAAATCCTGCTGGCCCTCTGCTTGGAAACCCAAATGTGAACAAAGCTCTTAAAGCCTGCAGGATTTGTTCCAGAAATTCCTGGCGCGTTTCAGCAGCTCCTGGGAACTGATTTCATATTTTGTACAAATGTTTCCCTGGCCTCTGTGAGCAGAAGGCGAGCGAGCGGCTCGTGCAGCAGCTGTTGGTGTCACAGCTGATTTTAGCCCAAATTTGGCAGCTCTAAGCTCAGAGCCTGCCCAAAGGCTTCAGCTTCTCCATCCCTCCCAGCAGCAGGGTTTGAATTCTCCTTGGGTTCAGACACCTTTGGGAATGAATCCCAGGAGTTTGGAGCAAGTTGTCACCAGCAGGTACAGAGAAATCAGCTTCAGCTTCTCCTCAGGGCCCCTGTGTGCTGCTCCAGTTAGCTGCCCCAGAGGTCACAGGTGCTCCAGGTGTGGGAGAGCCCTCCAAAGGTCTGGGTGTGGAAGGGATGCAACGGGACAGGCGATCACAGCTCAGCCAGCGGTGCTCGTTCTTGGGAGAACCCATTTCTCCATCTTTCTCTGTATCTGAATTCCCAGCCAATGCCAGTGGTGGCTCCTGCCCTCCTCCAGTGGCTGCTGATGCCTTGGCAGCATCCAGGCAGCTTTTTGGCTCTGGGACTTTGCCAGTGACATTTTGGGATTAGAGGGGAACTCCTGTGAACACATGGCTGAACCCCATCAACACTGTGAGAGAACTGCTTCCCTCATCCATCCATCATCCATCCATCATCCATCCATCCATCCATCCATCCATCCATCCATCCATCCATCATCCATCCATCCATCCATCCCTCCCTCCCTCCATGGACCCATCCACGTGCTCTCAGCTCTCTCCACAGCCCCGCTACCCTCAGGCCTTTTGGCCGTGCTGTGCTAGGAAAGGTGAGCACAGATTTATTCTCCAGATTATTTTTTGGGGATTATTATTTTTTATTTACAAAGCATGGCTCCAACTCAAAAGCCTGTTGTAGCAAATAGTAGGCTGCTTGTGTGGCACCCCTGAATAGGAGGGGTGTTATCCCATCCCCATGACAACCAGCATTTGAATTAAGAGCCGTGGACTCAGAACAATTTGCTGTCACATGGTTGGAGGAAACACTTTGAAACCCTTGTAGTTCTTTTCAATAGGCCTGATTGTTAGTGTCTCCCAAACTCAATCATTAACAGGGCTCTGCAGCAGAGAATTACTGTGCTCTGCACTTGTCTGCCCCGTGCAGCCCCGGGACTCTGCTCCTCTGAGCTCCTTCTCCTCCTGGAGGAGGTTGGGTGAGGGAATTTTTGGAGGTTGGGTGAGGGAAGTGGGTGGTGGGTTTTTGGCTGGCCTGGAGAATTTGGGCAGCTGGGGCAGTGGCTGCAGCGCTCAGGGATGGATGGTTTGGAGGGGAGAGGCTGAGCCCTGCTCTGAGGCAACGTCCATGGAGTGACCATGGGATATTTGGGACTTTCTCTCCTTCCTTGGAAATATCCGACCCCCTGCCACCTTTCCTTGGCCATGCAGAGACATGAAAAAGGGGGTTAAAACAGATCCTGGTGCTTTGCCTAATTGTAGGGTTTGGTGAAGGACAGCAGGGTGCTGATTGTGCTGCTCAGTGCCTGGAGGAGCCAGCCCTGGCTGCTCCCACATCAGCAAGAGAAATAGAAATGGAATATATAAAACACAAATATGTCCTTTTGGGGGTTTTGTTTTCATTTTGGGTTTTTTTTTTTTTTTTTTTTTATGCTATTCAGTTTGTATTATCCAGGTGAGGAGGAGATTCATTTAGCATCCCACAGCAGTACTACCTGCAGGATGCTCCCAGCATCCCTGAGTGCAGTGCTCTTCCCCCAGCCACGGTGGTGAACTGGGAGCTCTGGTGTGGCAGCTGAGGGGCTCTGGGCAGCAGCAGCTCCTTGTCCCGAATGAATGGGATTTGCATTGTGCAGGAGCAGGTGGCAACAGCCTCATTTGCAATTTCTGTGCCTGCCACATGTCCCTGCAGGTTTGAACAGCAGGTTAAAAGAGATGGGGCCTGGCTGGCAGGACAAAATGGAACAGGATTGAAAGGGGCTCCCACACCTTCAAAATTCACCTGGGTGGATGCAACATCCCCTTCCTGTCCCTGCCTTGGCCAGTGGGAGTGAAGCAGCCTGGACTGAAGCAGGTCAATAAAGCAATTTGCACCCTCCTACAGGGCCATCCATCAAGTGACATGATTACATCTTCACTGGTTCAAGGGTATAATGTAAATTATGTCACAATGATAGGAGGATCCAAAGATTCATTTCTTCTGCCTCTGGAAATGCCTTGCCCCTCCCTGGACTCAAGGGTAGCATTATCCCCTGCCAATAGTATTTCTCTTTAACGTTATTGTTTGATTAAGGAATATTTGTGGCTGGTTTTGCCTTTAGAAGGGATACCCCGATGGTTTTTTGGCTGGATGAGTGATGTGTGGAGGCAGAGCTGGGCTGTGTGTCAGCAGGGTGAGCATCCTGTCCTGTGCCAAAACTGACACATCCTGTCCCTGCCTGCAACTGCTGTGAGATTTCCCTGGGTTATCATAGAGTGGTTTGGGTTGGAAAGGACCATTAAAGTCCAAACCCCACGACAAAAACAGCTCTAGAGCAGATTTGTGTCTGGCAGAGGAGTTGGCAGGGAATCTGGTCCCTTCTAATTTAGAGAGCTTTTTTCCTTGCTGAAAAGATGTTGATGCCTCTTCTCTCCTTTGTTTCTTGACCCCAGTTTCCAGAAAAGCTGCTTCTGGGTTATATCCCACCCTCACACCTGGGTTTCTCACCCTGACAGGATCAAGGAATTCACAGAAATTCCCTCCCCAAAAAGGTCCTGATGCCCTGACAGGCCCGTGTGTTGCTCCTTCCCAGGACCCAGATTATTTCAGTGTTCTGGCTTGTAGGGCATTGGTGGGGTGATTCTTTGCTTCCATCAGGTCTGAAGAAATCACAAGTTTTATTTTCTTGGCTCTTTTTGTAGAATTATTGAACGGTTTGTAAGGAACCTTAAAGCTCATCCTGTTCCACCCTCTGCCATGGGCAGGGACACCTTCCACCATCCCAGGTTGCTCCAAGCCCTGTCCAGCCTGGCCTTGGACACTTCCAGGGATGCAGGGGCAGCCACAGCTTCTCTGGGCAATCTTTAATCTTCTTCAGCCTCTACTTCCCTCCCCAGCTGAGGAAAGGGGCTCAAAACCACAAAAGATTTGGGGATGGGACATCAGTGCTTCTTTTGGCCGAGCAGGTTGGGGTCTCCATGGCCATGCCCTGGGAAGGGGGTGGTCCTGGGATGACCCTGCTGGTACCAGTGAGTGGTTCTGGCTGTGCCCAGTGCTCCCAGCCTCCTGAAGGAACATCCTCATGGTCCTGTCTCTTCCAGCCCTCCTGATGGGGAGGAGTGCTGCCAGATGAGCCAACTCCTCCTCTTCCTCTGTGTGTGGATTTTGGGGTGAGAAGGGGCAGAGGAAGACTCTTCCCCCTCCCCAGGGCAACGTGGGGGGCTGGAAAGAGATTGTTTCAGACCACTGGGAGAAGTCAGGCCTGCAAATCCTTCCATGGTTTCCCCTGTAGTGGGGACTGGAGATGGTTTGGCTGTGGGAGAGGGGTCAGGACCTTGGCTCTGTGTTTATCTCCATGCCTCCTGGGCTGCCCTGTGCTCTCCAGCAGGATGGGATGGAGTGCCAGGCAGCAGGAGCAGCCCTCCCTGCAGCCCAGCCTCCAGCCCTGTGGCTGCTATGCAATTAAAAGATTTTGCCAGTGAGAGGCTTAATTAACTCTGGATTTCTAGGGCTGCACCCACACGTGTGTGTTCTGCAGCCAGGCCGTTCTGTTGGGTGAGTGCAGTATTTTAGGGACTTGAAAACCCCAAACCACCAGTGAAGGTGATCCCACCACCCCCTGGACAACCTGAACCAGTGGCTGTGATGCCTCAGGTTTTAGCTTTTCTATTTTTCAGACTCTGTGCTGCTTTAGTGTGTGGGTCTGGGCTTCATATTAGGGGATGGTGAGCTCTCTGCACAGAGCAGGGAGACAAAACAATTCCTGCTCCAGCTGGGGACCAAGGACAAATGATCCAAATCTCAGGCCCAAGAGCACAAACAATGTGGAATGAAGAGAGAAAAACAAGCAGGATGGGACTGCATGGGCTAAAGCTGGAATGGGACAATGAACTCCAAGGTGCAAATGGAGCAGAACTGATCCCAGTGAGAGACCCCATGACCTGTTGTGCATTTTGGGACCATTTTGGTTCATCCTGGGTGCAGCCCTGGCTGGGCTCTAGTGGTGCCCAAGGTGGATCCATTGAGGCCTTTTAATAAATCCCTGCTTTATTCTTTAACTCAGTCCAGTCTCTGTGCTAGGGCAGCCTTCACAAGGCACCAGCTGTCATAAAGGAATGTCTTGGGTTGAGCCCTGGCTGTCCTACCCATCTCCTGTCAAGCCTTTACTAAATATCTCCTTTACTCTTGGTCCTTCATGGTTTTAGATGGGCAACCCCAGCCCTGCACTTTTCAGGGTGTTTGGAGGAGTCTGGTGGAAGGGAATGGATGTTGGCCTGGCTGTGCCAGCCTAACAGGAAAAACCTGGTGGGAAGACTTGGGGTGATTAAAACATTTCTCTCCTTTTCACTTAAAAGGCACTGACAGGGCTTTTCCTTGCCCATCCTGCTCTCCAGGCTGGTTGGGAGACCACCTGCAGGAAGACTTTAGCCTCTTCAACCTGAGCCAATTTTGAGTTATTAGGGCCACAAAGCTGCTCCTGGAAACACAAGGCTCTCACTTTCATGGCACCCAATATTTTTAACAGGCTCAGCTGAAAACAAACCCCCTTTTCCCCTCCAGTGTTGTTTTGTGGCACTGTGGGATGTTTGTTCTTTTTTTTTTTTTTTTTTGGGTTGAAACAGATATCCTTGGGAAGAGCTGTAACCCACTGACCTGGAGGGGATGCAGTAACATCCGTGGAGCACCCTGCTGTGGGAAGGAGTTAACTGGGGTCAGCAGCCTGGTATTCCCTCCCCCCCTGCAGCTGATAAGGAAAAGGAAGTTGATATTTGTGCCCCTGGGACAGCCTCATTAAATAGGAAAATAACAAATGGAAAATTAACACATTTCCAATGGTATTCCACTTTCCTGAAGCTACAAATCACCCTCTTGGGCTGCCTCTCCTGCCATGCAAGAGCAAGTGTTGCTCATCTGTTTTGCAGGGATGTGGGTTTTTCCTGGTCAACAGTCTCACCACATGCTCTGGGAATATCCCAATCTCGAGCTAAATGCACTTAAATCTCTTTTTTTTAGGCTTTTTGTGGTACCAGGTATAAGCCTTAATGAGATTCATGGGGTTCCCAGCCTGTTCTCCCTTCCTTCCATCCCCCAAGCCTCAGGCAGCTCCTCCAGCTCCTTCTTCCTGCACCAGTGATGCCAAACTCTGTCATCACCTGCAAGAGTGCTGCCCATGAAGGATGGTGTGTGCTTCAGTCACTCTGGATTTACCCAACAGTGACTGAAAATCGACACTAAACTCTGGCTCCTGCAGCTGAAGGAACTTCCTTTGCTCTTAAAATCCCAGAATCCCAGAATGGTTTGGGTTGGAAAGAACCTTACAGCTCATCCTGTTCCACCCCTGCCATGGCAGGGACACCTCCCACTGTCCCAGGTTGCTCCAAGCCCTGTCCAGCCTGGCCTGGGACACTGCCAGGGATGCAGGGGCAGCCACAGCTTCTCTGGGCACCCTGTGCCAGGGCCTCCCCACCCTCAAGGGAACAATTCCTTCCCAATATCCCATCTATCCCTGCCCTCTGGCAGTGGAAACCATTCCCTGTGTCCTGTCCCTCCAGGCCCTTGCCCAAAGTCCCTCTCCAGCTCTCCTGGACCACTTTGGGCACTGGGAGAGGCTCTGAGCTCTCCCTTCAGCAGTGGGTGAGGGTCATTGGCTCGAATTCCCCTAAAACAAACCCTGGGAGCTGCTCTGCCCCCTGCCCCTGTGAGTTCTGGCAAGCAGTGGCTTGTGGTTGCCCTTCCCCAGGCAGCACAAGCCACCAGGGCTCTGAAATCTGCTGAAATCTGCAGCCCCGTGGGAGAGAGAAATGAGAATTCCCTGGGGGGGTTGTTAACATCCCCCAGGATTTATTTCAGCCACCTCGACACTCTCATTATTACCTGCAGGTAACAGATAAATGAGCATTTCCAGGTAGTCAAAGCAGGTATTGATCAGGGCAGGGCTGATCAATGGGATGCTGTTTTCCCTGGCTGGAGCCTGTCCCAGCCCCTGGGGACTTTGCCCATCATTAACAGTCACAAGCACTCAGACAACAAGGGCCTCTTCTATTATCCTAATGCCAGGCCAATCCGGGAATTAATCGGGATTTTTGGAAGTACCTTAACTGCCAGTGCTGATACCCGGCCCTGAGTTTCCCTCCCCTAATCCCCCCCCGGCAGCCGGGATCTCCCCCAGCTCCCGGCGCTGGATAAAGTGCCTAAGCTGGTTACAGTGAATTTGCATGAATAAACAGGCAATTCTGCCCGGCCTCAAAGCAGCTTCATTAACGCCAAGCGATAATTTGAGCTTGCTTATTGCCTGTCCTTTGAACCCTAAAAAGGGAAGATTTTGAGCAACAATTGACTTTGTGTTTGGGGTCACAGGACCGATCCAGCTCCCCAGGCAGAATTTGCCTCTCCAGAAATGTTTTTTTTTTTCCTCTTTGCTTTCCTCCACAATCACTCTGCCAAGGTGAATAATTGTCCTGGAATGTTTCGTTTGTGGAAAAAGGTTAACTGTGCTCAGGGATAACAAAGTGCTGGCTGGCTGAAAGGGGGCACGCAATGATTTATTTACTGCTGGTTCTCAGCACAAGGGGTCTGCCCGGCCAAACCCATGCCTGGAAACCCAAATGGAGCTGGGATGGGGAGATTGCTGTGGGGAATCTGGCCAGACGGGGATGCAGGAGGTGGAAATGGGCCCGGGAATATTGGGAGGGAGGGGATGAACATCCGTGCCTGGGTGGGAGGCGAAGGGGAGCAAGCAGGACAGGGATGTGCCTGGGAAAGCTTTCCCACCTTGCATGGTGCAGCCATGGAAATGAGCTGTGCAAGCACAGAAAATGAGAGGCATTCTGGGGAGTGGAAGAGGAGGGGCAGGGAGGGGAGGACCCCCGAGGGATGGAGGGCACGGTGGGCAGGGTGAGCTCGGGGACACCGGGGACAAATTCAGCATTAATTAACTCTCATGGATGTCTGGGCTCTGCTCTGCTGCTGCTTCCCAGCTGAGCCAGGGCTGCCAGCTGGGGCTGGGTGCTGCTCAGAGCCACGTGTGGCATTCACCTTGTGGACCCACCCTGTGCTCACACAGGGCATCCACCCGGGCTGGGCAAACGTTGGGATTGGCAGAGACTTCAGTGGTTTACCTGGACACAAGCAGCATCAGGTAAACAAAGCAATAAATGCTGCCTGCTTTGGGAGTTTTAGCACGGGCTCATCCCTTCAGCAGAAAATTTATTAGCCTGGGGACAAATTGGCCTGGCTTTGGTGGCTTTCAGCCTCACAGCCAGCCCTCCAAACCTCCAGCCAAGGAGCATCCACACAGTGTCTGGGCAGTGTCCTGGCACGAGCAAGGGCAGAAACACCCACTGAATTCCCAGGTGAAGCTCAGTCACTGAAGGAAAAGGTTCTTTTTTTAACTCCCAGGCTCTTGGGTGTGTGTTCTTGCACCTACTATGTCTATGAGCAGCACTTTTGGGCAAGTTCCTGCGTTTAAGAGCAGGCACTGAGCCTCGTTTAGGGGTTTTNGGGCTGGTGCTGTCTTTTATACCATGAACTACCTATTAGATATTTACAATTGTGTGCCAACCCCTAACACCTGTGTTAGACAGTGACTTTCTACTCTGAACCAATCTAAAAATGCCAACATCACCTAAAAGATGGATGTTAGGAAGAAGAAGGAAGAAGGACAGGGCACGCCCCAATCCCTCCATCTTAGGGTTTTAGACCCCCCTGTACCAAATCCCAAATTTTTTCCTTTCACCCTCTAACTACTGCTACTGTGCTGTCTAAACTTTTGTGACTTGTGACTCCTCATATAAGGTTGGTAATTTGTCCCATGGGCTGAAATCCCAAGTGGTTTTGGCTTCCTGCCAGGGCTGCCCAGAGCCCTGTCTGGGGTTTGGAGAGGAATGCCTTGGATTCTGACAGTTTTGGCATTACTCTCAGACCCCAACACATTCTGGTTTTGACCAGGTGTTGGCAAAATGCCCATAAGGCCATTTCCAGAAGGGGACTGCCTTTCCTTTTCCCATTTATCTCAGACATCCTGTGTTTATTTTGTTGATTTAGGTGAAGATCTGACTGTGCCACACCAATTTATTGGGGTTTTCACCCTGGCTTCAGGATGTGTGATGTTGTTATGTCTCCTTGCACACCTTGTGCCTTGGCCCAGGGTGATTTTTACACTGCTTGAAAAGTGCCAAAATGGTTGGAAAGGATTCCCATCAGGAGCTCTGGCCAAACAGAGGTGTCAAAGAGTCGTGGGGGCCATGGAAGGATCCCGAGCTCTGAGATGAAAGATGCTGTTCTGTGTGACAATGAGGGGACAATGAGGGTCCTGCCTCCCTTTGTTCCAGCTCAGCAGTGCCCCAGCCTTGCACACCAATTCTGCCCCGTTGTTCACACCCAAATCTGGGGCTGGGGCAGGGCCAGCACTGCGAGCAGGCGTCCTCCAGGCATAAGGAGGATCAGGAGTGTGGCCCAGATCAGGGAAAAGCCAGAGGGATTGTTCAGGGGGAAGCCAGGCTCTCATGAAGCTCTGCCCTTGCAGTGGAAGCTGCTTAACCAGCTGTTCTGCACATCTGTAAGGCTCCACCGAGTGAAGAAGAAAGGCTGGAGTTTGTCCTCAATTACCCTGAGAGATCCTGGGCTGGCAGTGGTGGCATTCCCGTGTTTTAAATGTTTTTAAACATTTCAGTGGCTCCAGGGGGTGTCCCCTGCCAGCAGCAGCATCCAGGGAGGGGGAAAACCAGGTTTGGGTTGGAGCTGGCTGCGTGTCTTTGTTGCGGGGCTGCCCAGCAAAGCCGGGGAGCCGGGAGGGGGAGGAAGAGGAGGAGGGTGATGGCTGGGCTGTGCCGGGAGCCCAGCTCCCATCTGGCTCCCTTATCACGCCCGGCACAGCCTCGCGTGTCACATTGGGATGTAAATCGCATTAATTGAATTCACTTTGGCTGCGCTTTTGGGAGCAGACAATGACTTAGTCAAAATCTCATTTACATACTGATAAGACACAGTTGAAAAACGATGCCTTCTAATGAATAAAATGTGTGTAACTGGTCCAGCTTGATATTAGCATTAAAGTGTTAATCACTTTGGCATACAAGTTTATAGTGCTGAGTAAATTTGTCTTCAAAGGGTCCTGAAACAGAAATCTATGTTTCTGGACTGCCATAGCAACATATAGACGTCTTCATTGTATTTCTTGGTCAGAAAGCAGATGCCAGCTTCTAATTAAAGCCTAATTTGCAATTTGTGTCCTATTCAGTGTTTTCAGGGGAACTTTGATGGCTGATACAGTGGTAAGCAATAACCAGCAGCACGACTTGAAAGCAGCCATGGAAATTCATCCTCCCCCGGGACTGCAGGGCTGAGCCAGCACAGGAGGGCCAGGAGCAGGCTGGTGTGTCCCTGGTCCAGGGGGCTGCTTGCAGAGAGGGAAGATGGAACTCATTCCATGAGCCAGCCTCGCAGGGGCTGGTGGCCACCCTCCTCCAGGCAGCTCTGGCCCTCCTCCTTTGAAGACAGATGGAAAAGGCTCCTTCCAAGCTCCCAATTAGAGGCTCCAGATTAATGATGCTCACGAAGGTCTCTTGTTGCACATGTTCTCCAGCCCACCTGCTGACCTGGAGCAGCTCGTGCTTCCCACTCTTCCCCCTGCCACCTATCCATCTCCTCCTTTTGCGCTAATGACAGGCTTGGGAGCTCCTGACGGCGTTCATATCAAGGGTAATCAGCAGCAGCAGGTCTGTGGGTGCCTGCAGCCCTGGTGGAAAGGTGTCCTGTGGAGCTGGCTGCCCTGGCAGCAGTGGTCTGAGGTGCCAGCCCCAGTCTGTGGGAGGTGCTGCTGCTGATAAATGCTGTGTTTGCTTCTGCTGGCCTGAGGGGAACAGGGCTCACATCCCAGTGAAATCCAATCCTCCTTCGGATTCCTTTCCCTATTGCAGCCTTGGGCATTGGCTGAGGAGCTGAGCCTCCCAAAAACCTTCAGAGCCAGAGGCATGAGCTTTCCTGGAGCTGTTGCCCAGCTGCAGAGTGCCTGCAGACCCTGCCCAGGCTGTGCTGGGCTTTTCACTGACCAGACCACAGCACCCCTGAAAGTGGGGTGGAAGTCCCTTGGTGTGTTTTGGCCACCCCTCAGCTCCTTGCAGGGTTTGTTACTGATAGTAATTGGTGTGGCAGCAGATTCAGGGGTCAGTAGTCACAGCAGGGGTGGCTGGAGGACCACAGGGGACTCTGCCTTGACAAGGGGACAGCTGACATGGTTTGGTGTGACATGTGCCAACGTGCTGGGTGTCCCCCCACCATCCTGGGACAGCTGGGGACAAGCCAGCAGGGAAAAAGTGACACTTGTGTCCTTCAGGAGCAAACCACACACCTCTGATCAGGAATCACAGCAGTGCTGGAGGGGAGTATGGGATCTGTGATCCCCTGCTCTGGGAAATGGGATTTTCCTGGTTCCTGCTGAATAAATGAGCCCTGGGAACCCCTGGAGACAGAGATGCCACGCTGGGCCCATGGTCCAAAGCTGCACCAGCCTCCAGCAGGGAAGTCTGTCCTTGCCTCTCTGCTGGCTGCTCCTTCCCACCTCGCTCAGATTTTCAGCTGCAATAAATCAGCACGGTTCCACCAAAGCCAATTTCATGTCAGTCAGTGCTCTGACTCCTGGTACTCAACCTTCCCACAGAATTTATTCCCTCCATAGGGTCCATGTGCTTGTTTAAGTCCTATAATCAATCATAGAATGTTCCTGCTTTTATAGCAGACCAAAAAAAAAAGAAAAGGAGTCAGTGGCTTAGCCCAGGCTTCAGAGTGTGCTGCTCCTGGAGAGGTTGATCCCAGTGCACCACACATGTGGCTAAACAGGACAGCAAATGTTGCATCCTTCTGCCCTCAGCCCTGCAATTCTCCCCTGCAGGGATCAGGTATCTCTCGGGTTGTTCAGCCTGGAGAACAGAAGGCTCCAGGGAGAGCTCAGAGCCTCTCCAGGGCCTAAAGGGGCTCCAGGAGAGCTGGAGAGGGACTGGGGATGAGGGATGGAGGGACAGGACAAGGGGAATGGCTTCCCACTGCCAGAGGGCAGGGATAGGTAGGATATTGGGGAAGAATTCCGACTGTGAGGGTGGGCAGGCCCTGGCACAGGGTGCCCAGAGCAGCTGTGGCTGCCCCTGCATCCCTGAAAACGTTCCAGGCCAGGCTGCATGGGGCTTGTAGCAACCTGGGACAGTGGAAGGTGTCACTGCCAGGTCAGGGGGTGGAATGAAATGGGCTTTGAGGCCCCTTCCAACCATTTTATGATTCTGTGATTCTACAAAATGAAAATTTAAATCTTCGAAGAAGTCAATAATGATGTTGACTTCGACGATGTCGAAGAACTCGATGACGATGAAGAACTCAACGTTGATGATGACGTCGAAGAACTCAGCAACGACGACGAAGACAGAGTTGAAGAATTCGACAACGTTGCACTCGATGATGTCAAAGAACTCAGCGTCGGCGATGACGACGTTATTGCAGAACTTGATGTTGACAACGATGTCCAAGAACTCGATGACGATGACACCAATGACATCAAAGAGCTCGATGAAGACGTCACACTCGATGGCATCGAAGAACTCAGCGTCGGCGATGATGACGTCATCACAGAGCTCGACGTCGACAACGACGTCAAAGAACTCAAAGATGACGTCGAAGAACTCAAAGATGACGTCGAAGAACTCGACGACAAAGACATCGATGACATCGAAGAACTCGACGATGATGTCATATTCAATGATGTCGAAGAACTCAGCGTTGACGACGACGTTGTTGCAGAACATGACGTTAATGACGACAAAGAACGCACAGAACTCGACAACGAAGAACGTGACAACGACCATGATGTGGAAGACGTCGACGTTGATGACGACGTCGAAGAACTCAACGACAACAATGTCAATGATGACATCGAAGAACTCGACGATGACAATGTTGATCTTGATGACGTTGAAGAACTCCACAACATCAAAGAACTTGACGATGACGATGTTGAACTCGATGACGTTGAAGAATTCCACAGCATTGAAGAATTCCACAGCATCGAAGAACTCGATGACGATGATGTCGACGACGTCAAAGAATTCAATGACAACAATGTTGAAGAACAGGGCAGAGCATGACTGCTGCATGTCGTGTCACTTGTCCATCGTGCATTCTGTGTCTTTTAGGTGTCACATGAAAGGTGTCACATGTCTTCTGCCTTAGCCCTTGGAGGGGCTTATGAGAAACCCAGGTGTCCATCTTTGCATCTCTGATCTCTGTGTTCCTCAGCCCAGTGCTGATTCTGTCGAACCTTTGACTCGGGAGCTCGGGCAGGCATTGCAATCGCATGTCTCTGTAGGAACATCCAGTCAGATGTCTTTTAAGGTCTTGCTCTGAGCTGTCCTCAACAGTGTGCACCACAGCCATCCATTATTGAAGATTAGGACTTGTACAGGTGCGAAGCTCGGTAGAGGATTCTGACTGTAGGAATCTCGGGAATCCATCTTTGCAGTCCTTGGAATAAGTCCTTCAGTTATCATCTTGTTCCTCCAGGGTTCTCTGAGCCTCATCATTTCGCTGTCAATCTCCCCTAGGTTATCTCTTTCTGCATTCTCTCGCTCCTTGCTGGCATTCTTCTCCAACTTCTCGCTGAGAGTTTTCTCTCTCTGTTGTGTCCCCTCATTTGTCTTGTCCTCTGTCACAGGTGGTGTCTGGGTATTTGGCCTGGAGCTGCTCTGCCCTGCTGCATAGCGTGGTGCAGGTATAACAGGGCAAGTCCAAGGGACTTGAAATTTGCAATGCAGGATGTAGTTGGACTCTAGATGGGGTTTGTAGATGGACACGAGGTGTCTGGAGCTGTTAAGTTCTCCTGCAGCACTCTGACTTTTGTCCTACCATTCTTTCAGATGCAGCCAGATGAAATCCATGCAGAGTGCCCCATCCTGGGTGAGGGGTTCCCATGAGAAGGTCAGTCACCTTTTGTGTTTGCAGGGGAAGCTAAAATGGTGACTCTGTTACAGCATTGTTCTTAGTCTTTATTTTTAGGAGGTAAAGCCAGATATTAGCAGTCAAGGTAGGTGAGCAAGGTGAGCAGTGACCTGCTGATGAAAGCAGTTGTTATTGCACAGGTCTCAATTTCTGGTGCAATTCTAAGCTGGACTATTTTATCAGCTGTCAATCTCCTTCAAGAGAAGGATTTGGGTCCCCCAGGGCAGGCTCCAACCACTGAATCCTCGGGGTGTGAACATCTCCTCAGAAGCACCTTCTCCTGTGGCCTCCCAGCCCCACTGCTCCTGCACAGGCTCCTGGGCAGTGCAGTGTGGTTCAATGCTGGAACCCTGGTTACTGAGA